>OU696577.1:4766939-5041939 GCA_916048095.2 Sacculina carcini
TATCGATACTTATCGATACTTATCGATACTTATCGATACTTATCGATACTTATCGATACTTATCGATACTTATCGATACTTATCGATACTTATCGATACTTATCGATACTTTACGATAACGATAAGTATCGATACTTGTCGATACTTTTCGATACATTTGCACACGGGTGTCACTGACATCCCGAAAACGTCAAATTTGACCGAAATATGTCATTTTCGATACTTGTGCACACGAGTTCCACTTACATCCCGAAAACGTCAAAATTGACTGAAATCGGTCAAATTCGATACATGTGCACACGAGTTCCACTGTCATCGCAAAAACAACAAAATTGACCGAAATCTGTCAGTTTCGATACTTGTGCACACATGTTCCACAGACATCGCAAAAATGTCTAAATTGACCGAAAGCGGTCATTTTAGATACTTGTGCACACACGTTCCACAGACATCGCAAAAACGTCCAAATTGACCGAAAGCGGTCATTTTCGATACTTTTGCACACGTATGTCACTGACATCACAAAAACGCCAAAATGGACAGAGATCATTTTCAATACTTGTGCACACGAGTTCCACTCACATCGAAAATACGTCAAAATTGACCGAAATCGGACATTTTCGATACTTGTGCATACGAGTACCACTGACATCGCAAAAACGTCAAAATTGACCGAAATCTTTCATTTTCGGTACTTGTTCACACAAGTTCCACTGACATCGCAAAAACGTCAAATTGGACCGAGATCGGTCATTTTCGTTACTTGTGCACACGTATGTCACTGACATCCAGAAAACGTCAAATTTGACCGAAATATGTCATTTTCGATACTTGTTCACACGAGTTTCACTGGCATCCCGAAAACGTCAAAATTGACGGAAATCGGTCATTTTCGCTACTTGTGCATACGAGTACCACTGACCTCCTAAAAACGTCAAAATTGACCGAAATCTTTCATTTTGGGTACTTGTTCACACAAGTTCCACTGACATCGCAAAAACGTCAAACTGGACCGAGATCGGTCATTTTCGATACTTGTGCACACGTATGTCACTGACATCCAGAAAACGTCAAATTTGACCGAAATATGTCATTTTCGATACTTGTTCACACGAATCCACTGACATCGCAAAAACGTCAAACTTGACTGAAATAGGTCATTTTCGGTACTTGTGCACACGAACTCCACTGACATCCCAAGAACGTAAAAATTGACCGAAATCTTTCATTTTCGGTACTTGTTCACACATATTCCACTGACATCGCAAAAACGTCAAAATGGACAGAAATTGGTCACTTTCGATATTTTTGAACACGTATGTCACTGACAACTCTAAAACGTCATAATTGACCGAAATCGGTCATTTTCTATACTTGTGCACACGAATTCCACTGGCATCACAAAAACGTCAAAATTGACCGAAAGCGGTCCTTTTCGATACTTGTGCACACGAGTTCCACTGACATCCCAAAAACGTCAAAATTGACTGAAATCGGTCATTTTCGATACATGTGCACACGAGTTCCACTGTCATCGCAAAAACAACAAAATTGACCGAAATCTGTCAGTTTCGATACTTGTGCACACATGTTCCACAGACATCGTAAAAATGTCTAAATTGACCGAAAGCGGTCATTTTAGATACTTGTGCACACACGTTCCACAGACATCGCAAAAACGTCCAAATTGACCGAAAGCGGTCATTTTCAATACTTTTGCACACGTATGTCACTGCCATCACAAAAACGCCAAAATGGACAGAGATCATTTTCAATACTTGAAATCGGTCATTTTTGATACTTGTGCACACGAGTTCCACTGGTATCGTAAAAACGTCAAGATGGACAGAAATTGGCCACATTCGATACTTTTGCACACGTATGTCACTGACATACTTGTGCAAAAGTTGTCACTGACATCTCAAAACGTCAAAATTGACGTTGTCACTGACATCCCAAAAACGTCCAAATTGACCGAAATCGGTCATTTTCGATACTTGTTCACACGAGTTCAACTGGCATCACAAAAACGCTAAAATGGACATAGATCGGTCATTTTCAATACTTATGCACACGAGTTCCACTCACATCGCAAATACGTCCAAATTGGCCGAAATCGGTCATTTTCGATACTTGTGCACACGTGTGTCACTGACATCCCAAAAACGTCCAAATTTGACCGAAATATGTAATTTTCGATACTTGTTCACACGAGTTCCTCTGGCATCATAAAAACGTCAAAATAGACAGAAATCGGCCATTTTCGATATTTGTGCACACGAGTTCCACTGGCATCACAAAAACGTCAAAATTGACCGAAAGCGGTCATTTTCGATACTTGTGCACACGAGTTCCACTGACATCCCGAATACGTCAAAATTGACTGAAATCGGTCATTTTCGATACATGTGGACACGAGTTCCACTGTTATCGCAAAAACGTCAAAATTGACCGAAATCGGTCATTTTCGATACTTTTGCACACGTATGTCACTGACATCCCGAAAACGTCAAAATTTACCGAAATCGGTCATTTTCGATACATGTGCACACGAGTTCCACTGAAATCGCAAAAACGTCAAAATTGGCCGAAATCGGTTATTTGCACTCTAAATTGCCGTCATAATGTGCGGTACTCGTATTTGCACTCTTCGCATAGCCAGAAGAGGCCTGTACCTGCGTATAGCGTTATACGCAGGGCTGGTCTGCTCGGTGCACGAGACGTGAAACATGCCGGAGCATCTCTTGCATTTGATGACAGAGGCATCCCCCACCGGCTCACCATACTTACACGCATACTCGCTGTCTGCAGAGGGTGGAGTAGACATAGCAAAATGGGCAGAAAGACGCCGAGATCGGCACACAGATAACAACACGAAAGAGCGAACGAATGCACATCCACACACGGCGAAAACAAGAACAAGACAAAACAAAAATCAAAACAAAATATTATCAACATCACTAGAACAAAATAGACTTCGGTGACCAATTTCTCTCAAATACGAAAAATGTTCGGATGACATGGTTTCACTTCGCGCAGATAAAATGTTTTTACATGAATCACAATCCTGTTTTTGAGAATAGAAATATTATCACAATAACCTGCAACATATACGATCACTGGATGATAAGGATGTGAAATAAGGATGAGAAATAAGAATGTATAATAAGGATGTGAAATATGGATGTGAAATAAGGATGTGAAATAAGAATGTATAATAAGGATGTGAAATATGGATGTGAAATAAGGATGTGAAATATCAGCGTCACATATGTGACGAGTGTCAACTGATCCATGTAGTTCGATTAATTATGTATGTCCGTGTGTGTGTATGTATCTATCAACTGATCCTTCTAGTTGCATGATTGATGTATGTCTGTATGCCTGTATGTGTCCACTTGCCTCGTTGCAAGTGTGATCTTGTGACATCGAAGTGACATCCATCCCACTCATTGTGTTTTACATGTCAATACACCGTCAACCTGTGTTGTACTTGCACTCGATACATGGTGTCAGAAGTGGGATGGATGTCCGTGCAAGGTGACACTTGCAACGAGAATGCACTTGCACGTGCGACAGGGCCACCCAGCAGGCATTGCTGAGAGAGTCAAACCTGACGCTGGCTCAAGCACAAAATACCGCATTGGCAGAAGAGGCGGCTGAAAGGGAACAGCAAATTATTAGTGCTGAAGTGCATGACAGCACGGTGTGTACGTCGGAGGACAATGAGTGTATATATATTTCATTTCATTTCATTTATTGCGACACTCATCCACTACGTGGTTTTTAGAAGCATCTTACAACATAGATATATATAACAATAACTACACGACAAATTATCACAGAAGCCCCCGGTCGCGTGCGCACTCAAGCGCCGCGCGCGGTAGACTGAAGTGACTGAAGTGGTAGACTGAAGTGGTAGCGGTAGACTGAAGTGACTGAAGTGGTAGACTGAAGTGGAAGTGTTAGACTGAAGTGACTGAATTGGTAGACTTAAGTGGTGAAGTTGAGATAGCAATAACTACACGACAAGTTATCACAGGAGCCCCAGGCGCGTGCGCATTCCAGCGCCTCGCGCGGTAGACTGAAGTGACTGAAGTGGTAGACTGAAGTGGTAGCGGTAGACTGAAGTGACTGAAGTGGTAGACTGAAGTGGAAGCGGTAGACTGAAGTGACTGAAGTGGTAGACTGAAGTGGAAGCGGTAGACTGAAGTGACTGAAGTGGTAGACTGAAGTGGAAGCGGTAGACTGAAGTAACTGAAGTGGTAGATTGAAGTGGAAGCGGTAGACTGAAGTGGTGAAGTTGAGAAGGATATAAAATAGACTAAAAAATTGTTCGTTTCGCGGGTTGCTTATCGGATGAGAGCACGTTTTTGCGCAGAAGTTTTAGCCGAAAAAAAGCATTGTATTCAAAATCGCCCGAAATACAACAAAACTAACGAAATAATCCAACCTTTTGTGCCTTACAGCACCAGGGATGACAATTAGGAATGCACCGACGAACACCAAATGATGTGCACACTCTCTAAAATAATTTGGAGCAGAACAACCCTAGAAAACTGTTGAAATTTTCCTGAAAACTGTCAAATATTTGGGATCACAAAAATGAACGTCCACTCGCTAACACAGCCGAAGCAACACTGTGATGTTGTGTGATGACGCGAGTGTGTGATGACGCGGCGGCAGTATACTCGGCTAAGCGCAGAACTTGCAGGTTTTGTCGGCGTCAATATCACATGCGACGCTCAGCATGCCCGGCGTTCAATCGTGTTTGTCGAGCGTGCGGCCGGCGACACCATTTTGCCGGCAGTCCCGAGTGTTCCGTCACATCCGGCGCCAGCACGTCAACTGGATCTAGTGGTGAATATATGGCACCATATAGCTGGCAATAACGACAAGCTCGCGCGGCACCGACGACGGCGCAACCGAACCGTGCAACGTAGCACAGCGTCAGAGGCGGTGAAAGGTGTGCCAACGCACTATAAGATATCGGGCATGTTGAAGACAGCCTTGTAGTGTCAGGTGCGCGAATCAAAATTAAAGCATACAAAACTCTGTTTTCGCCTCATAACGTTAGCATTAGTTTGCTTATTGATTCTGGTTCGGAGTCTAATGTGTTGTCAGTCAATGATTATGTAAGTTTAAGGAGTGACGAGCGGGGCACGTTTTTGCGGTCTTATGAAACCGTATTGAGATCTTTCAATGGGGGTCTGATGCAAACGCTAGGCAAGGCAACTCTCGTACTAAAAAAACATGTCAGTGGCTATGGTACTGACGTTGTTTGTCATGTGGTAGACGAGTGTGTGTGTCCTGTTATAAGTTGCAGACATCTGTGAACTTGGTTTGTTGACAGTAAATGATTGTGATCTACTTGATTACTTGCCCGTGTGTCATTCGAAAACGACAGACAATAATTTGCATTCTATGCGGGACAATGATCGAAAAGGTGGCCGTTTGACGCTCGAAAAAGTGTGTCAAGAGCTTGCGGACGTGCTTGACGATTCAATAGTAGGTCTGGTGCTAGATTATTACCTGATAAGGATAAACGATGGCGTCAACCCCGTAGCAGAGCCCCTCGTCGTTTGAGGCATCACATGCGGGATAAACTGCGTGAAAAAATTGAGGAGTTCCTCACAAAGGGCATAATAAGCAAAGTGACAGAACCGTCTGAGTGGGTGTCTCACTTGGTGATAGTTCAGATAAAAATAACGAGATTACACTGTGTCTGGACCCGCGAGCATTGAATAAGGCCATTAAACAAGAGCACTATCCTTCACCCACAATTGATGAGGTGACCCATAAGTTTGCGGGGACCAAGCGTTCCTCACTCGTAGACGCAATATCTGCGTTTTCACAAGTACGTTTGTCTGAAGATTCGTCATTGTTTTGCACTTTTCACATGAATTTTTATATTTGTCATATATTTGGGCGGTACAAGTACAACCGACTCCAGTTCGGTGTGTCCTGTGCGCCGGAGTTGTGGCAGCGGTTAATACACGAGTTATCCAGCAATCTCACAGGGGTGGAGGTGATAGCTGATGATTGTATCATCTATGGTAAAGGTGCAACAAGAGAAGCAGCAGCAAAAGATCATGATCGTAATCTCAGCGCATTTTTATTAATCGTTCGCGCTCGCGAACGGAACTTGAAGCTTAATTACGACAAGTTGCGATATATAGTCGATAAAGTGGAATGGATGGGTCACCTGTTGGAGTTGGACGTCTATTGGAGGTATGCGTCCCTCGCCGTCGAAAGTGAAAGCTAGTTTGGAGTACACACAACCAGAGAACAAGCAAGATCTAAAAAGATTTCTAGGATTAGTGGGATATTTGTCACGATATATCCTTAACGTATCGACAATATTAGCGCCTTTGCACGATTTGACACGAGACAAATGCGATTGACACTGGAGTGCTCAATGTCAAAACGCCTTCACTCTGATTAAAACTATTTTGTCATCAGCTCCTGTCCTTGCATTCTATGATCCAGCTTTACCTGTTATTTTTCTATATGATGCATCATGCACAGGCCTGAGTGGTGTGATGCTGCAGATTAATCGGTCAACGATATATTAATCGTGATCTTTGACAGTTGATGAAAGAGCATATTCTCAAATCGAGAAGCAACTCTTGGCCGTTGTGTTCACTATGCAGCGGTTGGATCAGTTTACGCTCGATATGTCACCGTCCACACAGATCACAAACCCTTGGTTGCAATACATGCCAAGCCCCTGGGTGATGCACCGCTCCAATTTCAGTGAATGTTATTGTGTCTTCAGCGTTATACCTATGAGATTGTGTACCAGCCGGGGTCAACTATTGTGATTGCGGATCTTCTCAGCAGAGCTTCACTAACGGAAAATATTGTGTCTGTAACGGCGCTAGAAGCAATTGACGTCAACATGACTGACGGTCTAGCGGTGTCACCTGAACGACTATAACGGTGGTTCTGAACCTTGTTGGTGGTACTGAGCCCCACAAGTTCCGTACATGCATTCATCGAACCCTTCGTAGTTGGAAAAATATAATGTTTTTTCTTTCAAACTCAAAACAACTATATACTGTATTAGTGCACAAACTGTGAATTCAACTATATACTGTATTAGTGCACAAACTGTGAATTCAACTATATACTGTATTAGTGCACAAACTGTGAATTCAACTATATACTGTATTAGTGCACAAACTGTGAATTCAACTATATACTGTATTAGTGCACAAACTGTAAATTCAACTATATACTGTATTAGTGCACAAACTGTGAATTCAACTATATACTGTATTAGTGCACAAACTGTAAATTCAACTATATACTGTATTAGTGCACAAACTGTAAATTCAACTATATACTGTATTAGTGCGCAAACTTTACCATGCATCATTTGCACACATAATCACTGTGTTCAAAAAACAAAACCAACAAAACAAGAATTTCACACAAAAACAAAAACATAATGAATACTTACTGCAAATCAATGTGACTTTTGCTGTTGCCTCTCAGAGATAATTTCAGATATGCGTGGCTTCACCTTGGAAAGTGCCACTCTCAAATCATTTTCGCAACAAAGTATGTTCCTTTTCTTCGTTTTTCGTCTAACATCATCGAAGAAGACTGCTCACAAAGATATGTTGTAGCAAACCGTATGAGTATTTCGAGGGCTTTCTTAGCAATAAGAGGGTACGCTGCGATTTGGTGACACCAAAACGTTGACAGCGTTGTTGTTCTGAAGAGTTGCTGTTGAAACTGGCTCTGCTGCAGTTAAATGATTTCGTTCAGGTATTCAACATTGACATCTGCTGTCGCAACGCTAAACGTGAACGGCTGTCTCACCCATGCTGGATATGATTCTCTGGTGTGGAAGTATCCGTCGAGAGACTTTGCGAGCTCATCCAAGTGCATGTAAATTGCTTGCTTCAGTTCCCCGGGTACAGAAATGCCTCCGATACCGGACACGTCTTCGATCTTACTTACACAGTCATCCAACAGTTTCCATAACGGTAGCTTTTTTGAAAAGCCCTAAGATTTTCTTACGCTTCGATAATGCTGACTCCACCGCCTTGCATCTGTTGATTGAGGTGATTGAGAGCATCGAAGATATCGGTAATATACGCCTAAATGAGAATAAGCTCAGAACGTTCGAAGTAATTTGCATGACAATATTGGTGCTCTCGCAAAAGCATAACTACTTTCACACGCATGACAAAAACACGTTTCAGCACCTTTAGCCGGAATAACCAGCGAAAGTTTGAATGGTACAGAAGTATTTCGAATTCAGAGTCCATTTCATTACACAGCTCTCTGAAGATGCGGTACTTCAGAGCAGTATTTCGCACGTAGTTCACACATCCCACTACAATTTATAATACTTATGCGAGTTTTGGAGGCAAGGTATTTGTTTCCTGTGCAGAACACAGTGCGTAACAATGATGTGTGATGCACCGGCATTCACCAGCGAACAGAAACCAGATTTTTGTCCCAGCATGACGGGAGCTCCGTCCGAACAAACTGAAGAAACCATATCCTACGAAAGATCGTTGTCTCTGAAGAAGTCATCCACAAGTTTATTCACGTCGGCTGCTTTAGTTGTTGTAAGAGGCCTACAAAATAAAAAAGTCTTCCTTTATCATGTCGTCTTTCACATAGCGTACAAACACAGCAAGCTGGCTTAGACTGGAAACATCGATGGTCTCGTCGAGTTGAAGGCTGAATTTGGCTGGGCTTGAAACCAGATATGCAACTACTTGAGCTAAGATGTCATTGCACATGTCATCTATTCTGCTGCCGATGGTGTCATTTGAAAGAGGAATTTGGGACAACATATTTTCAGCAGCTTTCCCAGCATGATATTCGCCATCTTCAACGCAGCTGGATTTACCAGTGTTTTGTGGCGTCGTGAAGCCACATTGAACACAAGGAAGACACGGCGAGAAAAGTCTATTGCAAGCGAGATCACAATACAAGCGAATACCAGCGAATGCGAGAGCATCAGAGCGAATGCCAGTTGACCGGCAGTGTGCCGTGTTATATAAGCTCGGTCATGTGACCTTTCACACGGTCACATGACCATTCACACGGTCACATTCCATCACACACGCCAAAACGCGTTCAATAATACAAAAGGATACACACAGACATACTAGTTCAGTAGGAACATACACACCGGACACACCACTGACCCAAGACTAACTACACACGGACATACACTTGACATTCATACACACCAGACACGCGTACAAACGAGCGAAACGTACACACACGACAGGAAACACTAACACACGTTCGCAAACATACAAACGCCCAACCACAAACACTCAACGCAACTTGCACGCTTCCACAGTACTCCGCCGCCTGAGAACGGAGTTCATACCACGTAGTATGAGCATAGCGTGCGAAAAACAAACATAATACAGTTATGACGAGAGAAATAGCAAAGATAATGCAAAATACAAATATAACATGCCCCACATTCACATGAAAACGCCGTCATATCATAGCACGCAATTCAGTAAACACTTGACGTAAACTACAAAGAACAAGTAATAATTCACTGACGTTCAAGTCGCAGCAACATATTAAACAATGATGTGCAAACTTGCGAACGATGCGACATATGAAATACGCATATAAACACAGCACAAAATCTCCCATCAATCGAGGTGACCGATATAACACTCACTGTCAAGGTCGGTCGCAATACTGTGAACAAAAAGGGCTCGTATCAATACACGTCCACCACATACAAATCATACATACACATGTGCGCACACGCATACGTAGTCACACACACACACACACCCGCACACACACACACACACACACACACACACATACATACACAATATAGACACAGTATACTCACACATTCGAACATCCAAATGTGCGAATGACAGTTACCACGTGATACATGTCAAGATAGGCACACACCATATAGCAGCAGCATGACCCGTTGCATGTACAAGTCCTGAATAAAACACATGATAAATCAGTAATACAATATCATCAAGAATAGTGCAAATCCGGTGTTGTCTTGAATCTAACCGTACGACCGCATCTGTTAGTGATTGTCTTTGGTAGTGATGCACGAGGAGCAGGTACAGGAACAGGCCGTGTCGTAGTGGTGCTGGCGGGCGTAACACGTGCACGTGAAGCCGGACGAGGCTGCAGCGAAGGGGCCTTGACCGGTGACGCAGCAGTGACGATGGCTGGCTTAAGACGATCTATCGAGATGGACTCTGACCCGCCGGTTGGCAGAGCGATGGTGAAAACCTTCGGCGTTCTGGATACGACGTGAAAAAGGCCCCGATAAGGTGCCTCGAGTGGACGGCGGACACGATCGACACGCAACCACACATGCTCACATGTCATCAGCTGCGCTGGCACGTAGGATGTCGGACTGCTGTGTGACCTGCCGGCTGACAACATGTTAAGGTGGATCTCCTGCATCCTCTGGTTAAGTTCGCCCACGAAGTCGTGCTGTGCTATAATGGGCACATTGTCGATCATTGGCACCCGAAGAAAAAACAGATATCCATCAGTAACGGCCTTCAATGGCGAAAAACCGGAGGCCGTGGGCAGCAATCGCATCCCCAATATGACGACCGGAATAGCCGAAAGCCAGCATTAGCAACGGACTATGATAGCCGTTTTAATTACGCGATGAAGACGCTCTACCATGCCGTTAGATTGGGGGTGATAGACGGTCGTCCGAACACGATAGAAACCCATGAATTTGGATAATTCCTCGAACAGTTTAAATTCGAACTGGGTTCCGCTAACCGTTACCACATAGAATGGGAAACCAAAACGCGAAATCCTACCCGTGAAAAAAGCGTTGGCGACAAATGATGCAGTAATGTCAGTGAGTGGCATCCCCTCGGGCCAGCGGCTTGTACGATCGACGCAGGTCAGTATGCATCTGAGCGGTGTGAAAAATGAGTGACCAGCTGTAACCGCCGGCGGAAGAGGACTGATGAGATCTAAGTGCACCACCTCGAATTTTGCGCTAGGCAGATCAAACTGCGAAAATAGCGACTTTGTGTGGCGAGTTATCTTTGATTGATGACAGGCAGTCCAACAACGTACCCAGTCTTTGATATCTTTGTCCATATGAGGACACACATACCTGGATTTAATCACGCCTGTGCTGGCGCGAACTCCAGGATGTGCAAGATTGTGCAGTTGATGGAACACGTGACGCCGGTATCTCTGTGTTAGAAACGGCCTAGGATGAGTCGTTGTATCGCACAGTAGCTACTGCGTGTGTATCATCGTACAAGTTGAACTTCTTCAGGCTGTCGGCGTGATTCATAACATCGGAATCATCCAACTGATCACGCGCAATGGCGGGCAGATCAAATGCTTCCAATTGGATGACGTTCACATCTCTCGAAAGGCAATCTGCGACTACGTTCTCGGCGCCGCGAACATGCTGAACATCGGCCACATATTCGGTAATATATGACCAATGCCGCTGCTGTCTGTCTGACCTGGCCATTCGAGGACTGCGAAAAGCCGAGACGAGCGGTTTGTGATCGGTTAGCAGCGTTAACGCTCGCCCCTCCAGGAAATGACGGAAATGTCCCACGGCGTAATAAGCGGCCAACAACTCGCGGTCGTAGACAGAGTACTTCCGCTGCGCGGCAGAAAGCTTCTTCGAAAAAAACAAGATGGGCCTAGGCACCCCGTCCACCATCTGGTGAAGTGCAGCGCCAGCAGCCGTCAATGAGCAGTCGGTGACTAGCTGAAGTTGATCACAGTTAGCTTTGGGATGAGGTAGCGTGCATTCGTTACTCAGGGCTCGCTTGACGCCTTCAAACGCAGCTATCTCGTCTGCAGTGAGCGGAGGGCTTTTTGAATTTGGCTCTATTCTACTGCGTTCAGACAAAGGGTGAACATGGGTCGCCAAACCGGGAATCATACAGCGGTAAAAAACTGCCATACCCAGAAATCTACGCAGTGAAGCAGAATCAGAAGGTAATGGAAAATCATTAATGACACTCACCTTGTAATCCGGCGGGCAAACACCGTCGGCAGTGATCTTGTGACCAAGGAAGTTAATCTCGGACCTATAAAAACAACACTTGTCCAGAGATAATCGGAGACCATGCTTTTCAAAAACGTCCAATACTGCTGCCAGGTCACGCGTGTGCTGCTGCTTGTCAACCGAGAACACAAGAACATCGTCTAGATAAACAAATGTGCACGACAGGTGGGCAAGTATCGTACTCTACAGCGGTCACTACAGCGGTTTTCGGTATGTCGGCTTCACTCATCGGAACCTGATGATATGCCTGGAGTAGGTTCAATCTGGAAAATACTGTCATGCCGTCTAAATGTGCTGACAGATCCTGGATATGCGGGATCGGGAATCTGTTATGCACAGTCTTTACATTAAGCGCCTGATAATCTCCCATGATGCGCCACTCGCCGGCTGCTTTCTTAGCAGCCATATGAAGGGGAGAAGCCCACGGCGAGTTGGAGCGACGGACGACACCGGACTCAAAGATCTTCGAAAGCAGATCGAGCGGCATTATCTTTATCGGGCGTCAGTCGGCGAGGACGAGCAAAGACCGGTGCAGCACTGCCCGTGTCAATGATGTGCTGAACAGGCAGATAAATCATATTGTTTGAACGTGGTGCAAGTAGCGATGGATAATCAGACATCAACGTGCGCAAAGTATAAGGAAAATTACTCAAATCGTTGACGACAAGGCCAACTGGTTGTGCACCACTTACCTTAGCCGGCGCTCGCAGCGAGGTTGTGGTGTCACGAATGCAGTTGTGATGACAATCGACTATGAGCTTAGAGTGGCGCAAAAAATCGTGGCCCAGCAATGGAGACACTGCGTCGGATACTACAAATGTCCATGTGAACTTCCGACGTAGCTTCTGCAGCACAATGTCGAAACAAATCTCACCGTGTACTGTCATGGGCTGGCCATTGGCTGCGGATAACCGCACTGATGTTGGCAGGAGCGACAGTGTGCTTACCTCGGTCCGCGGAAGGACGGAGACGCCTGCTCCGGTGTCAACAATGAAAGACAACCATTTGGTGCCGACACGAGCTGCTACTGTGAGAAGCGGCAGGCCACCTGATGCAGCTACCATGGCCTGCCGATCTAGTTTTCCGGGGTCGACGGACGGGAACGATCGGCCGGCACCGGCGAGGAGCCCCTGGATGATGGTTGCATCGCTAGATTTTCTGGTTTCCGTAGCCACTGACACCATGGCTTGCACGTGCGTGCAGCGGCGCCAAAAAATATATGACCTCGACAAACTTTCGGGCGTTGGTCGGAATGAAAAGGCTGCAGTCCTATGCCGTATCTGGCGCTTGATACTCTCTCCTGCAGTCGTCCGCGGCGATGAGTGGTCGCTGCCTGGGTAAACATACCGGGCGCGGCCAAGCACTGCGACGGCACCAGCGGCGTCAACTCGTCTGCCAGCTTGCCGAGCTGTTCCAGCGGCGTCTGCTGTTGTGCAGCCAAGACCGGGCCGAGTGCTGGTGGTAACGCCTGAGTAAACTTGTGACAAACTAAATCTTCCGTCACCTTTACTTTGCGTGCACGCGCCATCAGCTCACTAAGATAGACAGATGGTCGACCAGTCATGACATTGCTAGAAATGAGCCCCTCAAACAGCTCCGTTTTGGATTTCTCGATAGTCTGGATAACCTCGGATTTGAGTTGTGAGTATGGATCTAGCTCTATTGTAGCAGGACTGACTTTGCACACCACGTTCGGGGGCAGAGCTGCGATGACGTGGTAGAATTTTGTGGACTCTACCGACACTCGCTGGAGGCGAAATTGTGCCTCAATGATTGCGAACCAGCCTTCCATGCAATTCTCCATGAAAGGCGGTGGCTTAATAGTCACGCCATGCACAGAAGAAGCGGAAATTTCTACCACTGGTGTATTTTCGGCCCCGTTCTTAGTGGGAAACGGAGCGGTGTTATCGCTCGCCATAGCGTTAGTTAAATTTATGAGCAAATTGAACAAACAAAATGAAATGGTAAATTAGCTGAGGACAGAAATTTAAAGGAAAAAGATGAAATGAAGAAATCAAAACTCACGGAAGATGTGAACCTCGTAGGCGTCAGAAGACGTGAAAAAAAGTAGACGTCGAAGACGATCACGTCGGGGTCACCATTATGTGGAGTCGTGAAGCCACATTGAACACGAGGAAGACACGGCGAGAAAAGTCTATTGCAAGTGAGATCACAATACAAGCGAATACCAGCGAATGCGAGAGCATCAGAGCGAATGCCAGTTGACCGGCAGTGTGCCGTGTTATATAAGCTCGGTCATGTGACCTTTCACACGGTCACATGACCATTCACACGGTCACATTCCATCACACACGCCAAAACGCGTTCAATAATACAAAAGGATACACACAGACATACTAGTTCAGTAGGAACATACACACCGGACACACCACTGACCCAAGACTAACTACACACGGACATACACTTGACATTCATACACACCAGACACGCATACAAACGAGCGAAACGTACACACACGACAGGAAACACTAACACGCGTTCGCAAACATACAAACGCCCAACCACAAACACTCAACGCAACTTGCACGCCTCCACAGTTTCACCAATGGTGTGTGGTTTTCCCTGCTGTGTAATCAGGTACGCAACTTCGTATGATGCTGTTAAGACCGGTTTGTTGATGGGTACAAAGCTGAAAGTAGGCAGAGTAGCCTTTTCATCGAATCTGGCTCTCTTCACCTTGAATTCAGCCAGCGTTTTGTTCTTTGTAATTCCCATCTCCATGCAGCTTTAGGAAGTGTTCCCTGAAGACGCTGACTCCCATCATGTTCCGTCATACATGTGAATCCACACTGTACGTATTCGTCCGACCACTTCCTTTTTTTGCTCGATATAGTTATTATCAAGGGTTTGAAGTATTAAAAGGGAAATCACAAATCACGTACGATCACGACAGTCACAAGTCGACTACTGAGTGGATCGAGTAGCTTGCAGCACAGATATCAAGGTCAAGCGATGTGGTGTAATCAGCTGCAGCCAATGACGGCCAAGCGGAGCGTGACGTCATGAATCATACGAGTGGGATAAACCAAACTGCCGAACCCCTGAAACTGACTCACCGAACCCCTAGGGCTCGATCAAACCCAGGTTAAGAACCACTGGTTTATATGTACGTGCCGCATGTGTTTGTATGTTTGCGTGGCATGCCTTCTAGAAGTTCGTTGTAGGTTAAGTGACGTGTGTCTAGTACAACCAGCAGGCACGCATGTTGTATGTGTATGCGTGCGTGTATGTGTCTATATGTTTGTGACGCATGTGTCTGTATGTTTGTGTGGCATGCCTTCAAGAATAATTCCATGTAGGTTAAGTGACGTGTGTCTGCGTGCGACATAGTTTGGGGTGTGTGTGCGTGTTAGATTGCGAAAATAGCTCATCCAATCACAGTAGCCAACGTGCTCGCGTGATCGCATAGTGACCAATTGGGTGGCTACATTTGTATGCTTCTATTGCCTGGCCAATCGTGTTACAATGTTCATACGCGGTCGGGTCGATGCACATGCACGGCCAAGTATATATAAGTCCCGTCGCCCCGATGAGCGGGCAGTTGGACTGGTACTTTCGCAATAGCTTGACTGAGAGGGCCACTCTATTTTTCTCGCTCGCCTTGTGTCAGTTCGACCCGAGCATCGATCGACACATAGTGTTTGACAACGTGCTCGCTGCGATTGCCGCGCATTACCTGTATTATTCGTGTTGTATGTGACATACATATACGACACACACGCACATATACACACATGTAATCTTACGCACACACATTGCGCCGTCGCCAGCGGTCATTCTTCCCTTAGTTTTTGCTATGTTCAGTAGTGGAACAATGCGTCATATATTATGCTGTGCAATGTGTTGTATGCCTGTGTGTATGCTAGAGTAGCCCAGTACATGCGTTTTTCAGTCAGTCTTTGTCGGACTTAACCCCAGACTAACACGTTCTAATAATAATCTGTTGCGGAATAAAATCACCGTTTTATTATACAGTGTTTTATTCAACGAGAATAATACAACAGATAATTGGCGCAGCCGACAGGATCATCCAGTGTTATTGGTGTGACTTATTGTGATACAATGGCGGAGACATGGGAATTGATTGAACTGTTGAAGCATCATCAACAACAGTATCAACATCAACTAGAGCAGCAAATGCTGCTGCAACAACAACAACAGCAACAGTATCAACAGCGACAGCAGCAGCTAGAGCAGCAGCACCGACAAGAGATAGCTCACTTTGAGCATCTCGTGGAGTAGTTGTCATCAGCGGCGACAATATCGAACACTTCGCCTGCTGTCAGGTACTCTCCAACATTCTCTGCCTTTGATACAAGTAAGGAGCTGTGGTCAGATTACTATGCGTGATTTTGCACTTTTCTCGGAGCAAATTCAATTTCTGAAAAGAAGCAAGCACAAGAATTCTTGACCAGTCAAACAGCTGAAACGTACAAATTACTTATAAATTTTTCGGAGCAACAATTGCCGACGTAAAACATCAATAACCTAACAATGGATGAGATCAAAAGCTACATGAAGGATCAATTTGATCCGCGACGTTTCATTGTGCGGGAAAGATTCAAGATTTGGAGCGACCTTCAGCGACGAATTGGAGAAAATGTCAATGAACTTGCAGCACGTATACGCCAGGACGCGGCTACATGCGACTTTCCATCAATCCAGAACCCGCAGGATGAAGCGCTCAGAACTCGCTTCATATGTTCTGTCAAAACGAGGCCGTGATCAAAGCTCTGTTTAAAGTCAAAGATGACGAGCTGACATTCACTCGTGCAGTTCAACTAGCAGCTGAAACAGAAGATGCAGCCAAAGTGGCTAGGGAGACTGTTTACGGCTCATCACTAGCGGTCGTCAACAAGGTGAATGACAAGAGCTATACACATAACAGCAAAAAAAGAGTAGCAATGACCAAAACAAGTGATCGTGACTCTTGTTATCGCTGTGGTCGGCAAAATCACAGGAGCTCACAATGTCGGTTCAAAGACAGGTTCTGCTACTTCTGCAACGTGAAGGGCCATCTCGAAAACGTATGTTTGAAGAAAGCCAAATCAGACGTCACAGACCATCAGAAAAAAGTGCACTGTGTGACGGTCGATGTCAAACTGTAGTCAAATACAGACGATTATCCTAAATTGGAAGTGCCAATGTGTGAGAATACATTGTGAACGTTGCAGCATTCAAGGTCATCACTGAGTCATCGGGTTCATGTTGGTGCGGATGTGTGCTCGTTGTCTCGAATTGCACGTGATGCATGTGTTTGTATGTGCGTGCGTGAGTGGGTGACTAACTCGGTGAATTGGGTGACGGGTGAATCGACTCGTTATCGTGGCAGTATGCTGAGCGGTGTCGTGCGGTGTGTGCTTGCAGTGTTTAGAGTGTGTGCGTGTTAATACAGTGTTTGCGTTCAAATGTGCTTTGGCCAGAACGTTACAAGATAACCGGCCAGTTTTAATCAGTGATATTATGGCGAGTTATGATTTATCGACCTCAGGAGCGACTGCGCATAGTACTGACGATGTGCCAGTATCCATGGGCGTTTTCGACGATCGCTTTGTCAGTGAGTTTGATGGAACTGGCAATGTGGTGAATTGGTGGATGCGGGCCGAAATATTGTGCAGGTCAAGGGGTATCGAGCTGATGCGGATAGTTCCGTCGAAATTGACAAAAGATGCCTTCAGTGTGTGGGCTCAGCTGCCTGATGCAGGCAGTCGATCAGAGGCTGCTACACGTGAGGCGCTGTACGAGGCGTTCGGCATTGACGAAGTGAATGCATTCGAGCAATTTAGAAACAGACGACTGCGCTCCGGAGAGTCGCCCGATGTGTTTCTAGCACAACTGAGGGCACTGGCGGCATCATTCGGAGGCGTTCCGGAGCGTGCAATAAAAAATGCATTCATCGCCGGCCTTCCAGCGGACGTGGCGTCAATTGTTCAGATGAACACTACCGGAAATGTGTCGATGTCGGAGACGCTGGCAAAAGCGCGACAAACGCTGCAGCGCAAGGCAAACTGCGAGACGGAACGCCAGTGCTTCGCCATATCCCGTGGGACTGGCGCTCTTTCAGCCCGTGATAAATGTTACCTATGCAACCAGTCGGGACATTTTGCGCGTCAGTGCCCACGTAGACAGAGAGTATGTTTCCGTTGCTCTCAACCGGGACACTTGGCCAGAGACTGTCCGGTAAACGCACAGCGAGAGGGCGAGTTAGCGCCAACACCTTCTCGCCAATAATGTGTACGGCGCTTCCGACTGATTCTGTGTGCATCAACGGTAGGCTGTGTACTGTGTTGGTGGACACGGGCTGTTCGTGCTGCATTATTACAAGCGGGATCGCAGGAGAGTGGACAAAGGTAAATACGCCAAACAGCACGTTGGGCGGCGGAAGTTTTGTGTGTGACGGAGTGGTCAACTGCACGGTGACGGTTGACGGCTCTGCCGCCAATGTCGAAATGTTAGTGGTGCGTGACAAACCCTTCGGATATGACGCAGTGATTGGAATGGATGCTATCACGGCGCTGGGAGGAATTTGCGTGAGTTTGGGATCCGTTGTATTTGGTGGAAGAAAAGAAGCTGAGGTGAAATGTTGTCTTACATCACCGGACATAGTTGCGGAGGGACCTGGACACGTTGCTATGTATGACGGACAGCAGAAGCAGTGGGTGGGCAAATGGAAGTGGGTAGATGACCGAGTGCCAAATGAGTTCAAGAACAAGATTTCGCAGTACCGAGTTCCACCTGCTGCAAAACAAGCATTCGACGACGAGGTGAAACTTTGGATTGCAAACGGCTGGCTGCTGCCGTATGACGAGAAAGTATGTGGACCAGCCAAGTGTCTTCTTCCTCTCATGATCGTTCAGCAAGAGAATAAGGCGAAAGTAAGACCAGTTCTCGACTTTCGCGAACTGAACCGTTTCGTGGATTCGTACACAGCAGACGCTGATGTTTGCCCAGAGAAGTTGAGAAGCTGGCGACGACTGGGCAGTGACATATATATGATGGATTTAACAAAAGCATACCTGCAAATTTCCGTGGACAAGTCGCTCTGGCCGTTTCAAACGGTGAAGTACGCTTGCCGACTGTATTGTCTCACCCGGCTGGGCTTTGGACTGAATGCCGCGCCAATTATCATGAAATCAGTGGTCGAAAAGGTGTTGTCGCTGGATGAGACAGTAAGTCATGGGGCGTCGGCATACGTGGATGATGTGGTTGTGGATGGTGCAATCGTGGCGCCCGAAGTTGTTGAGGCACATTTCGAGAAATACGGTCTGAAGAGCAAAGGGATTGAACCAATTGCAGCAGGCGCGCGTGTGCATGGCCTGCATGTCTATCGCTCGCAAGATGGCAGGTTGCGTTGGCGCAGGGACAACACGGTTCCGACTGCACCGGATAAAATCACCAGGAGAAGCGCCTTCTCTATCTGCTCTCGTTTGGTCGCCCATTACCCAGTCGCTGGTTGGCTGCGGGTTGCGATGTCTTTCATCAAGCGGAAAGTGACTGAGGTTTCTACAGGATGGGATGACGAAGTTGAGAGTCCTGCTTTGGTTAGATGCATCGACGACGTGCTGTCTCGACTGCATAGGGATGATCCGGTGAAGGGGGTTTGGACCATCAATGGGCTTGTTGCGCGAGTCTGGGTCGACGCGAGTGACTTGGCGATCGGTGTTGTTGTTGAATCTGACGGTCGAACAGTGGAGGATGCCTGTTGGCTCCGAAAAGACAAACTGCATATTAACCTGGCAGAACTTGACGCTGTCGTCAAGGGTTTGTCTCTTGGAGTGTCGCTAGGATTCCGGGAAATAGCATTGTGTACGGATTCAGCTTCGGTCTTCTCATGGCTCAAGGCATTGCTGACTGCTAAAGAGCGCTGTAAGACATCGGCGGGTAGTGAGCTACTTATTCGAAGACGGCTTGAAATTATTGGAGAGATTGTACGTGAATATGATCTTACGGTTTGTGTGGAGAAAGTGTCGTCGGGATCCAATCGCGCTGATGTGCTCACCGGCGTGCCGATCACCTGGCGCCGCTGGAGTGCCGTAGCAGGGGCTGCTGAACCGGTGACAGAGAGGATAATGCTCGCGCACTGTGACGCTGGCCATCCAGGAGTGCATCGCAACAGGTATTTTTGCCGACGGCAAGGACTGCGAGTCAGTAACCGGGACATATCGAATGTAATCCGTGCATGTGATGCCTGTAATTCAATCTGCCCAGCGGCTACCAGGCGTCTGGCGGGATCGTTGGAGGTGGAGCAAACCTGGAGTCGGCTGGCGATGGATTTCACCCACTGTTGTGACCAACTGTACTTGACAGTTGTTGATTGTGGCCCATCGCGGCTTGCAATTTGGCGATGTGTTACCACGAGGCGCAGCGAAGAAGCAGCCGACGTCATCAATGCCGTGTTTCACGAGAGGGGACCCCCAGATGAGGTCCTGTTGGATAATGACACTTGCTTTCGTGGAGAATCGTTCCAGGCAGTCATGAGATGGTGGCAGGTTCGGGTGAGATATCGTTGTGCGTACAGACCCAGTGGAAATGGGATTGTGGAACGCATGCATCGAACCGTCAAAACGACTAAGGCGAGGACAGGCTGCAGCGTACTGGAGGCAGTGAGACTGTACAATTTGTGGCCCCGGAACGCATCTGATGGTGCTGAGCTCAGTCCATTCGATATGACATTCCGGTACACTGTGCAACCGAGTGAGACAGCGCGACCAGATGTGGTGGACGACACGCAGCAGACGGGGTTCGTGGTCGGCGATGGAGTGTGGTACCGTCGGCTTGGTGATCGGTGTGACGCGAAGAGCAGGCCGGAGGTCGTAACTGCTACTGTTTCCCCCTACGTTGTCGAAGTGGACGGTTTGAATCGAAATGTGGCCGACGTGCGACCGAGGGCAGTACAAGAAAACATCCATCGGAGGCAACACGTCTTTGAACTGGCTCGAGGTGTGCCGCAGCGACAGGGACAATCCTACGAATTGGGTGCTGTAAACGACAGAGTGGACATGACAGCAGAATCTGGTGTTGGAGCAGGAGGTGGTGAAGAGGGAAACGAAGATTATAGAGAGACACGGCCCAGACGGACAGTCCGGTTGCCAGCTCGGTTCGCTGACTACGAGATGGATGCGAGCGTCAGCACAGGGGGCGAGCCTGACTTCACGGATGAGCTGTGATGCCAACATACTCCCTATTGTTGACATCATGGGGGCGTGTGAGAATACATTGTGAACGTTGCGGCATTCAAGGTCATCACTGAGTCATCGGGTTCATGCTGCTGCAGATGTATGCTCGTTGTCTCGAATTGCACGTGATGCATGTGTTTGTATGCGCGTGCGTGAGTGGGTGACTAACTCGGTGAATCGGGTGACGGGTGAATCGACTCGTTATCGTGGCAGTATGCTGAGCGGTGTCGTGCGGTGTGTGCTTGCAGTGTTTAGAGTGTGTGCGTGTTAATACAGTGTTTGCGTTCAAATATGCTTTGGCCAGAACGTTACACAATGTTAATTAATGGTTGCAATTGTACAGTGGAAATTGACACCGCCACAACGGGAAATTTCCTGTCAATAAAACTGACATCGCATGGGAAAACCTCCACTGCACGACTAGCATGTACGGTACGAGTCGGCCAGCAAGCATAGCTTACCAGTGAAAGGAACGTTCATCGCCGAGGCTCTGTACGAGGATCGAAAAGAAGAAATTCCGTTCGCTGTGACCGAAATCACAGGACTGAATTTGCTCGACCGAGTTGCAGTGAAGACACTGGACATATCGCTGGATGCGACGCTATATACAACGCTTCCCTGCAGAACAATATTGCCTTACAAACCAGGTGAGCCAAACCTTTCAGAAAAATGCAAAGAAATTTGTAAACAATTTCCAGATCTATATATAACAGAACTAGGGTGCATAAAAGTTTAGAAATTGAGCTGGAGTTCAAAGAAGATTCATCCCGATTTTTCAAAGCAAGACCAGTGCCACATGCCATTAAAAAGTACTTGGAAAGAGCATATCAGAAAGGAATTTCTAAGGGAGTATGGCAACCTGTACAATTCGATGACTATGGAACGCCAGTGGTGCCTATTCGGAAAGCACCATTGCCAGGTGACACGCACATTCAACTTTGAATTTGCGGATATTATTCAGTCACTGCTAATCTCCAGCTGAAAGAGCATCGCCACCCTCTGCCTCTCCCGGAGCAGTTAATGAATCAACTGGGATGTGGATATTGATTCAAGAAAATTAATTTGTCAGATGCTTACAATCAGATACGTTGGGGTCCAAAAAGTCAAAAACGGCTGGCACTGAGCACACACAAAGGGGTGCTGCTACAAAAACGGCTACCGTTCGGTGCAAAGTCCGCTCCTGGGTATTTTCAGGCAATAATGGACCGGCTGACCAAGGATCTCCCTGCAGTATCTGTTTATATAGATGATATTTTAGTGAGTGGCAAAGATGCGGAGGATCACTGCTAAACCCCAGAGAGTTATTGCAGCGCCTCAATGATAAAGGAATGCGATGCAAACTAGAAAATTTTCGATTTGCACAGCCAAAAGTTGAGTACCTGGGACATGTTTTGTCCACAGAAGGTATGTACAAAGGCAATAAAGTGAATGCTGTAATAAATGCCATCACCGGCGAATGTGTCCAATTTGAAGTCATTTTTGTGGTCAGTGCAATTCTACGGGAAATTTATGCTGTCAAATTTTGCAAAAATATCCGAGCCGCTCTATATATTGACTAGATAGAATGTGATATGTTAGTGGGGAGATGAACAGCAAAAGGCTATCGAACATCTCAAAGAGCTGCTGTCTTCAGACAACCTTCTTGTTCATTACGATCAAAAAACGCCAATTGGATTTACCTGTGATGCTGCTAATGTGGGCGTGGGAGCTGTAATATTTCACCGTTATAAGGACGGCAGCACCGTTATCAGGAATATGCAATGCATCCAAAAAATTGGACTGAAACCCAAAGAAATTATAGTCAAATTCAAAAGGAAGACTTAGCCATCATCTTTGGTCTTAAAAAGTTTTATCAGTACCTATACGGTAAACAGTCACATTGGTCACTGATCATAGACCACTGCTGTCCATTTTCGGGCGAGGCAAGACAGTTTCTGTACTAGCGGCAAACCGATTAACACGCTGGGCTTTGATGTTGAGCCAGTTTGATTTCCAGATTTAGTTCAGAAGAACTTCTGAAAACTCCAATGCAGATGCTCTGACCCGTTTGCCAGTATGACACGACGCAGATTTCAACAGGGAAGAAAGTATTGAGGACACTATGACGGTATGTGCTCTTCATGAAGTAAACAACAAAATTATCTCAACCGATTCTAAACCTCTTGTGACAGTCAGCCCTGGACGGTGTTATTACAAAAGTGATGTGGTTTACAAAAGACGGATGGCCTCTCAAAAAGAAAGATAAAGGTAGTGACATACAGCGTTTCCGCCAGTTGGCGAATTTTCTATCAATTATAGATGGATGCCTCATTTATGGATCAAGGGTAGTGATTCCGAAACTCTTACGTAAAAATGGTTTGGACATGCTGCACCTGGGCCATTTCGGTATGCAGCGCATGAAGCAATTAACAAGAACGGCAGTATACTGGCCGAATATTGATGCTGATATTGAATCAACATGTAGAGAGTGTACAGCATGCGTCCAACACCAGAACAGACCACCGAAAGCAATAGTTCATCCATGGATGGTTCCAGAAAGACCATGGAATCGGTTGCACTTGGTTCAGGCAATACACTTCATGGGTACTAACTAGCTGGTGCTAAGAGATGCATACTCCAAATACCCGTACATACATCCTACACACTCCACCTCGTCACAAACAACTACAGATCTTCTGGAACAGGATTTCGCACATTTTGGATACCCACATACTCTGGTGTACTGACAATGTAACGTCGTTCACGTCAGAAGAATTCAAGTTGTGGTGTAGGGATAGAGGGGTGGTATATCTCACAGGTGCCCCATATCATCCCGCCACTAACGGATCAGCGGAAAGATTGACTCCAATATTCAAGCAGGCTATGAGAAAGTCAAATACGCCTCCGAAAAAAGCATTGCAAGAATTTCTGATGCAATATAAAAGAAAACCCGATTCAAGTGGTTATTCTCCGAGTGAGTTATTTAATTCGCGACAAATACGCACGCCTATAGATGCATGAGTTCCTTCGCAAGCAAGCGTTATCAAGAAACGTCAGGAGAACAACTATTGCAAACTGAAAAACAAAAAGGTGCAATCAGAACCTTCCTTCAAGAATGGAACAATGGTGTACGCATTACCATATACAACGAGAGACACCAGAAGAGGACGCTGGGTGCCGGCTATCATCACACAGCAGAAGGGTGCTCAGATATCAGAGTGTGTAAGAGTTAACCCCAGACTAACACGTTCGAATAATAATCTGTTGCGGAATAAAATCACCGTTATATTATACAGTGATTTATTTAACGAGAAAACTCAACATTTTGAAACGGTGCAGTAGCTGTTTCAGTGGAGTACTCGCTACACCACTGTTACGGAATTCTGTGCCGCGGCCTTCGTGCCGAGGTCTTGCTGGCCTCCAGCCTTGTGATATTCAATGTACTATTGTTCCTGTGTATTTATCTTATATACATGATGTGTTACACCACGCTTTGTTATATGCGCGCTCTGAACGAGCTATCGCGTAACAATATTTTCCTCTGTTCGAAACTTGGGTGTTGTCTTCGATTCCAACTTGTCCTTTTCAAAATGTGTTGTCTCTAATCAGCGCACCTGTCGTTTGATTTTACGCTCTGACTAACCCTCACTGAGTGTGAACGTGTTTACCGTCGCTCGTTCGCGCCCGGCTGTCTACGCTTCGCTGACGCTCACCGACGACAGATCCTGCTTTCTGCTAACGCTGAGTGTTCCTTGAGTTATATTTTAGTTGTTTTGTTTTATTATTATATTTGATTTAGCGTTACTTTGATTTTCCATTACTCGTTTTGTTCATTGATAATATTTGCTTTTTTAAAGGCGGATATTTTCTTCTTGCGAGCTCATTCATTTACTTCTAAGACTCTTTAAGTCAATTAATCTTTCTTTTGTTTCAAGTTTTATATTTGAGTATTTTTTCTGAATGTGATTGAGAATCAGGGTTCGCAGCCATAGTTGCTTTGCAATCTTCCTGCTGAATTCTCTCATCACATTCTTTTTCGTCACTTTTCAGTTCAGTATGTATATTATTTAATTTGTATATTATTTAATTTAACTTTGCCTATAAATATAAGTGCTGCTCATGGATATATGTATTATTTTCTGCCTCATGTATGTTTTGTTGATGTGGCGGTCTGAAAATTGTAGCCCCGCCCCGACGGCTAGCGGCCGGTTTTCCCGTTTTCCGTCAGCACCCAGCTCTTTCCTCGCACTGAGGTGCCAACTAATTCTGTGTTGCTCTCATACTCTGTCTTTGTTGTCGCCCATTGGACATTTTGCCCTGCGATATGTGTTTAACAATGAGCTTTCAATAAATTGTTCGCACATGTGTTTTCTAGTGTTTTTCTTGTTGTGTGTGTATTTGTGTGTATGTTTGCTTTGTATTGTGTGTTAAAGGTTAAAGGTTACATGCCTAAGTGGCAGCTGCTACACGGGAAGACGTCGAAGCTTATAAACACACAGGTGTGCCCCGTGCAGCTCGCTGCCACCGCAGAACCAACCCTCTCCACGCTATGGCGCCACAAGGACGTAAGACGTATTAGAGAGGGCCACCTCCCCAGAATGCATGGCACAACTCATGACTGATATCTGGTACCATTATCTTCTGCTGGGTGGACAGGGGCTGTGGGATTGTAGAATTCGCCCAATGAAATTCTGCTCCGCCGGGTTTCGAACCACGGACCTCCCGCTTGTGAGGCGGGTGTGCTAACAACTGCACCACGGAGTCCACAAGTGTGTTGTATGCTTGTTTTTTGTTGTGACATTTCGTATGCATGTGTTGTGTGTTGTGTTTTTGTGCTCGCATGCGTCGTGCATTATGTGTTTATTTGTATGTTTGCTTTGCGTTGTGTGTGTGCCTTCTCACACCGTGGATTTGTCGTTTCTGCTGGTGATGTGTGGCGATGTTGAAATGAATCCTGTCCTGTTCGATCACAAAAACGATTTTCAAATCTACTTTTCGCCAACATCAGAGGCTTGTATAAGAACATCAGAGATTTGACAGCAGCCAGTCGCTCCAAGGACATCGTTATCTGTGCCGAAACGCTTGTGTCCGATTATCGGGACCAATCTGAGCTCTCGATGCCAGGTTTCAGTGAGCCATTGCTAATCAAACGTGACTCAAAAAACAGGCGGCGTGGCATGGCAGTGTACGTACGCAAAGGCTTTTCAGCTTCGAGAATTACAGCGCACGACTGCACTTGTCATGAAGTTATGCTGCTGCGTGTCAACACCGCCTTGATGAATTTTCACATCTTTGGAGCCTACCAAAATCCAGACAGAAACGACTCTATCTACGAATGTCTCTTGTCAGCCATGTCAACAATTCAGGAGAAGGACACCAAGTCAGCATTTTTATTTGTGGGAGACATGAACGCCCATCACCGTGAGTGGCTCTTGTCGACATTTCCTACAGACGCTCATGGTAGAGCAGCATATGATTTCTGCAACATTTCTGGCTGCTACCAAATGGTTTCCGGTCCCACACATCAAGCGGGAAACTGTTTGGACTTGGTTATGACAGACGTCTCAGATATCGTGAGTGTAAACGTGGAAGCTCCAATAGGAAGTTCAGATCACTCGTCGCTGTCCGTGAAGTTGACATTGAGACAGAAGGTTTCTCCTTACACGATTTCAAGGCTCGTGCACATGAAGAACGATGTTGACTGGGTGAAGGTGAATGATTAATTGAAGGCAATTAAAGTTTCAAATCTGCAGCAGAAGGAATGCCCCATCAATGCAATGAACAAATACATTACCGATGTCATCTCAAGGAGAGTGCCTACTAAAAAACTACGTTTTCGCTCTGATGACAAAGCCTGGTTCACCAACGAATGTCGCAGCGCACGTGAGTCCAAGCAGGAAGCTTACCACAAGTGGCTTCAATCACGCTCAGCCGATTCATGGAATGTCTACACTGAGGCCAGACGGCATGCTGAGCATGTTGATTCAGAAGCAGAAACACGTCACTCAAAGAAACTTGCTGAAAAGCTAACATCTGCCAATGACGCCCACAAATGGTGGTCAACGTTGAAATCGTCAGTGTTTGGACATGACCTGTCTGTCCCTCCTTTATTTTCAGCGAACGGTGAGCTCAAAAATAACCCAACAGAGAAGGCAGAGTTGCTTATGGATTAATTCAATACCAAGCAATGTCAAGGGTCCATTCCGTCTGACGATTCATCTGTCCTCGCCCCGAAAATCAAAGGCATTGCCTTCCGATCAAAAGAAGTGGCGAATCTCATGAAAGACCTTGATGCCCACGGAGGAACAGACCCTCTGAATATGTTTCCGCTATTTTTCAAGAACACGGCAGATACTCTAGCTCCGAAGCTCAGTGCTCTTTTCAGGCGCTTGATGAAGACTGGTTCGTTTCCATCATGTTGGTGGGTTGCGAATATCACGCCCATACCAAAAGGAACCAATTCAGCTGATGTTGCAAACTACCGGCCGATATCAATTACGCCGATTCTATCCAAAATATTCGAGCACTTGATATCTTCCAGACTGTCCAAGTACCTGGAGAACAACAATCTGCTGTCGGAAAATCAATTTGCATACCGCAAAAAACTCAGCACGACTGACGCTCTGCTTGCTATCACGCATGAGCTCCAGCAAGTGCTAGACAAAGGCAGTGAAGCCTGGATTGTGCAGTTGGATTTCTCAGCAGCATTTGACCGTGTGAGCCACCAAGGCTTGTTGCAAAAACTGAGAAACATTGGAGTCGGCGGCCGCTTGCTAAGTGTTTTGCATCAATTTCTCTCCAATCGCGTACAACGTGTTGCCATCGATGGAGCATACAGTGGCTGGCAGAGCATTGTGTCCGGTGTCCCACAGGGAAGTGTGTTGGGTCCTATTTTGTTCAACATTTACACCGCTGACCTGTACACAACCACACGCAACCCTGTATATGGATATGCTGATGATATCACTATGATGGCTGTAATTTCATCTCCTTCGGACAGACCACAGGTGCGTCAAACGGTCAACGACGATCTCAGTAGCGTCCTGAAGTGGTGTGAGAGGTGGAATATGATGCTGAACACTTCGAAATCTAAATGCTTGTTGGTTTCTAGGTCACGTACCGTTCAGCCTTCACATGGAGCTATCCTCATAAATGACGCCCAACTCAGCGTGTGTGATGAGCTCAAAACATTAGTAGTACATGTAGACTAAAAGCTGACGTTTGAGAGTCACATTCGGAAGCTAGTTTGTTCGGCATCGCGGAAACTGGAATTATAAGAAAAGCATATCGGATGTTCGGTAGCAGCACAATCTCAAAAAGTTGTTTTCGCTGTTTCATTTTGCCAATTCTGCAGTAATGCGCCCCCGTGTGGTCTTCTGCTGCGGATTGTCACCTCAATCTCATCAACAGAGTTGTTAGAACTTGCAAGTTCCTTTGTGGTGACTTGGTTCTTGGTGATCTTTGCCATCACCGAAAGGTCAGCAGCGTGTGCATGCTGTACAAGATCAAGCACAACGACCATCATCCGATGAGCAAGTCAATTCCTGATGATTTCGTGGCAGCAAGAAGCATACGGTTTACATCCAAACAGCATTCCCAGTGCATGGCTTCAATTCGTTGTCGTACAAAACAATTCCAACGTTGCTTTCTTCCGGCAGCTGTGTCTACTTGGAACACGTTGAAGGAAGAGGCTTTCTCGCAGAACAATTTGAAGAAATTCAAGGTCAAAGTAAATGAAATGCTACTGAAAGAGCGGAATTGACTGTTGAGTCTTATTAATTGTATATTTATTCATATTTATTGTTATTTATTCATGCTTATTGTTATTTATTTTCTATTTATTTATATTTATTCTTATTTTACTCTCTATTCCCTTCTGGTTCCATGTTCGCGTCGCTGAAAGCCATTCTATCACCTCGATGCCCAGACCGCAAAGACGATCGAGCAATGTAACGTATAATGACACTTGGTTAATCACAATATTAAATAGACGAATGATCACAGCAGAATCCGCAATGACTTTCAGTGAGCCAACGAAGCAGTCCAAGACGGCGCCAAACACAATATACCGTAGCACAAGCAGACCACACTTATCACTGCGCACCGCAGCACAAAATAATCATACACTTATCACTGTACACCGCAACACAAAATAAATATGCACTTATCACTGTGCACCGCAACACCAAGGAAAAACTCATCCAACACAGTGCTCCGCAGGGCCACCGAACCGCACACTCTCTCACAACCCACTGCCCCGCATTCACAGTGCAGGCCACATATTCGAATCGCCCGCCGTTAGCGGCCGTTCGTTTACAGAACTTCGAATCCACCAATCAGATCACATCGCGCTGCTTACGTCGCTGACGCCTGCGCACTCACACGCACACAAACATACACAATCACACATGCAACGATACACAAACACAAGATATAAGCCCCGCCTCCGTTCACTGATCGACTCATCGCTACCGCCACGTCCGATTTCCATTACATCCCTCCCTGATCTCCAAGATCACAACATGAACAATACCGACGAGGCGGTCGCCGTAACCGCTCCCCCCGACGTAGTCTGTGTGTCGGTGTAACAATAGGCTCTTGTCGATCAACGCCATCAATTGCAGGGCTTGCATCATCAAACGCTCCGGCTGTATCAGTCCGCTCTTGCGCTGATGACGAAGCTGGTTCTGACACAACAGAACCCGACGTGGGATGAGACTCTGGATGACCAATCCACCGAGGTGGTTTGTCGGATGATCTTGTGTCACCTGATTGATCGTCGCCTATACCGTTCTGGACTCTTCGTCGGAGGTCTCGGACGTGACGCGGCACACCATCAACCTCCACCACTTGCTCTGAAACGGCGCCACTCACGACTCCCTGCGCTGATCGGTTGGTGCATCTGCTTCCACGCTGGCGAACCCATACTGCCTCACCAACAGCGAACCTTGCGCGCTTACCACCAGACGACTCCTGGCCAAGCTGATTTGCTCGAGGTCTCGTGCAGTCGCGTATCCTGTAGCGGTAGACGCCATTGGCCGGCGCAGAATTCTCATTTTCTCCATCGCGAGGAGTAGAGTTGTACAGATGTACAGCCTCAGCGATACCGCATGATTTTTGTGCTGCGATGACTTTTACGGTCTTGTGGTTGCGTTCGATGATCGCATTACCACTGGCAGCGTACGCTGCTCTGAAGCGCAATCTAATGTTCCATCTCGCTGCTAGCGCTGCGAATGACCGACCTCTAAGCACAGTATCATTGTCACAGAGCAGCTCAACTGGCGCTCCTCTTTCAAGGAAAATTCGCTCTAACTGCTGAATTACTTGCTCACTGTCCGCTGCTCGTAGTTGCCTCCACAGGCTAAACCGTGAAGGACCGCAATCAATAACCGTCAAGTACGGCTGGCTCTTGTAGTGGCTGATGTCGATTGCCAAGCGATGCCACACGTGGGCAACACTGAGTGTACCGTGACGCCATTCTACCGGAGCTGGGTCAATCAAATTACATATGTCACAACCATGAACCACCTGGCGCACTTGCGATCGCTTGACCGGTTTAGCGAGATCGTGTCTAGCAAAGTACAAGGTCCGACGAATTCCTGGATGCCCCGCTCGTGCATGAATGCTTGCAATTTGCTCAGCGACTGAACTGGGAGCTGTTGAAGTTGTTGCTGCCGCATCGAAGGCCAGTGGTTCGCCACCAATCCAATTTTTCGGCACACGCGTGAGGACATCTGCCAAGTTTTCCGCGGACCGAATAAGTCGCACCTTGATCTGAATATCAAGTTTATCGACCATCTGTCTGATGATATTCACTCTGCGACGGATCAGGAGTTCACCGTGCGCTTTCGTTTGAAGCCTAGCACAGCCACTCAAAGCATCATCAACCCACCGATGAACCGTGGCAGAATCTGTGCAGAGATTGATTGACTTCATGCCCCACGAGACCGCCATGTTAATGCTTTTGATCGCGGCGTCCAGCTCGGCCATATTGATATGGGTAGTGTCATCTCGGCGGAGCCAACACGCGTCTTCGATTAGTCCCGAATCCTGAGTCTCCAACACAACTCCCCCAGCAATCGAACTGGCATCAGTCCACACGGTTGCCTCATCTTCGGTCACTCGCCACACTCCCCGTGCTGGATCCTCATTAGCAAGTTTGTCGATCACAAACAAAATCTTAATCTTCACGGATGGATCCTCCACAACATCGTCGCATCCTTTTGTCACAGAGTTGACGCATCGCTTTATCCAAGAGGTGGCAGGCCTCAGCCACCCAGCCACCGGCAAATGTGCGACTAACCGGCCACACCACGAGAAAACTGACCGTCGAGTTATTGGCTCAAGAATTTCCGCCACAGGATTGTCTCTTCTCCACACCAATCCGTCTGCCTGGCGCGAAACACTCAGACCTAGCACACGACATGATGGGTCGGCCCGTTCCGCAGGTTTGCAGGTCAGCCCGTATCTCGAGAAATGTTCGCTGACTCTTGTCGCGCTCAACACCGACTCGTCCACCAAAATATCATCAATATACGATGAAGCTGCTCTCTCGACCTCAGCATCTTGCCGACACACGAAGTTGACAATCTCCTTCATGATGATCGGAGCTGCACTTAAGCCGAGACCCAGTCGGGTCAAGCAATACCGCTTGTCGGATATCAACACCGTCTGGTAACACCAGAGCGCAGGCTCAATTTCAATCTGAAGGTAGGCGCGCGTCAGGTCCAACAATGCTATGCGATCCCCCCGCCTCCTCCAATCTCTCAGTTTCTGGTGACAGACGGCCACATCCGCCGTGTGAGTTTCAACAAACCGATTGAGTTGGCGAAAATCCATCACCGGCCTGACTTTGCACTTACTCTTCTGACTGACTGCCATAAGCGGAATCAGCCCTTTGACTGGTCCGTGGGTTTGTTCGTTGTACTCAACAAGCCATCCAGCGTCAATCCATGATTTTAACTCTGCCTGATACTCGCTACGGGCATGCGGCGCTATTGCGTACTCGGCGGTTCGATTCTCCAAGACACCCGGACGCTGCGACCACTTCCATCTCACTCTCCATGACCTTTTCTCTGCATCGAATGTAGCCAGGAAATCTTTGCCTTCAAGCTCATAACTACTTGTTATACTGTTTCCACTTGCTGCTGCTGCTACGCCCGATTCCAGATGAACGCAGCCATTTTTCTCAACACCACATGTCAACTTTCTCTCCGAATCCAACACCATGCCACCCATAGCTACAATGCCATCAACACCAAGAACAAAGTCAAAACCGGCTGGTCTATGTTTCACCACAAGTACGTTGAGCTCAAATGTCTTTCTATTGTTCATGGTAACCGTAACTGCGCAGCTACCTTGGCATCTAATACAATCTCCGCTTATCGTCAACAGCCACTCACCGCGAGATTCAACTCGCTCTCTACACAGGAACTCAGAAATCAAGCTTCTGGAACAGCCCGTATCGACAAGCGCAAGACATTGAACACCATTGACCATCACAGTTGTCGTAACCAGCGGCGCCGTTACGTTCGAGGAGAAGAGACTGGCACCTATGCCTCTCCTCCTTGGTCGTTTCCCGGACAATTTGGGCTGACGTGTCCGAACGTGCCACACTTGAAACATTTGACACCATTCCTTTCTTCGCCTCCAGCCCGATTCATTCGACGAGGGCATCCGCGTGCAAAATGCCCTGGTCGGTTACACAGAAAACACCTGAGAGCACCTGAAAACATTTTTCCTGAAGACAGCCGTGCCAGTGGGCCACGCTCAGGAGCAGAAGCAGATAGTCCAGTATCAATTTTTTGACCAGTTTCTGACAATATCACTCTAGTTCTGCTGACAACATCCGATACTGTCATGGAGTCCTACTTCGCATTAGCCCTGAGCACGTGTCGCACTGATAGAGAAATGGCTGATATAAACGCACACTTGATGGACACTGGGTCAGTGATGTTGCATCTGGCTCCCAGTTTGCGTAGATCAGAGAGCATCACATCGACACATTCACCTTCAGTGAATCTTCGTTTCACAAACGCGTCATACGCACCAAAAGTGTCCATGCCGAACGCAGTCTGAAGTGCCTGCTCCACTTTGCTGATGTCCAACTGGTCCTCATCAGAGAGGCAATCAACGACGACATATGCATCGCCAGTGATTCGCATACCCACTACCTGCGCTACATCATGTACACCGCGAAGTCGACACATTTTCCGCACTTTCCCTAGCCATTCCGTGGGGTCGTGTTTCCCGTCATACTCCGGCACCAGCCTCAAATCGAACGACGTTTCATATGCTGCCGAAATAGCTTTTGGCTCCATGTTCGCGTCGCTGAAAGCCATTCTATCACCTCGATGCCCAGACCGCAAAGACGATCGAACAACGTAACGTATAATGACACTTGGTTAATCACAATATTAAATAGACGAATGATCACAGCAGAATCCGCAATGACTTTAAGTGAGCCAACGAAGCAGTCCAAGACGGCGCCAAACACAATATACCGTAGCACAAGCAGACCACACTTATCACTGCGCACCGCAGCACAACATAACCATACACTTATCACTGTACACCGCAACACAAAATAAATATGCACTTATCACTGTGCACCGCAACACAAAATAAATATGCACTTATCATTGTGCACCGCAACACCAAGGAAAAGCTCATCCAACACAGTGCACTGCAGGGCCACCGAACCGCACACTCTCTCACAACCCACTGCCCCGCATTCACAGTGCAGGCCACATATTCGAATCGCCCGCCGTTAACGGCCGTTCGTTTACAGAACTTCGAATCCACCAATCAGATCACAGCGCGCTGCTTACGTCGCCGACGCCTGCGCACTCACACGCACACAGACATACTTTATTATTATTATTATTATTATTAATTACAGGCAAATCCAGTAGCATGGGAAGAGTGCAAGCACTATTACCACCCTAAGGTGGCCCCATGTACCGGAAGCGCCCAAAGGATTCAGAGAGAAATAGAGTTCGAAAAAAAAGTCTAGAAAGAGAGTTGGAAAGGAAATAATAAATAAATAACAATAAATAATAAACCATCATCCGACAACAATCCATAATGTCACTCCACCCACGTTCCTCAATAAATAATAACAATCAACAATAAATATGTGATTCAGTAAATAACAGCCATCAATAAATAAGAATAAATATTAATAAATAAGTAATAAATATTAATAAATAAGTAATAAATAACAATCAAGAACAATACATATGATTCAATAAGAAACATCCAACAATAAATATAAATATGATTCAATAAGAAACATCCAACAATAAATATAAATATGATTCAATAAGTAACAACAACACAAATAAATATGATTCAATAAACAATAACACCAATAAATATGATTCAATAAACAACAACAACAACAAATATGATTCAATAAACAACAACAAAAATAAATATGATTCAAACTCACACACATGCAACGATACACAAACACAAGATATAAGCCCCGCCTCCGTTCACTGATCGACTCATCGCTACCGCCACGTCCGGTTTCCATTACATTATTACTATTTATTATTGGTTGTTGTTATTTATTAAATTATACTTTTACTCAGTGTTGGCTGTTGCTGTTTATTGAATCATATTTATTGTTGTTGCTGTTTATTGAATCATATTTATTGTTGTTGTTGTTTATTGAATCATATTTATTGTTGTTGCTGTTTATTGAATCATATTTATTGTTGTTGTTTATTGAATCATATTTATTGGTGTTGTTGTTTATTGACTCATATTTATTTGTGTTGTTGTTACTTATTGAATCATATTTATATTTATTGTTGGATGTTTCTTATTGAATCATATTTATTGTTCTTGATTGTTATTTATTACTTATTTATTAATATTTATTCTTATTTATTGATGGCTGTTATTTACTGAATCACATATTTATTGTTGATTGTTATTATTTATTGAGGAACGTGGGCGGATTGACATTATGGATTGCTATCGGATGATGGCTTATTATTTATTGTTATTTATTTATAATTTTCTTTCTAACTCTCTTTGTAGACTTTTTTCTTTTCGAACTCTCTTTCTCTCTGAATCTTTTGGGCGCTTCCGGTACATGGGGCCACCTTAGGGTGGTAATAGTGCTTGCACTCTTCCCATGCTACTGGATTTGCCTGTAATTGATAATAATAATAATAATAAGCTGCCTATACCCTATTCGATCCTGTTTAGACCAGCCTTCTTCTAATAAATTAATACAGTCTCTTGTTTTCCCGTCTTGATTATTGCAGCTCAATCCACCACACTCTAACCAACAAATCTCTGAAAATCCTTCAAAAAATAATTAATCAATCATCTCGTTGATGTCATGATGTGATGTTGATCATCATGTGCTCCATTCTACTCCTTGCCGCCATACCTCTGGATTATTGTTCCAATGCCTTTTGCCTATTGCTCTAATGCCTTATTGTGTCAGTGATTGAACTGTCAATGTGTGGTGCTTGAATATTTCGGGCAACACTGCTGCGAGTCTGAGCCGCACTGCGATGCTGTATCGCAACCGGTGTCATATTAATTTGAATTGAACATTGAAGGCTGACGCTGTGCTTTCGTTTCCCGCATCACATCACAGAGTAGCTGTGATAGTGTGTGGACGTTTTTTCACTGCTGTCAGTTTTTTCAATGCTTTCTAGTGGTTTTTCTTGGCAGACAGAATTAATTTTTTGTTAGTGAGTAGAACCAGTCCAATGCATCAAAATCACCAAAATTTCGTTTCATCAAATGTTCGGATTTGACCGTGAGAGTGTCGAGAAGATTAACCGTTTTATTTGAATCGTTCGCCAACCAGCCTATCAAAATTACTTAAAAACGCTGATTAACCTTTTTCAGCGTAAATTACGTGCTGTGTTTCATTCGGACCCTCAGCTGACAAAAAATTATTTTCTAAGGATTTTAATAGCGATTCATTTATTTTTGTGAAATTCGACCTACAAACAACAGTCAGTGGTTGCCTGACTGGTTGAGTGAAGACCTGTTAGTTGTGCTTGAGCTTATGTTTTTGTAATTGTCCTTCAACTGTGCGGCAATGACAAACATTGGTGAATTGTCAGAGGCGTTGAAAAAATGTCTGATGAGTTCGGGAGTTTTGGAGGCAATCAAGGAGAAATTGGTGGCACCAGCGATAAAGGCTGCAGTGGAGGAGGCTCTGTCCGCCAAGGATATAGAACTGGTGGAGATGAAGAACGAGCTTCGTGAAGCTCAAGCAAAAATAAATCTCCTCGAGCAACAAATGCTGCGCAAGCACCTTTGCGTATCAGGAATAGAAGAGGTGCGTGGAGAAGATACGCAAAAGATCGTGCAAAGCCCCTCTGCAACACTAAATACAGATATATCAACCGAAGATGTTGAAGAGGTTTCCAGAATCGGTCAGCCAAAAGATGGTCAACACCGCACCATACTGGTCAAATTCGAAAAACTCCGCAAAAGACAGCAAGTGTTTGAAGCGAGGAAGCATCTGAAAAGTGACAAGAAGACACAAAAAGTGTATGTTAACGACCATCTGACCAGAAAGAACAGCAGTACTATGTACGAGCTCAGAAAAATGAAACCGGAGGGCAAGATTTACTCCGCTTGGACAGTAAACGGCCAAATAAAAATGCGACTCAACGAGAACACCCGTGTGGTCAATGTCTACAGTACGGAAGACGTTATTGCGCAAACTGGCCCGGCTGGACTAGTGTCAAGTGCGCCGGTTGTGGCCAACCAAGCTGTGGCATCGACTGAGTCGCCGATCAAGGACCGCCACCAATGGAGAACTGTCACCAGACGGGTAACCAGACATCATAAGTGAATTTGTTTAGCATTGCATCTCATCCGTGGAGCACTGCTTTGATTATAATTGTCATGTCTAGTACTAAATATTGAGCATAGATAATATTTCAATTTATCAATCCGTATTGATCATTGATTGTTTCTCTAACTCATTGGAGGATGTATAGTCATATTAATTCATCATTAGGCTATTGTCTGATTATAAGATACGCGATTTATATACTGTCTCTACTGAAAATTTGAATGCCGCACAGTACTATATTCTGTGTTGTGTGCTGTGTGTTCGTGTGTGTGTGTGTGTGTATTTTGTTTGTGAGTGCGTACTCACGTGTGTGAGTAGTTGCTTATGTGTGTGTGCGTAGTTGTTCTTATGCAGGTGTGTAGTTGTGTGTGTGTGTGCGTGTGGTTCAATGAGTGCGCTGATATGAAAGCAAGTGATAATTCAAGGGCAACATGCATGCATACAGAACCGCTATCCTTTGAGTGGCTCGATATTTTTCTTTCGTATGAAAGCTATAAAAATTACCAAATCGTATTTTGTTGCTATATGTTGTTCTTATACGCTGTGAATGGGTGTTCCTATACGCTGTTTAGCAATCAGCAGTATTACCAGTAGGAAAATGATTAACGAGGAAACATTCAAAGCTGACATTGATGATACAGAAAACAGTAATAACAGCTTTGGTGTGTACACGGTGGACACATTTAATGACACATTCAAAAGTTCGCAAGGTTTCAGTATGTTACATATAAATGCACGCAGTCTCAACAAGCACATCGATGACTTGACAACGTTGATGAGGGAGCTAGAGGTGAATTTCGATGTCATCGCTGTTTCTGAGACATGGGTCAATGACAGCACAATTGACTTATGCCAAATAGACGAGTTTGAAGCCTTCCATCAAATGAGGCATGATAAAAGAGGCGGTGGTGTTGCAATATTTGTCAACAAGAAAAACCAATCACAACACGTGCCTCGTCTCAGCGTAAATGTGACGGATGTCATGGAAATGATTACAGTCGACATAACCATTGATCGGCGTAAAATACGAACGTTGTGTATTTACCGACCACCAGGCACAATGGTGCATACATTTTCTGAGGAAATAAATAAGTTGACTGAATATTCAAGCAACAACTATTGGCTGCTGATGGGGGATTTCAACATAAATTTGTTGAACACTGAAGGCCACGCGCCAACGCAAAACTTCTTCATGACCATGAACAATAATGGCTTTTATCCCTTAATAAATTCAGCGACAAGAGAAACTCATCGCTCAAGCACCTCGATTGATGATATATTTACCAATTGTGTTTCCAGTACATTGACGAGTGGTGTAATATGCGAGGATATCACCGACCATTTCTCAATTTTTACAAGACTCAATATTACTCAATCTGCACGAGAAGAACATCTCTTGCTGAAAAGGAAATATTCACCTAAGCGACTACTACGACTCAAGCAGGAGCTGGAGCAGATAAACTGGGAAATTATAGAGGGTGATAATGTGAATACGACATACGAGCGATTCCTTGAATTATATATGCGAGCAGTAGATAATCACATGCCGCTACAAACAGTGATAAAGAGAGAAGTACAGAATAAGCCGTGGATAACAAAAGGCATCAGAATATCTAGTCGCACCAAACGCCAATTGTACACGAAAGTTCTTACAACTAAAGTTGAAGATCACAGGAAGTTGTACAAGTTTATCCTATAAAAATATGTTGTCCAAGGTGGTGATTCAGAGCAAAAGACTATACTATCGTGAGTTTTTTGCGGATAGAACGGTTTCAGTCAAGGAAAAGTGGACAAAAATAAAAAATGAAATTAAGATGACATCTCGGAAAAAGGAACGCATTCATAAACTAAGAGACGACGGCGGCACTTCAAATGTGGTCCGTACTATATCAGACGTATTGAATGACTACTCTGTTGATGTCGGAGTGGACCTGTCAAACAAATTACCAGTGTCTGGCGTGAATCCTCTAGAGCATGTTGAAAAAGTGAACGACTCAATGCTCATTAGTCCAGCAACGAAGTGGGAGGTATTCAACGTTATTGGACGTAGTAAGAATAAACTTTCTACAGATTGCGATAACATTAGTATGAGCCTGTTAAAAAGTTGTTCCAGATATATTTCCAGACCTCTTGCGTACATATTCAACCTATCTATCACAACAGGTATTTTTCCGACGCTGATGAAAACAGCTAAAGTAATTCCTCTCTTTAAATCAGGAGATAGGTCTGACAAAGGAAATTATCGTCCAATATCGATTGTAGACACATTTTCGAAAATATTTTAAAAGTGGTTCAATGACAGACTGAAGAAATTCCTATGCAAACATCACATAATCAATGAAAATCAATACGGCTTGCAATCAAACAAGGATACATCACACGCCATTCTCGACATTATCAATGAAATTACAGAGTGTTTTGATAAAAAAGAAAATGCTGCTAGTGTATTCCTCGATCTAAAAAAGCGTTTGACACCGTCAATCACGATTTACTGATAAAGAAATGTCCATGTTATGGAATTCGAGGCAATGCACATGACTGACTATCAACTTACCTTTCCGAAAGAAAGCAATATGTTGAATTGGATAATGAGCGGTCAACACTGCGAACAATACAATGTGGAGTGCCCCAGGGTTCTGTATTGGGTCCTAGTCTCTTCTTGATATATATAAATGATATCTTCAGTTTGGCAAAAAATTGCAAAATATTAGTATTCGCTGACGATACAAATTTGTTTTTCAAGGACAAATGTGCCAATAATTTGTACGGAAAAATCAATTCAGAAGTAGCAAGCATACATAATTGGCTCATCTCCAACAAACTCACAGTGAACATTGCAAAATCCTGTCATGTATTATTCAATAGAAGGGCTCGCTGTCAAGTCGGTACCGTAAAATTAGGGAGCTCAGTTATCGAGAAGAAGGAAAAAACAAAATTTCTAGGAGTCATCCTTGGCAGCTGTCTGAACTGGAAAGAACAAAAACATAAAGTGTCTTCCAATCTGAGCTAAATTAATTTTATATTGAGTAAGACTAGGAATATATTGGATAAAAAAATAAATATACAGTTATAGAACACGCTGTTTAAACCACACATGCAATACTGTTGCGAAACATGGGGAAATACGTTCAAAACAAACTTGGAACCAATAAGAATCGCCCAAAGAAGAGCATTGAGAACAATAATGAATAAACCCTTACATGAGCGTTCTACTCCATTGTTCAAACAACTGAACATTATGAAACTTGACGACCTGATCAAATACAATACTTTGATGAAAATGTTCAATGCATTCAAAACTCGTCTTCCGAAGAATATACAAAATAACTTCGAAGTAAATCCCAGGCATGTGGACAAATTTGCGGTTCCATTTGCACGCACAAAAACAAGAGAACTGACACTTTTTCATCAAGGAATCCGACTTTGGAACCAATTAGCAAGTCCAATCAAAATGTCCCAATCGATGTCAGCTTTCAAGAAAATAGTAAGAACACAATATATTCAAACTTATGATTGATACACATGTTGCTTATGCGTATGGGAACATCTTAACAGTGTGACATGATGAAAAAGCTTTCATTTTTATTATTAGTTGTATATGTTATATATGTTAATGTATATTGTATGTGGAAAAAGGGCAGTACAAGCCTCCAGGCTTCTTATGCCCAGCCATCCTACATTGTAAATTATCAGGTATTTTGTGAGTGAATGCTTGTGTTATGTTGGGTTTGGCAAATACATGATGATGATGATATTGTCTCTTACGAAATGTATCTGCGTTGTGTGTATGTATGCCTGTCAGTGTGCATGCGATCTTGCGCTGGATTGCACACCGAATTGCAAAAGGAGTTGGCTTCTTGCGTCTGCACAGATATATTGGTTCTCTTGTGTTGGCACGGCTATATTGGTCCTCTTGCGCTGGTGGGAATATCGTGGCAAGGTGGTAATATTGTTTGTCTTTAATAAATTATAGTTGCATGCAATTTGTGATTTTTTTAATGTGTTGCGAATTTGCATGATGCATGTTTTGCATGCATCATGCAAAACATATGCGCATTATTTTGCTTGTTTCTAGATTTACAGTTAAGACACAACAATACATAATTTATTCGATGCTTGTGTCAGTAAATCCGGCCAATAACAGCGGATTCCCCAACGCCGCAATACTTCTGTTGTTTTTTATATATAAAACACAGTTTTTTTCAAAATACCTTTCCTCGCATAATCATCAACTCAATAAGTGAATGCTACGTTATACAATACCTCAACTTGCAGCGCACTAGCGTGCAAACAGTGATACTTGGGCTCTCAAACACATTAATAGTTCTAAAGTGCATAATGTTCCTTCAATTTGCTAGAACTACTAGAAGTAAATAGAAGCAAATAAGCAAGAAAGCAAAACAATTCATTTAATAATGAAATTATTACATCGAAATTCCAAATTATAAAAATTAAATAGTAAAATTTCACTTCATGACATTACAAATATAATGAAGGTATTTTAAGTCAAGGTATACGGCAAAAGAAAGAGTTTTCATTACAACAACTCGAACAAGATTCCTCCGCGCACGCACGGCTTATACACTCACACTACATACAGTTATTATAATAAGAAAATTAAATATATTATTATGCAAAATTAGGAAAAATATATAACATGAATAATTATATGTGAAGAACAAAATACATTTTATAATGAAATATATTGAAGATGAAGTACATGCATATTTCTATATAATACAACTAGCTGCGTTTTGTGGAGAATAATTTTCATTATAGGCAAAAATATATTAGGTGTGCTCAAAATGATTATGACACATAATACATTATACATAATAAGACATGCACTAAAGACAAAAAAAGCATGTTTGAAACATATTTTTATCCGAATACATTTCTTGTGAGTGTTGATAGAAATTTGTTGAGACTACTGCCAATGCTTTTGTAATACATATTTTCGCTATCTTGTTTTTAATGTTCTCACGTAATTGCCTGATCAACTTGACGGATAGGCAAAAAGGCAGGAGCAACGAACATGAGCGCTGTAAATTTGCATGGTGCAAAGTCAAAAGGATAGAAGGTACCTAGTGTTCAGAAGAGAATTAAAGTCTAAGTTAAAGCGCTTCACTTGAGAGAATGTACTCGAAGACAGAATAATTTTAGAAATGAAAACCAAAAACGATTGCAGCTATATCAGCAGGTCTAAGTTGCGGCAGACAACCCTGTCAGCTGGGGATTGATGAAGTATGTTTGTGTAAAACGACAGTAGCATTACATGATGAATGGGAGTGGCAGTGAAGACGATACCACAGTCGGCGGGCAATATCGACAACACATAACTTTTTGTCCACTTTACTCTCATCACTTTGATGATCGGCAGAGCGTGCACATACGAAGGTCTTGATAAATATTCATAGGCAATTTTGCGAGTGGGAAGTTGATTTAGAACGCCCTCGCGCATGTCTGTGTGCAAGTGTATGTCTGTGTGCTTGTGTGCTGGTGATTTACTATGCAAATTCTTGATTGTCTCTTAATGTCTTCCGACTTAGCGTAATGGTCGTGTTGACAAAATACAGCCACGTCCTCTCGAGCACGTGCATTCTGCGCGCCAACTTTTGTCTCGCAAAAAACGCCGCCAAATCTTCTTTCAAAATACAGATTTATTCTTAAATATGGAACAATATGCGTTTAAAAATGCGTTTTCGTCTCAAGCATACCCCAAAAATTAATGTTATAATTTCATGCATTATACAATGCGTATATAGTTATACAGTGAATACAGCAGTGCATTGTGAATATATATATATACTTCGCAATATTGAAGTGAGTGAAACTAGAAAAGGCAATTGACGACTTGATTGCTCATAGTAAAATGTGTAGCGACCCATCCATAAATCATCTCGAATGACCGTAATCGTTTCAAATACATTATTAGTATTATTATTGTTATTATTATTAGTTCAAGCAGATTCAGTAGCATGGGAAGAGTGCAAACATTATTACCACCTTGTTGTGGGCCCATGTACCGGAAGCGCCGAAAATATGTGGAGAAAGTTATCAACAACAATAACAACACTGTATTTGTATAGCGCTCACATAGAAACAAGCGCGAAAGAGACAACAATGAGACAACAGTACATGGAATCAAGATGTGAGAAATCGTAATACGTAATATAATCACAGGAGTAACACCAATACCTAGAAGAAACCATAATGTCGCAGGTGGAGGACGGCAGGTAGCAGGCTGTGGCATAGCTGTGGCAGGTGAAGGACGAACAGGCTGGCAGTCAAAAGCAATGACGTCATCCGGCGGAGTATTGAAAATTGCTGTAGCAAGTTTTGTTGGAGGAGTTCTCGTTGGTTTTGGTGGAACAGTTCTCGTTGGTTTCGTTGGAGGAGTAATCTTTGGTTTTGTTGGTGGCGAGTCACTGGAGATTACGATGGTCTGACCACGCCTTGCAGCAGAAGCTCGTCAAACTGACTGTTGAGTCTTATTAATTCTTTATTTATTCATATTTATTGTTATTTATTCATATTTATTCATGTTTATTGTTATTTATTTTCTATTTATTTATATTTATTCTTATATTACTCTCTATTTATTACTATATATTATTGGTTGTTGTTCCTATTAAATTATACTTGTTCTCAGTGTTGGCTGTTGTTGTTTTTTTAATCATATTTATTGTTGTTGCTGTTTATTGAATAATATTTATTGGTGTTGTTGTTGTTTATTGAATCATATTTATTTTTGTTGTTGTAGCTTATTGAATCATATTTTTATTTATTGTTGGATGTTTCTTATTGAATCATATTTTTATTTATTGTTGGATGTTTCTTATTGAATCATATGTATTGTTCTTGATTGTTATTTATTACTTATTTATTAATATTTATTCTTATATATTGATGGGTGTTATTTACTGAATCACATATCTATTGTTGATTGTTATTATTTATTGAGAAACGTGGGCGGAGTGACATTATGGAGTGTATCCGGATGATGGTTTATTATTTATTGTTATTTATTTATTATTTTCTTTCCAGCTCTCTTTGTAGACTTTTTTCTCTTCGAAGTCTCTTTCTCTCTGAATCTTTTGGGCGCTTCCGGTACATGGGGCCACCTTAGGGTGGTAATAGGGCTTGCACTCTTCCCATGCTACTGGATTCGCCTGTAATTAATAATAATAATAATAGTAATAATAAACACGTGCCGGGCAGCTTACAGTAGCATGGGGAGGTTTGTACAGAATTTCATCTTGCAAAGCACATTCTGTGTGCGTGTGGGGAACTCCCTGTCTCGTCCGTTCGATCAAGCAGAAGGCGTTACACAGGGTAGTGTGCTCAGAGTGGCCTTGACTCAAAAAACAGGCGGCGTGGCATGGCAGTGTACCTACGCAAACGTTTTTCAGCAACGAGAGTTTCAACGCACGACTGCACTTGTCATGAAGTTATGCTGCTGCGTGTCAACACAGCCTTGATGAATTTTTTCATCTTTGGAGCCTACCAAAATCCAGACAGTAACGACTTTATCTACGAATGTCTCTTGTCAGCCATGTCAACAATTCAGGAGAAGGACACCAAGTCAGCGTTTGTATTTGTGGGGGGCATGAACGCCCATCACCGTGAGTGGCTCTTGTCGACATCCCCTACAGACACCCATGGTAGAGCAGCATATGATTTCTGCAACATGTCTGGCTGTTCCCAAATGGTGTGCGGTCCCACACATCAAGCATGAAACTGTTTGGACTTGGTTATGACAGACGTCTCAGATATCGTGAGTGTAAACGTGGAAGCTCCAATTTGAAGTTCAGGTCACTCGTCGCTGTCCGTGAAGCTGGCATTGAGACTAAAGGTTTCTCCTTACACCATTTCAAGGCTCATGCACATGAAGAACAATGTTGACTGGGTGAAGGTGAATAATGAATTGAAAGTCCTTAAAGTTTCAAACCTGCTGCAGAAGGAATGCCCCATCGATGCATTGAACAAATACATTACCGATATCATCTCAAGGATGGTGCCTACTAAAAAAGTAGGTCTTCGCTCTGATGACAAAACCTGGTTCACCAACGTATGTCGCAGCGCACGTGAATCCAAGCAAGATGCTTACCACGAGTGGCTTGAATGACGCTCAGCCGATTCATGGAATGTCTACACTGAGGCCAGACGGCATGCTGAGCATGTGTATTCAGAAGCAGAAAGACGTCACTCAAAGAAAGTTGCTGAAAAGCTCTGCCAATGACGACATCATGAAACATCTGTCAATGAAGCCCACAAATGGTGGTCAACGTTGCAACAGTCAGTGTTTGGACATGACTTGTCTCTCCCTCCTATTTTCAGCCAACGGTGAGCTCAAAATCAACACAACAGAGAAGGAAGAGCTGCTTATGGATTACTTCAATACCAAGCAATGTCAACGGTCCATTTCGTCGGACGATTCATCTGTCTTCGTCCCAAAAATCAAAGGCATTGCCTTCCGAGCAAAAGAAGTGGTGAATCTCATGAAAGAAGAACAGAGCCATCTGAATATGTTTCTGCTATTTTTCAAGAACACGGCAGATACTCTAGCTCCGAAGCTCAGTGTTGTTTTCAGGCGCTTGATGAAGACTGGTTCGCTTCATCCTGTTGGCGGGTTGCGAATATCACGCCCATACCAAAAGGAAGCAATTCAGCTGATGTTGCATACTACCGGCCGATATAAATCACGCCGATTCTGTCCAAAATATTCGAGCACTTGATATCTTCCAGAATGTCCAAGTAGCTGGAGAGCAACAATCTGCTGTCGGAAAACCAATTTGCATATCGCAAAAAACTCAGCACGACTGACGTTCTGCTTACTATCACGCTCAAGCTCCAGCAATTGCTAGACAAAAGCAGTAAAGCCTGGATTTTGCAGTTGGATATCTCGGCAGAATTTGACCGTGTGAGTCACCAGGGCTTATTTCAAAAACGGAGAAACATTGGAATCGGCGGCCGCTTGCTGAGTGTTTTGCATATATTTTTCTCCAATCGCGTACAACGTGTTGTCATCGATGGAACATATAATGGCTGGCAATGAATTATGTCCGGTGTCCCGCAGGGAAGTGTTGGGTCCTATTTTGTTCAACATTTACACCGCTGGCCTGTACGCAACACACGCCACTGTTGTGACGCCGGTTGCTGTTTTTAACCACGTCACCATCAGCGCCTATGGGCGGCTGGTTAATTTCGCCACAAGCAATAACCAATCAGAATTTTAGTTGTATTTACCACACGAGAACACAATGACACAATACAATTATATACAAAATACAAGTGCAATATACAAAATGCAGACACGCGCAACGGAAACACAAGTGGGGCAATGCGCAGCCGGCAACGGTGCTACATAAACGCGGCCTAGCTAATGGTATAATATGCGTGTAATAATGCGCAATAGCGGGCAAGGAACGAGTGAGCAGCAGAAATACACACCTTGCTCTAGCGTCTTGACACCCGAATTTCACCAAGTGAACACCAGTTCAGACGAGGCACACGATTCGCACAGTTGACAATACACGTCTGTCCTCGGCTGCTGTCAACCGGTAGCTTTATCGAACCCCCAGTCACGTGATAGTCACGATATCACCAGCAAACATTGTGAACGGGATCACATGACACACGGTGATGATCCCGTGCCACAGTACAAAGACAACTCACTCATCGGGGTCGTTGCCATGCGTGCGCGGGGTAACATCTATCGGGCATTTCCTCCGCGAATATGCCGCTATGCTAACACACCGATGCCGGCTAGGCGCAACCACAGACCATCTGTGTACATATGCGCCGCTATGCAAACACACGGTGAAGCTCGCTAGGCACAAACACGAACCATATGCGCGACATTTATACAACAACAAGCATATCTGATCACACACTTGTTAATGCAAATTTACCCTTCGGGTAATGCTGTAGTAAGAAAAATACGTAAAATTTAACGCCACACGGCAATCCAACCACAACATAATTCAACCGCAACACCACACCACCGACACCACACACACACACACAGTGACATCAACACACTAACGCTCACACGCGAACTGAACTGGCCACTCGAACTAGCCAGTGGTCTCCAGCGTGATACACACAATAACAAGGGTCGACAAGGTCAAATCTAAGCCCACACGGACTCAGCAAAACGCATACACAAGGCAACGCATACGCAAACGCACACACCCACACACGCACACACACACACGCACACACGCACACATGCACGCTCACTCGCAAGCATACTCAAACAATGACAATCGCACACACAAATACACCTCCTCATGATTCCCAAGAATCATGAAAAAAATGTTCACCAAGCCTTGTCTCAAGTATCATAGTCACTCAGCCACGCAGGTGGCCTACGCTCACGGCCGGATCTTCGCGGGGCCACATCATCAGCCGGTCCTCCGCCACTGCCGTGCACGGGCTCCGCTGATTCATTCGACTGTGAAGGTAAGTTGCTGCTCACTGCTGCTGGCGTAACAGGTACGTATATGGGATAATCATTTTCACTGTGCTGAGCTGAACATCGTCCTTGTCTATTCTCAGCATTGTCTTCACAAACATCATATTGACAACGACGTAGTCTGAAATCTCGCACGTGAAGAGTCACACCGTCCACTTCTACCGCCTGCTCTTAGACAATTGCAGTAACCTTGGCGGGGGTATATTGACTAGTGCAGCGTACTCTTGGTGGCTTCACCCACACATTATCACCAACACTGAAGCGATAAGTGAACTCGGGCGCTCTTGCTTCTGGTCCTCGATCAATTTGCCTCACTCTCAAAGAATATCCGTAAATGATGTTAGCCGGGGCCGTTGCAGAAGTAACGTCGTCCTTTGGTGTGACGTTATGTAGATACACTGCCTCCGGCACGGAACACTGTTTTCTCGCAGCAATCGTTTTAATGCTGCGGTGGCACCGTTCCACAATACCGTTCCCGGACGGCACGTAAGCGCATCGGTATCGAATCTTGACGCACCATCTTGCAGCAAAGGCAGAAAATTCTCGGCTTCGAAAGACTGTGCCATTGTCAGAAAGAACTTCCTCTGGTGCACCTCGTTCGAAGAAAACTCTCTCGAGTTCTCGAACAACATGTGACGCTGATTCCGTAGGTAATAGACGCCACAACACGAACCTTGACGGGCCACAGTCGATCATCGTCAAATACACGCAGCCGTTATAATGCGTCACATCGATGGCCACACGCTGCCAAATACCTGACACACTCACATCACCACGCCGCCACTTGGCTGGTGATGGATCTATTGACCGACAAGTCTGACATGCAGTCACCACTCGCTGTACTTGACGTCTTGTGACATTCAGTTTGTGACGCCTAACGAAATACAAGGTGCGCCGAACTCCTGGGTGACCGGCTTCCACGTGTATGCGTTGCACGGCATCATCCAGGTCAACACAATCACGCACACCGGCAGCTGCCGTCATTTGATCGTTAATGCATCGTAGCCACTGTTGCGGTATTCTTGTCAGGCAATCCGCTTTGTTGTCCTCTGAACGCATCAAAACCATTTATAGCTTCAAGTCCATTTCACGTCGCAGCTGACAGATCATGTCGACGCGCCTGCGAATGAGCATTTATTCATGCGCCTTGGTTCTCAAACGCGCTTTTCCGCTTAAAGCGTCAGAGAGCCAGCCGTAGACTGTTGCCGAATCCGTTTTGATCTCCATGCTATCGATTTCTATGCTATTGCCATGTTGATGCCCCGTAACACCGCATCAAGCTCCGCCATGTTAATGTGTGCAGAATCATCGTGTCGTAGCCGATTCGCGTCTTCAATGATGGCACCATCGACTGACTGCAGCACAACACCCATGGCAAGTGAGCTAGCGGCACTCCACACAACGACACGCTTGCCTTCCACCGACCAAACTCCACGCGCTGGGTCATTGCTCAACAATTGTTCGTGAGACCAAGTCACCTGAGCTGACAATGCGTCATTGTTTATAGGGTCGTCCCAACCGCTGGACAGCGCATTTGCTCTCCTTTTCAACCAGGCGGCAGCTGGGTGCAACCAGCCGCAAACGGGAACATGCGCAATCAGTCGCCCACACCATGAGAACAACGAACGTCGAGTAATCTTGCCTGGACAGGTTGGCAGAGTTGTATCACGCTTCCGATTGACCACGCCATTTCGCGACTGGACATGCAGTCCAAGAAGTCTAGCGCCGACGGTGATCCTCTCAGGTGCCTTGCACTCGAGACCGTACTTCAAAAAATGTGGGACAACGCGTTCTGCAGTGACTTTATCCTCATTAACAAGCAGGTCGTCCACATACGGTAAAACAGCGCTCGCTATCACAGGGTCCTGGTCTAAGACAGCTCGCACAATCAATTTCATCACCAGGGGAGCAATGCTTAGGCCGTATCCCAGTCTGGTGAGGCAGTAGCGGCAATTATTCACTTCCACTGTTTGGTAAGGCCATAGGCTCTAATCAACATGAATTTGTGAGTAGGCACTTATTAAATCAACCACCGCCACGTTGTGCCCGTGCCGCCGCCACTTTCTCATCTGATCAGCGCAGACCTCGGCTTCAGCCGTATGCGGTGACAAATGGGTGTCGAGCTCTCGAAAATCAAGAACTGGACGTACGCGTGTCTGATCGCGTTGTTCCACCGCCATCAGTGGTACTAGTCCTCAAGGTTATCCGTGAATTTGGGTCCTGTATGGCACCAACCAGCCTTCGCCTATCCACCTATTGATCTCGTCGTCGAATTTCTTCCAAGCCGAAGCTTTCATGCCGTACATGGCCGTCGTGTTCCAAAGAATACCGGGTCCATTGCCTTCAGCCCATTTCCACTTCACGGTCCATGTGCAATTCGATTGTTTGAACGACAAAATGAAATCTTCAGTCTCAATCGGCAACAGCGTATGCTGATTATCGTCTTTCATCTTCTTCCAATCAAATGCAAAACTCCCAACTACTTCTTTAACGGGTGTGTTGGCTACTTTTTCGACTGTTGAATAAGCGCATGTGCCATGCCCAAAAGTGACAATCCCGTCTGGACTCACATTCATACCTCCAAGCGCGGAAATACCTGTCATTCCGAGGACCACATCAACGCCCAGCATGTGCCCGTCAGCGATCAGTGCATTCACCGGCACTGCATTGTCATGCCTAGTGCCGACGCGAACGGAAGCCATTCCACGGCACATGAGTCTGCCACCACACAACGTCGAAAGGCTAACATCACCGATCGTCCAATTCCGACAGCAGGCACGGCGTATCAACGTGGCGCTGCAGCCAGTGTCAACCAGGCACCGACGCCGCCTGTCATCCACGATGAGCGTGACCACTGGACTCACACAAGAGGCACCAGAAGCACATTTTACTGACGGGGAGCGGATGGTGGTGCCGATGCATCGCTCTCCATGGCGTTTCCCGAACGCTTGCATGGCCTAGCAGAATGTCCCTTTTGACCACAGTTCCAACAAATTTTTTGGTGTTGTTGCCATCGACGTTGCGAAGCTTGGACAGCGATAGAAGGACCTGGAACTTGACAATTGGTCACAGCACCACACACCACAGACGTCCGAACATCTCGTTGATCACTGAGAGCCGCACGCGTTTTTGCTAAAACATCATCAACGGTCAAACACTCGGCCCTTGCACCGGCGCGAATGGTTTGCCGAACGCGATCTGGCAGGCCACTCACAAATGTACAACACAGCGTATTGTTCGCAAGGCCGCCAAGCAAAGTCGCAAGCCTCCACAAATCTGCCAGCAACACGTCTGGGGACTCACCTGCTCTCAAGCGGCGCACCGTGAATGCGTCATATGCAGCAAACCTGTCCATCGCAAGCGCTGAGAACAAGCGGTTTCTCACAGCATCTGTATCCACGCGAAGATGATCTGGCATCTGTGACCACACAGAAAAAGCCCCCTTGACCAGGCGTTGCGGCGCTACAGACACAATATTGACCCCAGCAAGCTGGCAGAGAATCTCGGCCCGCGACCACCACTCAACCACGTCTTCTGTGCCGTCATATTCTGGAATTATTTGCACGTCGAAGTGCTGCAGTTCATGACGAGGCGCTGAAGCTTTGTCAGTATGCATAATCGATGCAGGATTAAAAGCCGAAATAGCTTGTAGTAAGAAAAATACGAAAAATTTAACGCCACACTGCAATCCAACCACAACACAATTAAACCGCAACAACACACAACCGATACCACCACACACACAGTGACATCAACACACTAACGTTCACATGCGAACTGAACTGGCCACTCGAACTAGCCAGTGGTCTCCAAGGTGATACACACAATAACAAGGGTCGTCAAGGTCAAGTCTAAGCTCACACGGACTCAGCCAAACGCATACACAAGGCAACGCATACGCAAACGCACACACGCACACACGCACACACGCACACATGCACGCTCACTCGCAAGAATACTCAAACAATGACGATCGCACACACAAATACATATACAATGCTGCACAAGTTTTTCAACGGTTAATCGATACTGTCCTCCGTGGTATGTGCAACGTTCTTGCCTATATTGACGACATCTTGATATATTCCAGGAACAAAGAAGCACACCGAAATGACTTGGCCGAACTCTTTTACCGACTTTACAATGCTGGGTTAGTTATCAAGCCAGATAAATGCGTTTTTGGTCAACCCAATGTTAAGTTCCTTGGTCTCGAAGTCTCCGCGAGTGGGATACGACCGTTACCAGACAAGGTGAGCGATTTGCTGAAAATTTCTCCTCCCAAAGATGTCACTGAATATAAAAGATTTATCGGAATGATCAACCACTTTCACCTATATATTCCTGGTTTGGCTGAAGTCCTGGAGCCTCTTCATCAAATTGGTCATGTACACAAAAACAAATTCGAGTGGAATCAATCTCACAATTCGGCTTTTGAAAAAGCCAAGGAAGCATTGGCTAATGCTGCGCGCCTCGCCTCTCCTTGCCAGAATGCGTCCACAAAGGTCACTTCGGATGCATCAGACACTGCCATTGATGGTGTTATAGAACAGTGGCAAGACGGCACCTGTGTTCCGTTAGCATATCACTCGAGAAAGCTACATGGCCCCCAGCTGAGATGGTCGACCGGAGATAGAGAGTTGTTTGCTCTGTTCAGTGTCGTTAAACGCTTTCAGCATCTTCTCGAAGGTCGGCTCGGATTGCAACATGCCGGACTGACCACAAGCCGCTCATTTATGCGTTCAGCAGTGGCTCGTCAGAACGTTCACCAAGAGTACAAAGACAACTAGCGTTCCTGAGTGAGTAATCGACAGACATTAGACACATCAGTGGTCAGAGCAATTCTGCATCTGATTATCTCTGCCGTCACCCAGGAGATAATCGCCCAGCTCCTGCGCTTCCAACTGTATGCAGTGTTGAATGGCAGCAGGGCATTAATGTGCAGAAGTTGATAACAGAGCAGCAAGCATGTGCAGAAGTGACCGAGCTCGCCCGATCACCATCACTTACAGTAGAGACACGTAAAGTGATGAATAGCGAAAATGGCGTGCTGGTAGATATCTCCACTGGCGTTGACCGACCACTCTTACCTGTTTCGATGCAGCGGGAAGTGTATAATTGCTTCCATAACATTCATCATCCCAGTGCTAGAGTCACGCGCAGATAGGTTTCTGAGCGTTTTGTCTTCAAAAGAGTGTCCTCCAAACTTTCCAATTGGGCAAAAAATTGTATACATTTTCAGAAATGTAAGGTGGCACGGCATCAAAAGACACCACTGAAAAGTCATCCCTTATCTGCTGGTCGGTTTGAATGCATACACGTGGACATTGTCGGTCCACTGCCGGAAGCTGATGGATACCGATATATATTCACTGTAATTGACCGATTCACGCGATTCCCTGACGCTTATCCATTGAGAGATACTTCGGATCCAAATTGTGCCAAAGCTTTAATTAGCTGCATTGCCCTATATTGTATGTGCAGTGCAATTACATCGGATCGTGGTGTTCAATTTGTATCAGGTCTGTGGAAGGAATTGCGGTCATTGTTGGGTGTGAAAACCTCCACTACATGTGCCTACATGCCCCAACAGAATGGAATAGTGGAAAGGGTACATCGCCAACTCAAATCTTCTTTATCCGCGGCGCTCCAAGACAATGCTAACTGTTTATCTGCTTTACCGATCGTACTAATGGTCATGCGATCTGCATACAAACCCGAATTGCAATCCTCAGCTGTTGAACTGGTGATAGGAGAGAAGATGCGTTTGCCCGGCCAGTTTTTGTGCCAAGCCATTTGACTCCTACATCTGATTTTGCTCCACAACTAATGCAGTCTTTCAAAGATTTTAAACCAGTGCCCACGGCATGACACCTTCGGTACGATGCTGAGCGACCGCTTGTGTCAACGTCCTTGTCCAAGTCCGCGCATGTGTTTGTTCGTGTAGACTCCCATCGTGTTCCACTTACACTACCTTACAAAGGTCCGTACAATGTGTTGGAAAGAGGAGAGAAGGCGTACACAATAGAAAATAATGGCAAGCCAGATCTTGTGTCAATCGACCGGCTCAAACCAGCTCATTTGGAGAGATCTTCAGAACCGAATCAGCCTACCGTACGACCGTTAAATCAGAACCGAGATGCATATCCGGTAAGATCAAACGTTCCCAGTGTCCCGAGTTCACATCCCACACGAACTATATGGACGCGCCTTGGCAGACGAGTACAACCTCCGGCCAGATTCAGATGACCGTGTTGATGATCGATGCAAAGCACCTGGAGGGGGACTATGGCGGCGTCAGCAACCACTAAGCACGTTATGTCATTTGAATGTGTACATGCAGTGTGCTTGTTGTGTATGTGTGTGTTTGTGTGTGTGGTTGTGCGTGCTTGTTAGTGTGGTATAGCCAGTATCGTGTTGGACTAGTGTGTGAATACATCCTGTAACTTGTGGTGTAACTGCGGAAGCGTTTCCCACAATATGATATTGTGTGATGCAATGTGAAATATGATATTGATGTGATGTATGTGTTTATTAATATTGATGTGATGTATGTGATGTATGTATGTGTGTGTATATATGTGTGTATGTGTATATATGCATATTCTGGGTGTATATGTGTATATGTACGAGCATATGTGCATATGTATGTATATGAGTGTGTGTGTATATATATTTGTGTGTATGTATATACATATATGGGTGAGTGTATGAATTTTATATATGTATGTAGTATTCACACCATGATAAGCAAAGCTTTTGTGTGGATTAATATACTTGAAGTTGAAATGTGGATTGGCATCACTGTATGTCGTTGTGTCTGGGGCACTTGTGGCGAGTGGGGGACAAAATGGTTTGGGCTGGATGTTCAAGGACGCAGCGTGGTCTTGGTTTTTCTTGTTAAAAGGTTAAATGCCTAAGTGGCAACTGCTACACGGGAAGAAGCCGAAGCTTATGAACACACAGGCGTGCCCCGTGCAGCTCGCTGCCACCACAGAACCGACCCTCTCCACGCTATGGCGCCACAAGGACGTAAGACGTATTAGAGAGGGCCACCTCCCCAGAATGCATGGCACAACTCATGACTGATATCTGGTACCATCATTTTCTGCTGGGTGGACAGGGGCTGTGGGATTGTAGAATTCGCCCAATGAAATTCTCCTCCGCCGGGTTACGAACCACGGACCTCCCGCTTGTGAGGCGGGTGTGCTAACAACTGCACCACGGAGTCCACAAGTAGTTGTTGTAGTATTGTGATTGTTCTGCTCGTTATTTAAATATACTTATTGTTATAAGTGGCCTTCAAACATGGCGTAGCCAATAAGCGAGTTAGATATTTTATTAATGGACGGAAACTGCAAATTTCACCTAGCAGACCAACGCCACTTCCCCGACGAAGTAAACCCTTCGCATGGCTGGGGAAGGCAACCCAACTCCAGAGATTGGACATCTCTGTCGACAGGGAATCGTCTCTCAGGGCTTGGAGAAGACGGTGAGATGATTTTTCCTCCTCAGTGGGCTTTCGTCTGCAAACAATCAAGTTCAGATAGCAGCTTTGAGATCGTGCCTATCAGACGGCAGTTTGAAGGTAGTAGAAAACCTCGATCTGAATGAAAGTGAACGTGACCACGTTTACATTGTTGTTGAGCGATTACTCGCCTATATCATTGGCCAAACTAACGAAGTGTTAGAACGAAAAACATTCAATTCGAGACGTCTACAAGAAGGCGAATGCTTTGATGATTTTTTCACGAGCTTAAGAGATCTCAGCGCCAGGTGTAATTTTTGTCACGGGTGCACAGACTCTCTCATTCGAGATCGGATTGTCATGGGCCTGATAGACACTGCAACAATCCAAAAATTGTGCGCAGTACCCAAGCTCACCTTGAAAACCGCAATAGACGTTTGTAGAGCCGAGGAAGCTGCCAGCAGAGACGCCAGTCATTATGGGTTATCAGGTGAGCAGACTGCATAAAGAAAACGTGCCATACACTGCAAATACGACCTCCAAAAAACGAGTGTGTTCTTGGTGTGGTGGTAACCGGCATGAGAACATGCAAACCTGTCCCGCAAGATACGCTACCTGTTTAAAATGTTCAAAACGAGGACATTTTGGAAAATTGTGCAGGCAAAAGACACCTAGGAAACTTAGGGTTTCAGCGATAATCGCATCCATGGCCGCCGATCACGCGCCGAAAGTGTCGGTGACCATCAGTTCGACCAACACGCAAATAAGTATTGAAGCGCTACCGATTCTGGTGCTGATATATATGTTGCAGGTGTCGACGAATGGAGCCGCATCATCAGTTTCCTCCCGAAGGTGACCCCAAGATGGCAGAACACACCATAATCAAGTCAATGGGTGTGTTTGATGCGACAGTGAAATGCGGTAATCGCAGCAGTTCAGAGCGTTTTCACGTTTTGCCTGGTGTAAAAGGGCTGGTGCTGTCGTGGCTGTCGTCGCGCGAGCTCGGCTTTCTACCGCCAGATTAACCGCGACAGGTAAATCTCCTACAGACACCACGTGCTGCACCTGACCCCAAACCGCGCTCACATGGCGCAGTACCGCAGCCAGCCGTCCTTCAAAATCGACCAATAAATGAGAGCACATCTAAGCACAATTTCATGGAGCAACTGATTTCACAGTTTCCAAGAGTTTTCGATGGAAAAATAGGATATATTCCAGTTTAAAACTTCAAGATTGTGCTCCGGGACGACGCCAGACCATTTTGCGTCAATATCCCTTGACGAGTGCCTTTCGCTTTACGAGACAGGTTGAAGGACGAGCTGGACACCTTGGTGCGTAACGGAGTAATTGCACCGACAACAGAAGCGACAGAATGGTACGCGCCGATTGTCGTGACGCTAAAAATGCAAAGTGAGAATATTCGCCTATGTGTGGATTTATCCCATCTGAACATATACGTTGTCCGTGAGCGCGATCTGAGTGCAAAAGCAATAAAGCAGTATCCGCAGAAGCAGTGGCGTCGATATCACAGACTGAAGCAGGTTGGCTCACGACATTTGACGCTCTCAAGGGGTATCACCAATGCCCTCTTGATGAGCAGAGCCAGCTGCTGACAACATTTCTGACATCGTATGGTCGGTATCGCTTCCTGCGCGTTCCGTATGGAATATATAGTATTTCGGAACACTATGACCACCGAATGACTGAGTGTTCTTCAGGGCTGGTGAGATTCGCTCGGGTTGTCGATGACGTCATCGTATATCACCAGTCACTGGAGGAGCATCTCAAGCACGTGGCCGAGCTCCTGCAACGGTGCTCGGACGCCGGCGTCTCGCTCAGCAGTGATAAATTCCGTGCGTCACGGACAAAAGCCAAGTTTGCTGGCTATGAGATAGATAAAAACGGCTACCAGCTGGACACTACGCTGTCCGAGGCCATCTCTTGTTTCCCGACACCGACAAACATCACCGAGCTAAGGTCATTTTTTGGATTGGCCAATCAGCTGGCATCGTTCTCCGACGAAATAGCGCCACTGTTGACGCCGCAAACGCCCGCTACTCAAGACGAGTAACGAGTTTCGGTGGGACTCTTCTCATGACTCATGCTTTCAACGAGCTCGAAAATAACTCTCGACTGTAAGAACATTGACGTTCTATCACCCGTCAAAGTCAACGAGATTGACGACAGATACCAGCAGACCCAAAGGCTTGTGCTTTATATTGAGCCAAAAAGGACGACGACACCTGGAGAGTGGTACATGCCGGCTACCGCTTTCTGAGCGATGCAGAGTCCCGGTATGCCGTCATCGAATTAGAGGCATTGGCGGTGGCGTGGGCGATGCAGAAATGCAGACAGTTTCTCCTGGGCTGCAAAACGTTCAACGTTGTAGTAGATCACCGCCCGCTACTGGCCATTCTAGGTACCAGACGGATGGATGATATCAAAAACCCACGTCTTCAGCGCTTACGGTTGAAGACGATGGAATTCAACTTCAATGTCACTTGGTACAAAGGCTCCGACAATAACGCTGCAGATGCCCTATCGCGATCACCTTTACACAGGCCGAAACCAGACGATGAAATAGCGGAAGACGCTTCATCGCCATCTGTTTGCACCATGTTCAGCTCAAGTGCTAATGAACAAGAGCTGAACATTAGATTAAAAGTCATGAAGTCAGCAGTTGAGGCGGACCATGAGCTTCAGACGCTCATACACTACATCCGTGCGGGCTTTCCGTCCACTTAAGAACGTTTTGCCTAACGTAGTGCGGCCATATTGGCCGAAACATCACAACCTAACAGCTGAAGATGGCCTCATGCTGTGCGGTTGTCGTCTGGTCATACCCCACAGCATGTGCAAAAACATATTGACGCAGCTGCACGAAGGAAATCAAGGACAGGAGCACACTAAAGCCAGAGCCAGAATGGTGGTTCACTGGCCTGGTATGAAGCGCCACATCCACGCTGTCACAATATTGTGTGAGCCATGCCAACGCACACTTCCGTCCCAGCAAAAAGAGACGTATCGCGCGCATGCCACACTCGAAATACCATTTCAGATTATCTCTGCCGACCTATTCCAGCGCGGAGGAAACCATTTCTTGGTGACAGTGGACCATTTATCGGGTGGCCTTCTGTTGCTGAACTGGGTCAAGACTTGTCATCACGCAGGTTAGTGTCAGCCATGCAAACATTGTTCTGTTTCGCAGCTGCTCCTGACATACTGTACAACGACGGGGGACCTCAGCTGACATCGGCGCCGTTTCAGGTCTTCCTCCACCAGTGGGGGTGGAGCATAGAAAATTTTCACCTGGGTATGCGCAGTCGAACGGTCACGCCGAAGCAGCTGTGAAAAGCGTCAAGAGACTGGTGTCCAGATGCTGGTGTACACGCTCCCGTTCGCTGGTTCAGGACAAATGGACGAGCGGTATCCTGCAGTACCGGAACACACCTGCAGCCAACGGGAAGTCCCCAGCTCAGGTGGTGTTCGGTCACGCTGTGCAGGACGCCGTGCCGGCTCACCGACGTGCCTTCGCCCGCAAGTGGCAAGATGCGGCCGACATCGCTGACCGGGTCCCGGCACGTACTGTGGATCGTTACAACGAGGCAATTTGTGATCTGCAGGAGCTGAGGGTCGGCAGCCACGTCTCGGTACACGACCAGTCAACACGGCATTGGTCACGTTACGGACTCGTTCTCACCGTGAGCCAGAATCGTCAGTACCTGGTACGAATGGCCAGTGGTCGAGCACTGTGCCGCAACCGACGTTTTATTCGACGGCGTTACGCACAAGCCGTCCCAGACGTGACGGAGACGCCGCCGATTGTACCGAAACGACCCGCCGAAGTCGCCGCCGGCTCGGACGAGCAGGCGGAACCAGTCGTATCACCAGTGGCGGAACCGAAAATCGTCGTTCCGCTGGTCGTTCTATACTGCCGTCAGCACGTGCTCGCCGAGCCCCTCAGCGTCTCATCGAGACCATCTAATCTTCATCTCAAGAAGAGGAAGGGAGATGTTGTGATGTGGATTGGCATCACTGTATGTCGTTGTGTCTGGGGCACTTGTGGTGAGTGGGGGACATGAAGGTTTGGGTTGGATGTTCAAGGACGCAACGTGGTCTTGGTTTTTCTTGTTGTAGTGTTGTGACTGTTCTGCTCGTTATTTAAATATACTTATTGTTATCAGTGGCTTTCAAACATATATGTATTCTTATTTTACTCTCAATTTATTACTATTTATTATTGGTTGTTGTTATTTTTTAAATCCTACTTTTACTCAGTGTTGACTTTTGTTGTTTATGGGATCATATTTATTGTTGCTGCCGTTTATTGAATCATATTCATTGGTGTTGTTGTTTATTGAATCATATTTATTGGTGTTGTTGCTGTTTGTTGAATCATATTTATATGTGTTGTTACTTATTGAAAAATATTGTTAATTATTGCTGGTTGTATCTTATTGAATCATATGTATTGTTCTTGATTGTTATTTATTACTTACATATTAATGTTTATTCATATTTATTGATGGTTGTCATTTATTGAGTCACATATATATTGTTGATTGTTATTCTTTGTGGAACGCGGGCGGACTGACATTATGGAGTGTAATCGGATGATGGCTTATTATTTATTGTTATTTATTTATTATTTTATTTTCCAACACTCTTTCCAAAAAAAAATTCCAACTATCTTTCTCTCTGAATTTTGTGGCCGCTATCGGTACATGGGGCCACCTTAGGGTGGTAATAGTGCTTGCACTCTTCCCATGCCTGGATTTGCCTGTAATTAATGATAATAACATTCATGACGTGCAGATTGGGTTTGTAATCTCTGCAAAAATAGAGGACACTTGGAGATTATTTGCAGACTAAAGAAACGAATTACTACCACTTCGGATGTCATATGTATTACGAAACTCGTGGTTCTGTACAGAGTAAATCAGACCGACGTGGAAACTCCCAAGCTTGAGGTTGAGGTGGAAATTGAAGGCAGAACATGCATTATGGAACTTGACACGGGATTTTCAGCCAACTTCATCACGAAGGAAAACTGGATGAAGCTCCGCGAACCTCCGGGAAATCCGTACACAATATGAGTCAGCATCGAAGTACACACTGCCAATACTAGGCGGATTCACTGGAGAGGTGCAAGCTTCCACATGAGTCAGATGTCACATTCCGATCGTCGTGACCGATGTTGTTGGACTGAACTTACTGGGTCGCGACGCTATAGCTGCAATGCATATTTCAGTTGACAAAGCCGTTAAAACGGTGAAAAAATCATTGGTCTACTCAGTGAAAGAAGGTGGTTCACTGACTTCACTGAAAACTGCCTGCCGCGAACTTCGCAGCGAATTTCAAGGCTTTTTCAAGGATGAGTTAGGTTGCTTGTAAGATTTTGAGCTTGAAATTCAATTCAAAGAGAGCACCAAGCCTATTTTCTGCAAACCTCGACTGGTACCATTCGCTATGCAAGATGACTTGGCACAGGCCTATGAAAGAGGCATAATTTCATGTTTGTTGAGAGAGGCATGTTTTGCAGATATTACATTGAGTATGGTGCGAATGAATTAACTAGCCCGGACGTCAGTGTATTGGACTCGCATCCACAGTGAAATTGAATCGACACATCGTAGCTGTACGTCTTGCGCGGAACAAACGAGGCTAATGTGGCTTAAGTTAGCCACATGGCTTAATGTAGCTACGTAATACAACCCGCCGGAGCAGAATTTCATTGGGCGAATTCTACAATCCCACAGCCCCTGTCAACCCAGCAGTAAATGGTACCAGATATCAGTCATGAGTTGTGCCATGCATTCTGGGGAGGTGGCACTCTCTAATACGTCTTACGTCCTTGTGGCGCCATAGCGTGGAGAGGGTCGGTTCTGCGGTGGCAGCGAGCAGCACGGGGCACGCCTGTGTGTTCATAAGCTTCGGCTTCTTCCCGTGTAGCAGCTGCCACTTAGGCATTTAACCTTTTAACAGCAAAACCGTCCACTAAAACCAGCGGTACACCCTTTGATGTTACCAGAAAAGGTTAGGAGCCGAGTGCATGTGGATCATGCCGTGAACTTTCTCGGTAAGAATAGGTTGGTGATGACCGGTGCACTTTCCAAGGACCCTGCATCCATACGACTCAAGTCGTAACTACGAAGGCTACTAAGGAGCTTCTTAAAGATGAGTTTGTCCATTTTAGGTATCCGCATACAATTGTTACCGATAATGGACCTGCATTTTCAAGTGAAGAATTCAAGGTGTGGTGTGTTGAAAGAGGAAATTGTACATCTGACTAGAGCGCCGTATCACCCAGCTGCAAACGGGGAGGCGGAATGTCTCATACAAACATTCAAAAAGTCTATGTCGAAAATCCAGCTCCCGCCGAAAGCGGCACTGAGAGACCTTATCATGCAATAACGAAGAACGTCAACTTCTGGAGCAATGTCACCGAGTGAAATGCTCAACGGTAGACAGATGCGCATTTTACTTGACACGCTATTGGCGTCTTCAGCACATATCATTAAAAGAAAACAAGACCCAAGCGCTTCCAGATCACAGCAGCATGACAAATCCAAACAGGCATTATATCGCCCAGGAGACGCAGTTTGTGCGCTATAATGCGCACCGCGTCAAGACATAGATCCACGGTGGGTTCGTGCCATAGTTGGCAAACGATGTGACAGTCGCTGTATGAATGTGAAGGTCTTGGCGCGTGATCACCTCTGTCGCCTTCACGCTGAACAACTGCACAAACGATACGCGACTAACGACGATGCCGATCCAGGAGGAATACCGGAGGAGTTTCAGACCGGGAGAGCGCAGCCTCGTGAGAAACCAGCGTTCATCCAACTCAAGTACACGTAGAAGAGTGCACTTTTCGATTGAACCTCCTGCGGTAAAAGATAGCGAAGTCGCTGCGCCAAGACGATGGAAGAGGACCCCCAACCGCGACAATGTCAATAATGCTGATCTATTGCTTCCAATTGGTGAGGAGGTGTTGCGGCGTTGTGTTAATTATAATAATAAGCTGGTAACGCTACAAACTGAGCGCTTTCGGCGCCTGTGCGACAACTGTGTACTGGGGAGAAGCACTTTGCATATGTTCCTGTATTTGTTTGTTTCATTTGTGGATTTAAATATATTATTTTGTGTTATGTAGCTGGTTTTGTAAGAAGGGCGATATACAACACAAGCAATGCATTTGTACACAAATCTTATTACCACCTATCCGCATAATCTTTGTCAACACGTCTGGCTGCCGCTAAAGATTCGTGGAATGGCATGAATCCAGCAAAGCTGAAAAATATTAGAAAATGTATGACGACATGGAGAGGTTTTGTTTTGTTTTGTATTTATTTATACAACCAGAAGGACAATATCCCAATTACAGGTTGATGCACATCAAGACAAAGAAGATGGTAGAATTAAGAGTCAAATTTAATAATGCCAACGCAATCACACACACACACGCACACACACACACACACACACACACACATGCACACACGCACACACACACACGATAGCGCGAACTCACGTATAACAGTAGTCGGGCATATAAAAAATATTTAAAATTAAATATTTAAACTAGCATGATTAACAGGTGCATGTCCAAATAATTACAATAAACAGGACCTTCGGAACACGGACCGACTGTCATGTAGAATGTCCACGTGCGGCCTGCTGTTGACTGAGCTTTTGTAGAGGAGCTGTAGTTTGACGAGCCACAATCTTCCGGTTGCGTTTGTGCGCGCTGCCGGTACGAAATGTGGATCGCGCTCGCGTGCTCCCGCTCTCGGCACTCTCAGCGACACTTGCGACAACAGGAATGAGGACTGAACTCTGTTGTTGAGCACCGAGTAGAGGAAGGCCTGATCCAGCCAACGTTTTCTCTCATCAAGAGGCAGCAGACAGTATTTTTCAAACAGACTGAATTAACTCAGCCCCGTCCTGCATCCCTGTAAATAATTCAGGGTGCGGAGGAACCTGTGTTGAACGGACTTCAATATTCTGGTGTGTGTGGTGGCGGCACCAGACCAGATCACACTGGCGAATTCTGTGATTGAACGTACATTGTAGTAGTAGACAGATATAAGGCTTTTGGAATTGAAGTCTCGCGGCATGCCTTGTACACTTCGGTTGAGGCAGCCCAGGGGCCGTGAGCTGCAAACGTTAGCTTTTTGTCAACAAGGACTCCCAGGTCACGAGGCGAGTTGACCTTTTGCAACTCTTCAGACCCAACTCAGTATTTACTCTCCGCTGGTTTATTGTTGAGAGTAATACGCAAATGCAAGCATTTACCTAGCTTGAGATTTAACTGCCAGTCTCTGCACCACCCCCACGAGAATGGCAACGGCCGAACGGCGTCAAGGCGCTTCGAAAAACTTTGGGCTTAGCGAATTTCTACAGACATTTTGTGAAAGACATGGCGAAAATGTGCGCCTCTTTCATGACCTAACCAAGAAGGACATACCATGGGCTTGGAACCAGGAATGTGAAACTAGCTTCAAATCGCTTAAATCAGCCCTGGTGGAATGTCCAACACTGAAATATCCAAAATGGTCCGAAGCGTTCTATGTGAGCACAGACGTAAGTACAAGGGGAGTCGGAGGGTTGCTGACACAGAAAGATGGTAAAGGGCAACTCCAGCCGATCTCTTTCTTTTCGGCAGGACTAACAGCCGCACAAAAGAATTACTCTGCCGGAGAGCTGGAAGCTTGGGCAGTGGTCGCCGCCGTTCGAAAATTGTGGCAGTATTTGCAAGCGGCCAAGAAGGCGGTGAAGGTGGTGGAAGGTCGCATGTGTTGATCAACATTTTCTGAAAACACGAGAATGTCATCAATATAGATGAATACGAAATCGATGTTCCTCAAAATGTCGTCCATGTGCCGCTGAAATGTTCCTGGCGCGTTACGAAGTACAAATGGCATCAATAAATACTCATATATTCCAGCAGGAGTCATGATGGCTGTTTTTTACATCTTGTGGTGCCACTGGAACTTGGTGATAGGCACGCAATATATCCAATTCGGAAAAGATGGTCACTCCCCTGAGTCGAGCTGTGCAATCATGTAGATGAGGAATTGGGTAGTTGTCTCGGATTGACACAGCGCTCAAAGCCCGATAGTCTCCAGCTAATCGCCAGCCTCCAGAATCCCTAGCGACCAGATGGACTGTTCAGAACCAAGGAGAGCCAGATGGCCGAGCTACGCCGGACTGTAACGTGTGTATTGCACGACTGACTGCCTGACTGCCGCAAGGCCATGGCTCACCATATGTGGCGCCCTCGATATTGAACATACAATGAACATACGCGTACGCAACATCTCCCTTCCTCACGAACACAAAAATGAACGAGAAAAAGCAAGGAAATTTCACTGAACATAATCAGCCAGCTGGATGACGCCGCTCGCGGGTGGATTGGCTCAGCGGCGGCTAGACAGAAATAGCAGCATCCGCATCAGGAGGGTTGACATAATGGACTGGTGGATGAGCGGGTGAGGTAAAAGGAGGTGAGGCGACAATCAGTGGAGGAGTTTCGACTGTAGCCAACAGTTGTTTCCGGCTGCAGCGGTACCGAGTACCATTCAGCTCCACAAGATTAGACCGAAAAGGCAAAACTCTGACGCATACTAACGGCGACCATACCCTGGACCCTTGCAGGCGCATTCTTACAGCTGGAGCAACCGCTATCGGTGGTAGAGGACGAACACCAGGACTGTCATCATGAAAGATCCGTTGACGAAATCGCTGACGATGTAAACGTTCCTGAAAGCCTTCAGCCGGCGTGGGCGCGAGCGCCTGCCGACGCACAGGAAGTGCGGCATTACCGTCCAAAGAGTAGCTGAGAAAGTGAATAACGGGTGCCTTCGCTAGGAGTGTTCCTCCACATCATTAACGCCCAGTGAGGATTTTCGTTCGCCGAAACGGCCTTCTCGAATATCGTCTTGAGAGTACGAACCCCGTTCTCAGTTTTGCCGTTCAACTGGGACTAGAGATGATATGAACAACGGTGGCAGATCTAGTGAATCAGCGAAACTCCTCAGAGGCAAATTGAGGACTGTTATCGGTGACTAAAACTTATGGTATTCCATGACGCGCAAGCTGAACCAGCAGGCAATGGACAACAGGAGCAGTTGTCACCTGAAGAAGACGATCAACTTCCACGTAGCTGCTATAATAGTCGACCCTTACCAAGTAGTGGCGAACTGCAAATTCGAACAGATCAGCAACGAGTTTTTGCCAGGGGCGTTCCGTTAAGACGTGAGACAATAGTGGTTCTGCCGATGGACTTGGACGATGCGCCAAACATATAGGACAGCGGGAAATCATGTCATTAATTGCCGACGACATCCCTGGCCAAGAAATATTTTCGCGAGCAATTCGCAGCACCGACAGCATTCCAATGTGAGATCTGTGTAAACGCGAAAGAACATCTTTGCGAAGGGATGGCGGAACAGCCAAACTAACAGATTTGAAAACTAATCTGTCTTGAGTGGTCAACTCATCGCGGAAAGGCCAATAGTTCAGCCAATCACAGTAGTCTACGTGCTAGCGTGATCACATAGCTACCAATCGGGTGGTTACATTTGTCTTTTGCTATTGCCTAGCCAATTGTGCTCAAATGTTCATACGCGGTGGGGTCGATGCACACGCACGGCAAGATAATTTAAGCCCCGTCGCTTCGGTGCGCGGGCAGTTGGACTGAGACTTTGGCAATAGCTTGAATAACAGGGCTACTCTCTGTGTCTCGCTCGCCTTTTGTCAGTTCGACCCGAGCATCGTCCGACACATTGTGTTGGATAACGTGCTCGTTGCGATTGCCGCGCATTGGTCCAGGATATTACCTGTATTACTTGTAACGGTGCAGCAGCTGTTTCAGTGGAGGACTCGCTACACCACTGTTACGGAATTCTGTGCCGCGGCCTTCGTGCCGAGGTTTTGCTGGTCTCCGGCCTTTGATATTTATTGTACGATTATTACCTGTATTATTTGTAACGGTGCAGTAGCTGTTTCAGTGGAGGACTCGCTACACTACTGTTAGGGAATTCTGTGCCGCGGCCTTCGTGCCGAGGTCTTGCTCGTCTCCGGTCTTGTGATATTCTTTGTACTATTGTATATGTGTATTTATAACATATCTGATGTGCTACACCGCTCTTTGTTATGTGCGCGCTCTGAACGAGCTTCGCGTAACAAGTTGTGACCCCGTATTTTTTTAGTATTGTACTCGTATTATATAAATACTATATTATTATAGAGTCGTGTAGTTTTCAGTAGCGTTGCGTACCGTTGAGTAGCGTTGTGTACCGTTGATTAGCTGTCGTTCGTAGTTTGTAGATAGTTCGCAGTTTTTAGCTAGTTCGCACTTGTGGCTTATTCGCTTGCAGTTCTTGCCGCTTACTCTCGCATGCTGACCCAGCATGGATGGTGAAGCGAAATCAGACGCGGTGCCTGCTCCTGCCGTCATGGGTCCACCACCGCCATTCCTGGAAAACTGCCCAAGTGTGTGGATAATTAAGCTGGATCTACTTTTTGCCAGATCGAATATTAGGCAAGAAACTCTTCGTTTTCAAACAGCCGCATCGCTTCTGCCGCCGCATCATGTCCGTGAGTTTATATATCTTATTAGTAAACCACCTGCAGACGCCTATACGCAGTTGTGCAACGCTCTACAGTCGCGACTGGGCGCGACGAATGAGCAGAAATTGCGTACGGTGCTGGAACAGCAGGAATTAGGCGACCGGTGGTCCAGCCAGTTTCTCCGTCACTTGCATGACCTGACAGCGCCGTATATTTCTGACAGCGAATCGCCACTGGTACGGCAAATATTTCTGAAGGCGATGCAAGATGCTGTCGCTAAATTCCTGCAGTTTTTGCCACCGGAGACGCCGCTGGAAACCCTGGCTGGCACAGCGGATCGAGTGTTGACAGCACTGCCGAGTGTCAGCCTTGCAATAAACGCAGTGAGTCCATCGGAGCACGGCTGCGATTGCGCTAAAGAGCTGGCTGAAATGCGACAGTGTTTGAACCAGCTGCAGCGCCAAGTCAGCAAGCTCGCAGTCCGGCGGACTCCCTCGCCAGTCTCGCAACAAGTGCCGTCTCGCGTAACGAGGCACAAATCTCCGCGACCGGCAAAGTCTCGGTCACACTCTGTGGCAAAAGACGAGCAATCCACCACAGATGACGAGAGGACAAACCTTTGTCATTACAATTTCGGCGAGAAAGCGCGCTCGTGCGAAAAACATTGCATGCACTATTTAAACTGATCCCGGGAGGAGAATGTCTGCCAAATTCTTCTCTCGCAAACATCGCAGGCAGCCACAAAAATTCACTGTTTTCCATCCGGGACCAGGTATCAAGCATTTCCTTTTTGATAGACACCGGGGCGCAGTATAGTATCGTGTCAACGCGTCATTATCCATCCAGTGACAAGTCTTCATTGTGTCTGCAAGCGGTCAATAACAGTGCTATACGCACGCATGGTTCTAAGACGCTGACAGTATCACTCGGTCTGCGTAGAAATTTTCCGTGGACATTTATCTTAGCTGATATTGACATATCGATAATCGGGTGTGATTTCCTTTCGCATCTTGATATTTGCGTTAACCCAAGAAAGTGCGAGATTATCGATAATACCACGCAGCTCAAGGTTCGTGGTTCTGGTTCACATGCGCCTTTGCTGATCTCCGTGTCCATGTCTGGTCACCATGAGAACTACCAGGCCATTGTCAAAAATTTCCCAGAGCTTATATCGCCTTCCGCCACTTCTGACGTTTCGAAACACGGTGTTCTTCACCGAATTCATACACATGGTAAGCCTGTGTTTTGTCGACCTCGAAAACTTGATTTTGCTAGGCTGAAAATTGCCAAAGCGGAGTTTGAAAAGAAGCTGGCACAGGGTATAATACGACCGAGTAACGGTCCTTATGCATCGGCACTCCATCTTCTTCCGAAACGGGCATCCTGCGATTGGCGGCCTTGTGGAGATTGATTGATTATAGAGTTTTTTGGGGTGCACCGGTCTCTAGGACCATATGGCACCCCCCAGTCTCCTTGTGGAGATTATAGAGCTCTGAACAGAGTAACAACTCCGGACAGATACCCAGTGCCGTTCCTGCAAGGTTTTTCTGCAGCATTATTTCTGCTGCAGCATCAGCATGGTTCGGCTGTATTTTCGAAGATTGACCTGGTCAAAGCGTTTTTCCAGATTCCTGTACACCCGGACGACATACACAAAACGGCAATCACCACGCCATTTGGTTCTTTCGAAATGTTGCGGATGCCGTTTGGATTGCGTAATAGCGCGCAGTCAATGCAACGTCTGTTGGACTCAGTACTCCGAGGCTTAAATTTCATCTTCGTGTACATAAACTACATATTGATAGCCAGAAAAAACGAGGAAGACCACCGGTCACATCTACACACAGTTCTCAGTCGTTTGCGCGCACACGGCATCAAAATAAACATAGACAAATGCGTGTTCGGCAAGCCGGAATTGAATTTTCTCGACCACACGATAAATAAGGTCGGCATACTTCCACAGCGCGACGCAGTGAAAGCAATAATCGAATTTCCTTTTCCAAAAACGCACGAGCAGCTGCGTAGGTACTTGAGCATGGTAAATTTTTACCACCGTTTCTTGCCGCATGCTGCTTCACTTCATGCTCCCTTACACAAGCTGATAACAAATCAAGCAAAAAAATCCAAGGTTCTTGTCATATGAACAAACGAGGCTACAGATGCATTTGACAAGTCAAAAACGCACTTAGCGAAGCCGCGTCGTTGCTTCATCAGAATGACTGCGCGCAATTAGCAATTTTCACAGATGCCAGTGATTCCGCGATTGGTGCAGATTTGCAGCAATGTAGTCACGGTGAGTGGCAGCCGCTGGCTTTTTGGCCGAAGCAGTTGACTTCAGCTCAAGCCAGCTACAGTGCGTTCGGTAAAGAAGTGCTGGCCGTGTATTTATCCGTTCGATATTTCCGTCAGTATCTAGAAGGTCGAGATTTCACCATATTTACCGACCATAAGCCACTGACGCACTCAATCCGCACTCCCACACACAACCACTCACCGAGAGAAGAGCGCCATCTAGGCTACATAATACAGTTCACTGCAGATGTGCGTCATATAAGCGGCAAGGACAATGTGGTCTCTGATGCGTTATCTAGAGTAAGCACCGCGTCTTCAACCATTGACATAGACTCGCTATCAGAACAGCAGCAAGCAGATACTGAACTACAAGAACTTTTCCAAAACGAGTCAACCAGCTTGAAGCTGGAGTGCCAGAGTTTTCCTGCAGTTTCCATGCACAAAATTTTGTGCGATATTTCAACGCGAACACCGCGACTCTTGGTGCCAACCAGAATGCATCAGGATGTTTTCCGTATCTTGCACAGTCTTTCCCATCCAGGCCGAGCTGCAACTTTGAAGCTCGTATCCAACAAATATGTTTGGCCCAACATGCGACAAGATATCATCACTTAAACCAAGCAGTGCGCACATTGTCAAACATGTAAGATCACCAGACATAATCGTTCACCATCGGACAATTTGAGCTGCCCTCGCGCCGGTTTCAGCATGTGCACGTGGGCATAGTAGGCCCACTTCCGTGCTCCAATGGTCACCAATATATTTTGACAGTGATTGACAGGCCTACTCGCTGGCCAGAAGCATGTCCTATTCCTGACATATCGGCCGATACGGTAGCACGATATTTCATTTCAACTTGGGTGTCGCGTTTCGGTGTTCTCGAGAGTATTGTCTCAGACAGAGGCACTCAATTCACAAGACACCTCTGGAGACAACTCAACAACTGTTTCGGAACCAGCACGCGCTTGACAACGGTGTACAATCCGGCAACCAACGGCCTAGAAGAACGGTTTAACCGTCAGTTCGAAGGCGCACTTCGGGGCTGTAGTGACTGGACAAAAAGACTGCCAATCGTCCTGTTAGGTATTCGGTCCTGCATAAAATCACCTTTAAATTGTTCCTCCGCCGAGCTGGTATATGGTGCCAAATTGCGTTTACCAGGTAAATTGTTAAATAGACAATCACAATTGACTCACACATATTGTCAGTTTGCCAAACAATTGTCTGATCATTTCAGTGCTATCCGGTCACAGCAGACCCGCGCTGCTGAGACAGCAGTGTTCCACCTGCCCACCTTGTGCGATGCAGATTTCGTGTTCGTGCGTCATGACGGTCACAGACGTCCGCTGCAGCCGGTGTACCAGGGGCCGTACAAGGTGGTGAAACGTACGCCAAAAACGTTCACTATTGAGCGTCATGGACACGAGGTGGTCGGCATTGATCGTCTGCGTCCAGAATTCCTGGAAAATGAGAACATTTCATCCGCTCCGAAGAACGACAGCTTCGTGCATCAGGCAAAACAAAACTCCACCAAGGTCACTCACACTCAGACGCACACCACGCCACAATCCGCTTTGTACCGTACCCGACCTGGCAGAGCTGTCAAACCTCCGGTTCGTTTCTCGCCATGATCTGAAGGGGGGCTCATGTGGCGTGTCATGCATATTTTATTTATTGTATATATGTGTGTATATTTGAATGTGTATGCGTGTGCGTATGCGTTTATATGTATGTACCGCATGTGTCTGTATGCTTGTGTGGCATGCGTTCTAGAATATTCCATTTAGGTTAGGTGACGTGTGTGTGCCTGTTAGCTTGCGAAAATGGTTCAGCCAATCACAGTAGCCTACGTTCTGGCGTGATCACATAGCTACCAATCGGGTGGTTACATTTGTCTTTTGCTATTGCCTGGCCAATTGTGTTCCAATGTTCATACGCGGTCGGGTCGATGCACGCGCACGGCCAAGTTTATTCTAGTCCCGTCGCCTCGGTGCGCGGGCAGTTGGACTGGGACTTTGGCAATAGCTTGACTGACAGGGCTACTCTCTGTGTCTCGCTCGCCTTGTGTCAGTTCGACCCGAGCATCGTCCGACACATTGTGCTGGATAACGTGCTCGTTGCGATTGCCGCGCATTGGCCTAAGATATTACCTGTATTACTTGTAACGGTGCAGTAGCTGTTTCAGTGGAGGACTCGCTACACTACTGTTACGGAATTCTGTGCCGCGGCCTTCGTGCCGAGGTTTTGCTGGTCTCCGGCCTTTGATATTTATTGTACGATTATTACCTGTATTATTTGTAACGGTGCAGTAGCTTTTTCAGTGGAGGACTCGCTACACCACTGTTACAGAATTCTGTCCCGCGGTCTTCGTGCCGAGGTTATGCTCGTCTCCGGCCTTGTGATATGCTTTGTACTATTGTTACTATGTATTTATAATATATCTAATGTGCTACACCGCTCTTTGTTATGTGCGCGCTCTGAACGAGCTTGGCGTAACAGCACATACACCGAAAGCTCACCTAGAGCGACTATCTGGCCAACCGTCACGAATATCAGAAATCACGTGCTGCAGCTGAACGTCATCAACAGTAGCCTGCTTGAAAACAGCAAGCCGTTCAGGAGAAGCGGCGAGGCCCGAACTGAGATTAATATTTTCCAGGTCGACAGCGTGAACACACCTGACGAGTGGCGCCGCAGTTAGCGTGGAATGGACACGACTGAGTGCATCGGCCACCGGTACCTGAGTTCCTGAGCGGTACTCAAGTGTGTAATCGTAGCGCTGAAGCCTGAGAAACATCCGCAGTAAACGAAGAGGCTTGTCACATAACGACTTATTGCGGATAGCTACCAGTGGCTTATGGTCGGTATGGACGCTCACCGGGCGGCCATACACAAATTGATCCAAACGGTTAATTACAAACGAAATTGCTAACAGCTCCCTCTCAATCTGTGAGTAAGAACCTCAGTAGCATTTAGCGATCGTGAACAATAAATCACCGGCTGGCCGTCTTGCAGCAGAACACCGCCCAGTCCAGTACTGGAAGCGTCACATTGATTAACTGCATGCATGGTCGGGCTGTAATAAGCCAGCAAAGGAGCGGTTACTAACTTGTTCTTAACAACGTCAAAAGCCTGCTGGCACGCTGTACTTCAGTGCCAAGCATACTTTTCACACGTGAGCTGATGAAGAGGGTCACAAAATGGTCGAAACATTCGAAATTTAACGTGACAGTTGGGCTACCGTGCCAAAAAATTGTTTGAGTTCCGATTTGTTTGTAGGACAGGGGTACTGAGTGACAGCTTCGAATTTGTACAAAATTTGTACAGCTTCGAACAAATGACCCACCCACATAATTTTTGACGCTCGAAGCCGGAACTTACTCCCATGAAGCCTTAGGTTTCGCGAACGAGCACGCATCAGAAACGCCAGAAGATTAGCTTTGTGGTGAGCCAAAGCAGCTTGGTAAGAGTTTCTCTTACCGCAAGCCAAAAAATCGTCAGCCTCTACACCACGCAAATCAGCCACCATCCCATGCATGATTCGCTGCCAAATCTCTGACGCGTAAGAAGTGCCATACGGCAAACGAAGCCATCGATACCGACCGAACGGAGTATGAAAACAACAGAGGCGAGACGACGCATCCGACAATTCGACTTGAAAAAATGCTGACATATCATCCAACAGCGAGGACACTCGAGAGCCGGAAATACTATATGAAACCTCATCGATAATAGGTGTGGGATAATGCTCCCGAAGAATTGCTTTATTTAATGACCGGGGGTCCAAACACAAGCGAATATCACCTGATGGTTTTGACACAACAACTAAATTGGACACCCACTCTGTGTGCTCGACAACCCTTTTAATTACACCCTGGCGTTCCAGAGTGTCAAGTTTCTCACGCAGTTTGTCACGAAGGTGAATGCGTATTCGGCGCAGAGGTTCGACCACTGGTGGAACGCTGGAGTCGACACGGACTTCATAGTCCTGGCAAACTAGACCAGCTGTATTCTCCCCAAAAACATCAGCAAACTCAGCGACAGCAGCGTCCCGATCAGAAAGAGAAGAACGTGGGGAGCCAACATTCAGCGGAAGCAGGGCCACAGGAAGGATCGGGAACATAGTCCAGCGGGTCACTATCGAGCAGGGTGACGAGTTCTAACGAAACAGACGAACGCAAGCTCAGCACCGGAAACACGAAGATACCTACCAGATGACACATGACAGAATGCAGACGGGAATGGGGCACATTTTTAAAAGACACACAAACTTTATCTACTGTCGGAACCACATCACCATTATACATACGTAAAAGAGTATGACATCGGCGCACTGATGTAAAATTAACATCGCCAGTGACACGAACATAATCACTCGAAGATAAAACATTATATTTAGATCCCGAACATATATGAAACTTTACGCAGTTACCGTCAAGCGTATACAGAGTTTTTAATGCTCTGCTACTGCGATAATTGCGGTCAACTGCAACATTGAACGTATCAGCAGAATTACGCGTACCAGTCTGCCTTGCAGCTTAGCCAATTGCGCTTGCCTCACCAGCATCGTCAGCTTGCACGGACAGCACACGACGGTCGGACGACCGGGCCCAGCCACCACAACCCCCGACAGCGGGGCGCACCGTGGACGACGGCGCGTGCACCGGCCGCTGCGCAATAGTACGGGCAGGGGCGGAACAAGGACACCCCGCACTGCCGGGAAAATGATGGCGGCGATCACACACCGGCATAAACGGTTCCAGGCCGGACAGACAGAGCGGCGCATCTCGTGATGACGTGAACAGAACCGACAGGGCCGCACCTCAGCTGTCGGGGTCGAGCGAGCGCCGGCACGCACACCCAGTAAAGACGACGATTAACGGCACAAATCGGCAGCAGGAGAATCCACCTTGACCATAATACTATGTCCCCGACTGGCAGTTTCCTCAGCCAGAGCCATCTGTAATGTCACATCCAACGAAACTGTTGGTACCTTCATCAGCGTCTGATGGGTAGAATTGGCCAAGATACCCATAACGAGGCGGTCACGAACCATGCCGTCACGATCAGAAAAATCACAGGACGCAGACAGAGCGCGCAGAGAAGTAACAAATGCCGCCACAATCTCTCATGGCTGTTGACTGCGCTGGTAAAAATCGAACCGCTCCATCACAACGTTCTGCTGTGGCGAAAAATATTTATCGAAATGATCCAGTAGAGTTTGAAGACCATATGTCTCTGTCCACGCGAAATGTGTGGCCACTTCTTGAGTCTCACAACCGGCGCAATTAAAGAAGAACCGACACGAGTTTGTCCGATGGCTCTTTAACAGCAGCGAAATATTGCCAGCCACGGCTCCACACAAGCCAGGTAGTGGCCAGCGAAGCAGAATACAATTCAGGGGGCTGGCGACATAACATCGCGCCAGAAGGAGTATACAGTCACGGGTTCAGAACTTCTGACACCATGTAACGTGTGTATTGAACGACTGACTGGCTGTCTGCCGCAAGGCTATAGCTCACCATCCGTGGCGCCTTCTACATTGAACACATTGAACATACACTCAACATACGCGTACGCTACACGGCCTTCAGCAATGAGTTGATTTCTGCTCGGATTACAGCTGGCTTTTCAGGCGAAAACGACATCTAGCTGCTTTCACTGCCTGGCCCTTGCCAGTGTCTATGCTGTGCTTCACATGAACTGTGTTATTTGTCGTGCACTGTGTATGAGCAGCAAGGTTAGGAAATTATTCTAATAACTGGCACGCAGGGTCCGGTATATTCGTTGTGTCGTTTAAAACGAGACAATATGAGCAGGGACCAGCTTGTGCAGGCGCTCGAAGATTTGTGGCAGAATCGCGGATGCATTCTCCTCCACAATCCACAATCAGTATATAATGTGACAGGAAATCTTTTGCCAACAACGGAGCGGTTACGTCGGCGACGACCAAAGTCCATGGAAGTGGGCATATCAAACCTTGGATTTGAAGTTCTTTTTGAACTTCGCCATAAACCGCTAGCTGACTTGAGCGTCACAGTAGTCGGCTCCATGAACCAGCCGATGAGTCCACTTGGGAGAATAGAGACGCCAGCACCTGTGTCAATTATTAAATTGAATTTCAGTGCACCCAACTTTGCTGCGACTTTAAGAAGTGGCAGGCCCGTAGTCGCATGAACCGATGCCTTCCCACTCAGATTTCCCATATTTCTGATGGCGGAAGTGAGCGAAATGTCGTTGGTGCAGGTGACACGCCGTGAGATGAAGGATCAATTCGTATATCTCGTCTTTTTTATGGCCATCTGCACCAGGGTGTACACACTGGGCGGCGTCGCCATAGTCTATCTGTGCTCTACATACGCACGGTCTTTCATGCCGATATGGGCGCAATCCTAGCGGCATAGCGACATTACTTCTGTCGGGCGCACGCCGATTCGAGCTGGAGTGCTGTGCCGGCTCACCCACTGTCATACACGGCTGCGTTTGCACAATGGGCAACAGCTCATCCACCTACACGCCCAACTGGTCCAACTTGATGTCCCTTTGAGCTCCCAGCGCAGACGCAATCGATGTGGGAGGATTTTTCAAAAATTAGTGCCGCGCAATTTCTTCGCCAGCACAAGCACTGAACGCCGTGCGTTTCAATTCAGCTGGCGCTACTGATGGTCGACCAGTAAGAGCCACTTGTGACGTCAGCTCTTCTATGTACTCCGATTTGGACTTGGTGTACATACTGAGCAGAGACGCCTTAAGTCGAGCAAAATCGTGCGCATTTAGAATATCAGGGTCAACTTTTGAGACCACCTCAGGAGGAAGAGCAACAACAACAACAACAACAACAACAACAACAACAATGTATTTGTATAGCGCACATATAGAAACAAGCGCGAAAGAGACAACAATGAAAAACAACAGTACACGATTACAAGATTTGAGAATAGAAGAAAAAATTCACAGAAAGGAAAAAAATGGAGATCAATAAGATGAAAATAATTAAAAACAGCATGAAAGAACTGCATGGAAGAACTGTGTCTCAGTTGAAGTTATGTTTGCCAATCGGAATTGTGCTTCCATAATTGCCGTCCACCCAGTACCGATGTGGGCATAAAAGCAGGTGGTTTTATACCCACATGTGCAGATAAAAACGGGTTAGGGTCTCCGACGGGAGGGTCTCCGAAGTGTCCCTGTCCATCTTACTTTATCGCACAAGTCAATAACACTTGGAGATGATAAATACCTTGAGTGCACTCGGAGCACCAGTGAAGTGTCGTCTCGGATCAACAACAACCGGCACAATCACAATATATTCATTGGTCACACTCAGCGACACAACCAGAAAAAAGACCCTCTATAATTGGTCGCACGCATATTTATACATCTACACACACGCATACATACCAAAAGGCCATAGTTACAAGGAAGTGGCATGAACACTCATTGATAGACACGCATACAAGCATACCATACACACACGCACACATTCACATACACAAACAGTTAACGCTGACCTGAACATAGCTAAAGGCACCATAGAGTCAACACAAGCCTCCGACATTGACACACCCAACACGAACTAGCACACAGGCAAGCACACACTTGAGTTAGCCACATAACACCGGCATAAACAATAAAATATATGCACATATGACAATTCACACACACACCAGCTTGTCTATCACCACATGTATTACACTTCGAAGTTCTGAAAACCAGCATATGTAAAAATATACTGGAAATTTGTTCAGTGAATACAGATTTAGCTCTTCGAATTAGTGAACAATATCACCGACTATGTGAACATCGATTTAGGAAAGAACATGGAAAAGAACCTTTCAACAGGAGTGCACCACAATTATTAACTGCTGCCAACGACATTTGAAATGTCACCAAATATAAATACTTTTAAGAATAGACGTAAAACATTTTTATTCAAAAAGTTGTATTATCTCTCTAATCACGAGGTTAACATACATTATTCATGCTGATGAAATTATCGTGGGGGACGTGGAGCGTTGAACTACGACGGAACGTTCCCAGAACAACTTCAACGGAACGTCTAGTGATGCAAAAAGAAAACGTTTTTTGTTGCGTTTTTTTCTGCAAAAAAACATGTTTTTAAGGGTTTTTTTTTCTTCTTTAGAATTATCCCCAATTGTCATCGGATGTCGGATTTTAGTACATAGAAACGAGTATAATTGACGTTTTGTACATCTTTAAGTGTCTTATTTCAAAAAAAATTGATAATAGTATAAGAAACAAAAATAGTTATCAATAAATACCTCAAGAGACTGTTTGAAAGTGCATCCGAATCCGGTGGTTTAGTTTTTTTCATTGAGAAAACCCATGTTTTTAAAGATGGTTATAATTATGTGGATATTTGAAATAGTTTGCCAGCACAACAAAGCAAATTCATTTAGTAATCATGTGTTTTTTTAAATGAAACCATGTTTTTTATGAAAAAATGCAATGATGTTTTTCAAATTGGTTTTAAATTTGTTTTATTAATGTACAGATTCAGAAAATGTTGACAGCAGAACAAGACAAGTTAATTGGTTGGTCAAGTGTTTTTTGACAAACGTATATTTAACGTTTTTTAATGAAGCAATGTTTTCTAAAACAGTATCTATGTAAGATAGATTTGATTGATGTACATTCAAATACCTTTTGTATAGCAAGCAGCCTGCTGGTACGTATAAGCGGCTATAACAAAGTTATAATCAGACCAGTTTTCTATCTATCAGTTTACTCGGTTTTCTCTCTATTTCTCTCAGTTTACTTTCGCGTTCTTTCGCGGCCTGCTTGTGCAGCTGTCGTTAAGTTAATTTATGTGTTAGAGCGACGCCGGTATTACACGGCGCCTGATATGTTTGGCAACGTGTGAAGTATGGGTGACAGTAATTTATGACCCTTTTTGTACGCCTGACTTGGCTGATCATCTCGAGGCAACACGCCTGTGTACTGTCAGATCGCGTTTAAAAATAGCTTGTGTCCCGGTTGTGTAGTTCGAGCGGTTTGGCCACCTGGCATTGCTTGCGGGATATCGTGCCAACGACATGTGTTCGTAGGTATATAACCCGGGGCTTACTAAGAATAGGGGCGGTGCTTGGGTTGTGCTTGGGCTGTGCTTGTTGGTGGGTGAGTTGGCTTGGTTTGGCTGGACTGTCGACGTGCGAGGTAGGACTCACCACTCACTCAGGCAAGCCGTAATTAATTCATTAGATTTAGGAATAACTTTAAGGTAGATTGACTGCTTGCTGAAAATATACAATTATACTTCGACTGGGTGATCATTACTTGTTATCGCGGCCACAACATCAAGAGGAACTATCAAGACATCACGATCAGCCGAACGAAGATCAATATCACAACATATTATTACTACCGTTACATTTGGTGCCGTGACCCGGATCTTTAATTGTAGTTACCTTCTCGGCATAGTCGAAACTCTGTCACTTCCACCGGTGGCTCAATGAACTGTGAGGTGAGCGGTATCTCCATTTTCCTTAAGCCTTGTCAGTATCCAGAGCCTTAATCAGAATAAAAATTAGGAAATAAAATAAATAGATATGGATGAAATATGTATTTTAACCGTATGCTAGCGGTACAACCGCGACAAATATAGATCAGAAAATATCCGTAAAAATATGTATGACAAATTAACGAAAACCACCACTGAATATGGCCAGTATGTGGGTCAGAAAGTAAAACCCAGAGACAATTTTGCAGCTAATGTTAAAAATCAATGTGTTAGGTAAATATAGGAGGACATCCAATCAATATTTTAGTATATGCTGGGTGTGATGTATGAATAATATCGAAATATTGCGTGAAGAAACTAAGTTGCATGTCTTGTAGGATGCGTTTGACTAGTATAAAGGGGACAAGATTAAACAATATTGCACTTATAAAATGATCGGTGTCTTTTGTGAGTTTTGACACTAAATATTCTATGAGAGGACACGAAATTAAAGGACAGTTGGATATTAGGCTGGGATCTGTTTAATTATTTGTATAATTATTATGGTGTACAATTGGACTTTGATATATTAATTTTTATGTCAAACCATGTACTATATACGACTGAGAAATATGAGAAGACAATCACTGACAAATACTTTTTTTAATTACGACGAGATGCTGAAAGATTTGAAATGAAATGTAAAACTATCTGTCAAAGGTGACAGATATTTAAGAACATACATTTAAAGTATGTATAGCAACGCATATAAGATGCTTTGGAACGTCAGGGCACGATATGCCGCTGATGACTAAATATATAAATGAATGATGACTAAATAACTAAATGACTGATGACTATATGACTAAATGACCAGATCAAGTAGATGTTGGTGTAGACACTGTGGATTTCATACAAGAAAATGAGAGTGTTAGATGTGTTATAAAATACGAAACGGATATCGAGGAAAGTTCTATACTGATGGATGACTGATGACTGATGCTGACTGATGGACTTCACTGATGGATATATGAATGCGATTAATATTGAGAAACAAGATAATGTACGAGGCACACATGGTGTCAAGATAAGAGGCTTGTGTCAACCGTCTAACGGTGAAAATATACAAGACATTAGGTACGATCAGCCGAACGAAGATCAATATCACAACATATTATTACTACCGTTACATTTGGTGCCGTGACCCGGATCTTTAATTGTAGTTACCTTCTCGGCATAGTCGAAACTCTGTCACTTCCACCGGTGGCTCAATGAACTGTGAGGTGAGCGGTATCTCCATTTTCCTTAAGCCTTGTCAGTATCCAGAGCCTTAATCAGAATAAAAATTAGGAAATAAAATAAATAGATATGGATGAAATATGTATTTTAACCGTATGCTAGCGGTACAACCGCGACAAATATAGATCAGAAAATATCCGTAAAAATATGTATGACAAATTAACGAAAACCACCACTGAATATGGCCAGTATGTGGGTCAGAAAGTAAAACCCAGAGACAATTTTGCAGCTAATGTTAAAAATCAATGTGTTAGGTAAATATAGGAGGACATCCAATCAATATTTTAGTATATGCTGGGTGTGATGTATGAATAATATCGAAATATTGCGTGAAGAAACTAAGTTGCATGTCTTGTAGGATGCGTTTGACTAGTATAAAGGGGACAAGATTAAACAATATTGCACTTATTAAATGATCGGTGTCTTTTGTGAGTTTTGACACTAAATATTCTATGAGAGGACACGAAATTAAAGGACAGTTGGATATTAGGCTGGGATCTGTTTAATTATTTGTATAATTATTATGGTGTACAATTGGACTTTGATATATTAATTTTTATGTCAAACCATGTACTATATACGACTGAGAAATATGAGAAGACAATCACTGACAAATACTTTTTTTAATTACGACGAGATGCTGAAAGATTTGAAATGAAATGTAAAACTATCTGTCAAAGGTGACAGATATTTAAGAACATACATTTAAAGTATGTATAGCAACGCATATAAGATGCTTTGGAACGTCAGGGCACGATATGCCGCTGATGACTAAATATATAAATGAATGATGACTAAATAACTAAATGACTGATGACTATATGACTAAATGACCAGATCAAGTAGATGTTGGTGTAGACACTGTGGATTTCATACAAGAAAATGAGAGTGTTAGATGTGTTATAAAATACGAAACGGATATCGAGGAAAGTTCTATACTGATGGATGACTGATGACTGATGCTGACTGATGGACTTCACTGATGGATATATGAATGCGATTAATATTGAGAAACAAGATAATGTACGAGGCACACATGGTGTCAAGATAAGAGGCTTGTGTCAACCGTCTAACGGTGAAAATATACAAGACATTAGGTTGAAAGCATTTAACATGCTACTGAATAAACAAGCGGAGGTATTCAGGCAATTACTTTGTTGACTAAGTCTGTTAGTTGAAGCTGGAGGCATACACAGAAGTATGCTACGACCTCAATTAACGACCAATAAAGTATATTGTAATTATCACGGATAATATACTCAGACGTATGTGTGCACTCAAAGTTTCAACAGAGGAAACAAAATTAATATGTAAGTGTGAAAAATATATTTTTAAAACTAGAAAAATATGAAAACTTAATAATAAAGTGAAATTGGGTTTAATTATAAATACAATAATATTTCATAATGATAAAAATAAAACGGCTCTGGATATTGCTCCTATTAATTGTTTCCTATTAATTGTTTCCTATTAATTGTCTATATTTTCTCTTATGAATGCGGCCCAGTTTTCCTACCCCGTGGTAAATTAGTTTCGTATTTCCAAGTGGACATTGCATGCGTTTTTCATTCGAATTCCCGGTCTCAATCCTGCTACCACACCGACACAGAACAATGAGTCACTGGCGAGAATTGTCCGTTCTTCGGTCTGAAGAGGCGAGATTGAGTCAACAGTGTGCTGAACCCCCTGATCAACCGTGTGCTGAACTGACAGTCTACTAACAACGAAAACGAAAACAAATAGCGGACTGAGACAAGCCATTGCCGAAATCATCATCAACACGAGCCGAGACAACACCAGCGGTTCACCAATCAGCCTGAAAGACAACTGCGATAAAGATGGGGACGAGTAATCATGTAAGACGGCCGAATATTTATCAACGAAATTCACAACGAAGTGCTACAGGTGTTTGCGCACGACGACGACAGCAGCTGGATGACTGGTGAAGCAGCGCGTGGACTACGAGTCGACAGAGTATACCCCGCCGGTATACGTCTTTTGCCTGAGGTGATTCAAGATCAACAACACCTGCTTGGATCGAGCCGTGGACGCGTTCGTGGTCGGCGACAAGTGTTTGAATTATTTTATCAACACGATATATTGTTCATTTTATATGTAAAATGTGTTGAGCTAGTTAGAATTAATTGTGTTAATTTTATAGTCAGGTAACCGTAACCTTATGTCCATAACCGTGTGTTAATTACAACTAAGTAAGTTTCTCATGTAGATTTGTGAGATATACATTCTTGTTGTTCTAGATTTTAAGTTACTCTTTTAGTTGCGATTAATTTATGCGATAGACATAGACATGCGCTAATCTAGAATCTTATTTCATTGTATAATTGTGTTCAAGTACTTTGATATACACACTCACGAACTGAAACGTAGGTGAAAACGTAGGTGAAATGGGTCGTAATGACTAGTTGAGGATTCTAGCTAATAATTTGTAATGAAAATGTAAAGATAACTGGTCTGAGTAATTTTAAAACATCACTCGTGAAGCTGTCGAGTATTTTGGGCTAATACTGAACGCTGGAGCTGTCAGTTATTGATGATGCAGGAATACCACATAAATATTGGGATGAGGCAAACATCGAAAAAGGTCAGTTAATGTGCCAGAATTCACCAGTAATTGGCTGGTGACACAGGACGTTCCTGTGTGTTATGTACGGCCCTGTCGACTCGATGTGACAGTTGATTATTACAGACACACAATACTGTATGCACATACTTATGGACTTTGTGTGTATGGTGAGAAATGGCGCTGTATCATCACTGATCAGAATTATGCCTCATTCCTACCCTGATGTGGAAACCCGGCAAATAATGACTGGCAGTTTGCTATAATTGGAATTATCACGATTCAGTAAAGCCGTTGGCTTTGATGGCCGTGATTATGTCTAGTGTCCACATTCGTTTAAAAGACCTCGCAGCTGTGATATAACAAAGTTATAATCAGACCAGTTTTCTATCTATCAGTTTACTCGGTTTTCTCTCTCTTTCTCTCTCTTTCAGTTTACTTTCGCGTTCTTTCGCGGCCTGCTTGTGTAGCTGTCGTTAGGCTCATTTATGTGTTAGAGCGACGCCAGTATTACACGGCGCCTGATATGTTTGGCAACGTGTGAAGTATGGGTGACAGTAATTTATGACCCTTTTTTGTACGTCTGATTTGGCTGATCATCTCCAGTCAACACGCCTGTGTACTGTCAGATCGCGTTTAAAAATAGCTTGTGTCCCGGCTGTGTAGTTCGAGCGGTTTGGCCAGCTGGCATTGCTTGCGGGATATGGTGCCAACGACATGTGTTCGTAGGTATATAACCCGGGGTTCACTAAGAATAGGGGCGGTGCTTGGGCTGTGCTTGGGCTGTGCTTGTTGGTGGGTGAGTTGGCTTGGTTTGGTTGTCGACGTGCGAGGTAGGACTCACCACACACTCAGGCAAGCCGTAATTAATTCATTAGATTTAAGAATAACTTTAAGGTAGATTAACTGCTTGCTGAAAATATACAATTCAACTTCGACTGGGTGATCATTACTTGTTATCGCGGCCACAACATCAAGAGGAACTATCAAGACATCACGATCAGCCGAGCGAAGATCAATATCACAACATATTATTACTTCCGTTACAGCGGCTGGTTAAACCACTTGATTTAAACTGTTTTTTAAAGCATGGTTTTTTTCAAAATATTGTTTTCGAAAAACGGTTTTCCTAGATGTAGAGATTTAGAAAAAATTGGCGGCATATTAAGGAAAGTTGAATCAAATCAATTGGTTTTTTATTAGTAACCTGTTTTTAGAACTGGTTTTATGGATGATGGTTTCTTTGATGTAGTAATTTGTGTTCAAATACCTTTTTGTAAATTAAATATATTTCCATAGTCGTTTTTTTCCTACACGAAAATATTGCCCGTTTTTCTGGTCAGGATTGCCACTCTGATTAATGCGACCCGCCTATATTCGTAGTTTCATAAGGGACGCTAAATTTGTGTGCATATTTGTAGTATTTGTGTAAATATTTGCAGTGATTGTACTTTTATTTTTGCAAATAATTAATCTGCTGAATGAAATGATGAAACTTATTATTATCAACGTAGTTCATTTCTGGTAGTAAAAAAAGTAGTATGTAAAAAATAATGAAAAATTATGCCACCTGTTGTTTTTTTAAAACAGTTTCAGATTTTAGCATAAAAACGGTTCTCAAGCCCTGCTTTCTTACACAATGATTAACTCAATAATTGAATGCAAAAATTTACTGTACATAGATGTGCCGCACAGTGCAAGCAATGATATTAGGGCTTTCAGACACATTATGACAATTATATTGTGCATATTTAATGATAATTCAATTTGATAGGGTCACTAATAGCATGTAAAACTCATGTGTTGATACAAAATAATTCATTTAACATCCCAAATATATCATTTCCATAATTAGAATTCTTTGCATGACTCTTCCACACAAAAACAAAAAGAACGTTTTTTTGGTCGCGGTTTTTTTTGGTCGCGTTTTTTTTTGGTGGCCTGCATGTTATACGCATCGTTGCCGTGTTTGGATACGATATTCGCTGTGTGGACGTATTCTCGTCGTGTGCGCGGGTTTTTCCTGCGCGAGAGGTAAGAGGGCTTGCCCGATTACGTTACAAGCTATTTCGGCTATATGGCTGAGGCCGTTGGCGGGGGCAAACGTGAGTTTGTCGAAGGGGGTTCCGGTAGCGAATCCGATGACTTCGGTCAGGACTGTCAGAGACTCGAGCAGCGGGCCGCAGGACCCGTGGTAGATGTTGGCCAGTTGGCCAACATCTTAATGCAGGCCCGAGGGCCGATCCTTGACAGGATAGGGCGGGCTCTACCGCGTTTCGGTGGTGACGTCACCCTTGACGTCACTGAGTGGCTGGCCGACTTTGAGCGGCTATGCCGTGTCCAGCAGGTCGACCCTTGCGAAATGGTCGACCATATGCTGGATGGGAGCGCGCGCCGGCTTTACCGGCGCATGCTCGTGGGCGACGCCTCACAGTGGGCCGTGGTGAAAGCCACGCTGGTCGCCGAGTTTGGCGTGCCTCGCCAAGAGGCGTGGAGGCGTTTCTCGACTCGTCAGCTTCGATCTGGCGAGTCAGTGGACGCCTTTGTGGACGACTTAGAGCGTCTAGGTCGCCGTGTAGGGTTAACACCCGAGAGCTTGGCGTTCCGCGTCAAGTTTTATGAGGGCCTACCCGACTCAATCTATGAGTGGGCTATGGCGAAAGAGGGGGCGTATACCTCCGAGTTCGACAGCGTGCTGTCGGCGGTGCGCGCCAGAATTGGTGCGCGTAGGGCTGCTGCAGCCAGAAACCGCCCATCTGGGGTGGTGGCTGCATCTAGGCAGCGAGTCAGCTACGCCCAAGTAGCGAGCAGCTCGAGGGACCGCTCTCCTGTTCCTCAAGCGTCGGACGAGCGAGACGGCTCTGTGTCTCGGTGGGCGGGCCGTCCGGAGCGCTCTTCTGCGCGCTCTTCTGCACGCTCTTCTGCGCGCCAGACGCTCCGCTGCTACCGATGTGGCGGCGACCATCTGGTCCGCGAGTGCCCGGGAGCGCAATGCTACCGGTGTGGCAAGCACGGGCATTTCGCTCGTGATTGCGAGGAGCCGGCGTCGACGTCGACGTCACGCCGCTCGCGAGCTCGGAAGAGCTCGCATTTTCATGCGGAGGGCGCAGCACGGGGCGCAGCGTCCTCCGACATGGAAGTCGACCGCAATTAAGCGGCGGCACCTGTAAAGGGGCGACGGTGAGTCCCTGCTCTGCGCGTGGACTCATCAGCGGAGCACATTTGGTGCGTCGGGCCCGCCGGGCGATTCGAGGGACGGCCGGTGTATTGACTTCGCGTCGTATGCCGGTCGTTGAAGCTGTTCTCAACGGTCGTTGCTCCCGGTGTCTGGTTGACACGGGAAGTGAGTGCACAGTTGTTAGTGCACGGGTGGTGGCGGGTTCACTTCCCCGTCGGGGACGACCGTTGATTACAGCGGATGGTAGGACTTCTCATGATACGAAGTCCTGTGACGTAGTAATAGGGCTGCAGGGACACTGTTTTAGAGTTTCCGGGCTCGTAGTCCAGGGATTAGAAAACCTTGGGGTGGAGTGCCTCCTGGGCAACGATGTTATTGACCATATGGGAGGCGTGACAGTGAAGAGGGGTGTTGACTCTAAATACACCGTTGAGTGGGGGAAACCTTACCCCGAGGGGTGCTGTCGTGCACCGGCGCGTAAGAGTGTGTCTAATAAATCGACGAAGTGTGTGAGGTTTATGTTGGCAGGTTCCACGGATAGTCCGCAGCCGCTGGACGTTGTCGACAAGGACTTCGTAGCGTCATTCACTGAGGGTCGATGGACGGTGAGCTGGCGGTGGTCTGACAAAGAGCCGGACCAGCTACAGAACAGCGTGGCGGAGTACAGATGTACGAGAGCTCCCGGAGTGAGCGAGAGGTACAATGCCGAGATCCGGAGCTGGATCGAGATGATGCTGCTGGTGTGAATGGTTTTGTTGTGAATGATGATGATGCTGGTGTGAATGATGATGATGCTGGTGTGAATGGTGTTGTTGTGAATGATGATATTGGTGTGAATGATGATATTGGTGTGAATGATGATTTTGTTGTGAATGATGATATTGGTGTGAATGATTATTTTGTTGTGAATGATGATATTGGTGTGAATGATGATTTTGTTGTGAATGATGATATTGGTGTGAATGATGATTTTGTTGTGAATGATGATATTGGTGCGAATGATGATATTGGTGCGAATGATGATATTGGTGCGAATGATGATATTGGTGTGAATGATTTTGTTGTGAATAATGATATTGATGTGGATGGTGATGAAGATGATGGTTGATGAAGTGATGGTTGTGAATGGTGATTGTTGATGAAGTGGATTCGGACCATATTTTAAATATGGTACGTATAGGCGAGGCAGTAGGACACTCTGAGGTCGCGGCCAATAATTCATCTGCCGTCATGACATTTGATGAGATGCTGCAAAAGGGAAAGAGTCGCCGACAGGCGTTCAGGGCGCTGCGAAGCATGCGCCGAATGCGCATAACTCGTGGCGAGCTTTGAATAAATTTATATTGCGTTTGTTCTCTTTTGTGTTGTATTGTTTGTTGTTTCGCTTGTGTATTGTATTTATTGTATGAATATACATGTGTTGTGTCTGGATTCTTGCGTACTTATAACCAAACACCGGATATTTAGGCACTAAAATGACAAAAGTGCAAGTTAGGCCATTGTTCAGACTTTCATTGATGTTATTTATCACTATGATAGGCGAATTTTGCGGAGCGGAGTTAAAATGGATGCTCAATTATTTTGATAACACTATACTAGTTGTTTGGCGTTGTTTTTATTATGTGACGAATAATGACGAAAGTTCGGAAGTCCTGAAATATTTTATCTAATTATGTAAATTTTACACTCGTCGATTATATGCATTTTAAGCATGTATTCATTAACATTCTATTGGGTGTTAACTCTTAGGGAGGCGAAATATTCCACTTACAGGGAGAAAGTTTTACCGAAATATTCACGGTAGGTGTCACTGTAGAGTGCGATTACTTCCTTCGATGCGCAATGATCCGATGATTCTGTATGTATGTTTCCTTTATATTTTTTGAGTGAGCAACCAATTTCTTGTGTCGATTGAGCTGCGACTTGTGACCAGCGGACATGATTTTCTCGCATGTAACGTAAAACATGTTCATTCATTAAGCCACACACGAAAACAAACTATACGGTAGTTAATAAGCCGAGCCGTAGCAACCGCCCCCCATACCCCCCAGCCGGGGGGGCCGAATGTTGAGGGGCCTCGCTGCTTCACGTATGATATTAAAATTTATCATATTTATTATGTATATCCTTTACCTTTTTGCTCAGATGTTTTTACCTGAGCTTGTATTATGTGATTATGTCAAATAATAAAATTAATTATTTGGTGCTTTATTTATAATGGATGCCCCAAGTGTTGCCTTCGGGGGCCCCTAAGTCCTCGCAACGGCTCTGTTAATAAGGCTATAATAATACCGTACGATGTTCTTGACATCCGGGCTTAAGAAGCAATCAGAAACCTCGCTGTATGTGCATTGTTAACGTTGCTGGCGTAGTAGTAGGCCGCGGGACTTTGTGACATTTGCACAGAGTGGGGGAAGGGGGGAGGGGGAGGGGGGGGGGGGGGGGGGGGTTTTTTGCACGCTTTAGGCCCCGCCCCCTTATGACGTCACAGGTTTTTGCACGGTTTAGGCCCCGCCCCCTTATGACGTCATTTTTGCACAGGTGGCGCCCTCTATACTGGAAGTGGCGCCGCCTATACCTGACCAGTGGCGCCGCCTATACTGGAAGTGGTGGAGCTGACACGTGCGCACCCGACGACGGCTGAAGACCGACTGACGCCGGGCACATGGCTATTGGTGCCATCTATGGTGAGCGTCGGTACCTGTGAACGCAGCAGCGACATCTATACATATTTGAATCAATTTATTCATTTATTAATTCATTTATTTATTTTATTTATTTTATTTATTTTATTGATTTATTTTATTGATTTATTTTATTGATTTATTTTATTGATTTATTTTATTGATTTATTTTATTGATTTATTTTATTTATTTATTTATTTATTTATTTAATTCATCTTATTTATTTCGATTATTTGTGTGTAGAGTGTAGTGTCGAGTGAAGAAAGTTTTTTACCTGGCTGGGATTCGAACCGAGGTCCTCGGGGTTCGAGCAGAGTCTTACGCAGTTCGGCCATTGCAGAGGTTCAAGAGAGATGGTTTAAATGTGGTATATATAGTGCGCAAGCACGAGTGTACAATTAAATTAATTTATAATTGTGAGACACTTGTGGCGCACATGATACAATTATGGCGCACGTATTAATGTTTATTATATTTGGTTATGTTAATTAATTTATAGAATTGTGAGACACTTGTGGCGCACATGATAAAATTGTGGCGCACGTATTAATGTTTATTATATTTGGTTATGCTAATTAAATGAATTTATAGAATTGTGTGACAGATGCGGCGCACATGATACAATTATGGCGCACGTATAAATGTATATTATATTTGGTTATATTGATTAATTAATTTATAGAATTGTGAGACACTTGTGGCGCACATGATACATTAGTGGCGCACGTAATAATGTTTATTATATTAGGTTATGTTAATTAATTGTGTTAAAACAAGTTGATTTAAAAATATTGAAATTCTTTGAAAAAATATTTATCAAGTGTGTTTAAACGGGGTGAATAGTCGGTGGATGGCAGTAGATGTCCATAACAATGGGCGTGTAATGTGCACCGAGGTCATGGGTACGCATGTACTTTTACGGTGTGATGGAATGCAGTGCTGAGTCAGCACTGCGGACGTCAGCACGGTATCATGGTGTGTGCATTGCATCAGCCAAGGTGACCTTGAGATGGCGCCAGACTGGCGGGGAATGTTGTCAATAAAACTGCGCATGCGCTGACGTCAGCACTGTTGACGTCAGCACGTTATCATGGTGTGTGCATTGCACCGATGTCATGGGGTACTTTGCAGAGTTGCAGAGCTGCTAAGAAAAGCAGAGTTGCTATCACGTGCGCGATGCGTGATTGTGCATCATCCAAGGTGACCTTGAGATGGTGCCATACTGACGGGGAACGTTTCTGTCTTTGCTTTGAGTATAAATATTTCAAAACTGTTTGCTTCAAACCATTCCGTTGTATTCATTATCAAATACAGTGAAATACAATGTCAACAGATCATACATGATCAAGACTCGTAAACAATTTGGAAGTTCTACAGACATGTCTTGAGCATCGCCATAGCATTCGGTGAATGAATGGTATCCGTGCGTTGGCACATGAAATGCACCCTCATTGTCAAATATTGCAAAAAAGTATACTTTATCGCTGTCGGCGTCAGGGTTACCGAGGTCGTATTCGTGCAGAACAGTTTCGGCTGCCCTTTCCATGCGTTGGAGGAAATGCCTTCTGCATTGATTGTAGGCGTGTTCACGGGGTACAACATTGTCAGAGTTGTACCCTTTGTCCTCCGACGACGATCTAAATTCCAATTCCATGTTTGGGTGTTAGCGGGCGCGACGCGGAGCGGCGCAGCGAGAGCACACGTGTTTACTGATCTGTCGGTCAATCTTCAAAATATAAATGACGTCTGCAGTTTCGTAGATAATTTCGAGATCGGCAGTCCATGTATCGGGAACGGACACACCGTCCTTGAGTGCTGTAGATAGACACTGTTTGAACGAGGTGAATTCCTGGGTCGATTCAGCGAGAATTTGCAGATTGTTTTGCTGACCGCCAATATATCGATAATTGTAGTTGGGAATTTGTGTGGATGGAGATACGCACGACATGTGCACGTCCGTCATCACACAAGGTTGGTGAGCAACTAGGGAAAAATTGTGATATGCGGTACTATATATTCAACAAATTCTAATGCGCAGTTGGCATACAACCAAGTCTGAGCAAGTGTTATTGCGCAGTTAGCATACAGACATACAGTCAAGTATGCAAGTGCTATTGCGCAGTTAACATACAGACATACAGCCGAGTATGCAAGTGCTATTGCGCAGTTAACATACAGACATACAGTCAAGTATGCAAGTCTAAACAAGTTCTATTGCGCAGTTAGCATACAGACATACAGCCGAGTATGCAAGTGCTATTGCGCAGTTAACATACAGACATACAGCCAAGTATGCAAGTCTAAACAAGTTCTATTGCGCAGTCAACATATAACTAGCGGTTAGCGACGACAGTCAGTTGAACGAGAGCTGTGGTTGTGAGCTGACGTGTACGCCTCGCTGCTTTTGAAATTTTCGTCTCAACATGTCTCAAGACCTCATGTCGCAAATACCAAGTTTCAACATGGCATGTGTTAGTATGCCTCAACCGGATCAAGTCGAAACGACCGAGAGGATTCTACCGCTGAAGCAGCACGGTGTGAGTTTTGTCACAAATTATCCTACAATATGCGGCAAGCCACTAGAACAAAGGATTTGGATACTCTTTGCAGAGACCAAAGAACCGGTGACCAACGTCGTATTCAGAAAACTGGCCAAGAAACTAGAAAAACTCATGTCCTTTGAACAGTACTTTGACCCGTATTGGAACATTCGCACGGCGCGAGTGAAAATATTAAAAAAGAACAGTCGGCTACAAATTGTTTTGGATACTGTCATGAGTCGGGCAATGCGAACCGTACTGTTGGATACTATATTCGATAGCATGGATATGAATATCGACTACGTTGCGCTAACGTGCGCAGACGAAACTCAAGTGTTTCAGCCGCCCAACGAAACAAGCAACTCCATGCGCTGGGCCAAACGAATTACGCTCAGCTACCACATTGACCGCAAGAAATATCTGAAGGAGACACGTCGCTACGAGCCGTTCAATGGCGAGGGATTTGAACAAGTGCTGGCCGTTGAGGCATCGGGAACCCCGAGACGCAAGAAGAGAAAAGTTTGTTGATTTCATGTTTTACATCGTTTGGATTTATTCGGATGTTTAACCCGGCAACAAATATACATTTGAATTTACCATGTTTGTTTTATTTTGACGCGTATAATAAAAAGTCACTTGTTGAAACTGTCAATTTATTAAAACGGCAACATGCGAGGCACAGGCATATACATGGCATAGGCGATTTTTCCAAAGTATTGACATCTAACAAGGGCACAGTTGGTGGGGAACGTGTGGTCATATGGGCATGGCGTAACGTATGTGATTGGGGTGGTTCGAACACTTGAGGCGAATTCTGGCGGTAGGACATCTTCCAAGTTTTCAATGTTGAGGGTGAGAAGTTGGGATAGACGGTGAGCTTTGTCCAAGCCCTTGGCGTAAATCCGATCAGGAGCTAAGCTCTGGATGAGACGAGTGGCGTCCCGCAGCTTGCGCTCGTACTTTGTTGTGCTGTAGGGGTTGTAATGGTAGTCCAGTCCGTGCAGCGTGGCGGTCAAATACGTGAAATGTCTGCGCCGTTCAGGGTTGACAACCTGCCGTGGTGCGGGCAGTATCGTGTGCCACATATACCCGGACATCATGTCGTATATGGCCAGCTCCTTTACGATGAGTTGTGATTCCTTATATTGAAACCCTTCGCAGTCGATAAGGATAACCATACCGTCTCCACAAGTCGATTGTTGACGTGCAATTTGTCAGTGAAGCACGCGACGAAATCTTGCAGATTCCAGCCGGCGTCAAACAATGACACAAATAGAGCACAGTAATGTCCGCACACGTCAGTCTCAACAGCTTGAATGATACGTGTGCTTACAACACAACATTTATAACCTCCATGCTTGTTTATAAATTCGGTAAACGAAGGATGCCAGATGGGTGGGGTGCCAGATGAATCAAAGAATTGAAGATTTTCACCATCCCACGCAAATACCAACCAATGAAGACCGGGTTGCCAGCGAGGTTGTACATTGACAACAATAGACATGCGTTGGTTGGGCGAAAACGTGAAATGTCGCAACCGATCCGAGGCCCACACACCGCAAAATGTGGGCAAAACACTCAACAATTGTTCTAGCTCGACAGCGTTCATACTTGAAAGTCGGTAGTCACACGTCCCGTGCTGTCGATTTTTATTTCGTTTTCAAACGTGGCGTAGATCAGGACATTGACAGTTTCCGGCAATGCCGAAGCAAATGTCAATTCACAACGCACGTTTCCAAATTCTTTGGGATGTAAATGATCGCCGCCACACCGGTCGGGAGTCAAATCAACAATGAAGAGTGAATAACCGGCACCGTAGTCGGCGTGTGTTATATCTAAACCTTGATTCTCCGTATCCAGTCCGGTGCCGTCGTACAAGGACAGGTAGGATCGCATGTAGAGTCCCTTGTCGAAATTGGGTTTATACGCTTGCGTGGGGAACGGTTCACCGTTGACAAAAAATTGGAGACTATTTAGTTGGTAGTGTTGAAAGTTCCATGGATTTTTATCAATGGCACCATGGTAGGCTTCTGTGCTGACAATACCCAACAACAACTGACGCGGCACTTGGGAGGTGAAAATATTGTTTAGAGTTCCACCCATGTTGCCCTTTGGCAGAGTGTAGGATTTCATGAGAACGCGAGGTATAGGGTATCTGGCCGGAATTTTGCTCAAGTGTTTATGAAAGTTTACCCACACAGAGTCTTGTGGTGTGATTTTTTCCACGTGCAAGCACAGTTCGTCAATCTCAATACGGTAATTGTCAGCGTCGCCCAGCAGAGCAAACTTGTCGGAATTGCGTACCAGTTTGATTTTCTCGGACACGGTGCTTGGCAGTATACGGCATTGGTGGTTGGTGTCCAGTTGCAGCGGAATACAGAAATCAAATACTTTACTCTTGCCGACCCATCCTTTACGTACGGTATATCCCGAGTTTCCCGAGCCGGTCTCGTCCATTTGACCGCAAGTGTCTTTACACCACATGCCCGAACGTAAATGTCCCGCTTTGGCGTTGCTATTGTACGACAAAAGCGTTTCCAGATAGGCACGATAGCCGTACATGGACGACGCGTCGGAAATAATTGTGTCACCAATCTGGTAGTCAACTTGTTTGAAGAGTGCATGTGGAAACAGATTGACCACGCTTACATTATCGGTATCCGAGATATTACTTCCATCACTTTCCACAATACGGGCGCGTCCGTAGAGTTTAGTCTTGGACGGACGTGTTGATGACGACCCTAGCGGAGGAAGATGAAACTCAAACGGTCCCTGACTGTTTAATCGACTCACAGGATAATAGACATAGGTTTTCGATGCTTTGGTGCTTGTCTCCAGAGCAGGTCGACTAAATACTTCGGCAATTTCACATGTTCCCTCTTGGACGTTTTGCATTATTGAAAATATCGCTGGAAACACGTGTCGGTCGGCGTCGCTTGACAACTGTACGTTTCGCAGGTCGTCGGATGACTGAAGCCGAGGGTGTTTGGTTCAGTCTATTTATACCTGTCTGAAGCAAGTGTCGAGCTTCTTGTTTGGAGCGATGCTTTAGTGCTGCACCGGCCGACTCGCCTTCAAGCACATCCTGTAGCGAACGTACACCGGTCTTTAGTGCCGACTTGGCAATTTTCTTGGTGATTGGTTGGCGGGCAACAGTTTTTATTGCCGGTACCATCACGCGCATGAGGCCTCGGAAAATACTTCCTAAACCGCTTCCGCGCTGAATCATCGGACCGCGAAAGACCAACTGTGCCTTAGTCATCACAGCTGCTTAAAGTGAAGTGTCAGGTACGACGTTTCTTCTTGGAATGAAACCAATTCACCGTTACTTTGTCTTATATTTATACCAATGTCGGAAATATGCTCGTCTTCCAACGGTACATACTGAATAGGACTGAACGTACGATGAATGTTTAACGTTTGCTGCTCCGTTGAATACGGACTGATGATTCGTAGAACGGGCGCCATACTGTCACCAATGAGTTGTGCCTGCACCTTGTCCATGTAGACGTACATTAGCGCAGGATTCAACCGATTAATGTCCATCAAATACAAGGACTGCGTGTTTGCATCAATTGACGGCGTACCGTTGTCGGGCACTTGAACGTAGCCCAATGCATGGGCCAGTCGACTGTTGACTATGACAACAACATTGGCACTTGTCACGTGTCCACTGGGTAAAAGCGTAAACACTGTCTGTTTGCAAACTTGATTAATTGTCTCCAGCAAGGTTCTGTTGGTGTTGTAGTGGCCTGTGGGTATCAGGTGGGGGCTGCCGTTTAGCCACAAATAGTTTACCGTCTTGTCAATATTGAGCCAATTACGACCAAATGTGATGTCTGCCAAACCTACCGACCACGAACGATCCAGACCAAGAGTTTGGGGTAGGTGGATACGAAAACTGGCAGCTGAATTTTGAGGGTACATTTCGCGACAGCTACTGCTGTCCAGTGTTACATAGAAATCCTTTTGATCCATTCGCTGAAAGTGTAGAGTCAATATCAGTCCCGGGCCGGCGGTGAACGGGAATTTGTTGTCTGATTCGTCGAGAATGTTGATGTTGACAGTGTTGACGGTTGACTGTGACAGCGGCAGATAATACAGATGGTTAAATACAATTTCTTGTGTCGGGGTACGCTTGCTCACTTGCATGTGTCTCAATTGTGGTTGTAAATGGTCATTGTGTATTTGTGCCTGGACCAAATCGGAACGGATTTTCAAGTGTTTTTCAAACACGTTGCTTAGGCGAAAATATATACTCAACTCACTTTGTTTTGCCGTCGAGTTCAATATTGTAAGGGACTCTGTGTGTCGTACATAGTCGGACGCATAGTGTACGACCATCATCTGGGCAAGATTCCGGCTAATTGTCAACACTGTGTTTTCCAAGTTTAGCCGTAAATGGTTGTCGGGCAATACACTCGTCTTTATTTTGTCGCTGGACAGTGTTTCTTGCAATATTCTGACCAGTTTTGATAAAGTATAGGTGCCGGGTTTGATAATGTCTACCCTCGTGAATTTACCGTCTATAAAGTCATCGTGGTTTGCCGATTCCGAAATGATAATGTCGTTGTCGATTGTCAGCCAATTGGTGGGGAGAATTATAGAGTGCAAAGCGACACGCCATTGGGTGTTGTCGAGATGAATCGGATGGGCCAGATTCACGGTAAAATTGGCTGTTGTGTTGTTTGGGAACGTTGATGTGCTGGCGACACTGGGGAGCGTGACATAAAACCCGTCCGACTCCATTGCTGTCTGTGAGCAAACTATAATCGTATGCATTGTGCTCGCTGATTTAAACCAAAAATTATTATTAATTAATTGTTAATTGTTAATAATCGTCATTTTCCTCATCATCTTCAAAGTGTGTTGAAGCGTCTGATTCAAACAAATCAGGAGACGTTGGTATCGGGGGCAGAGTCGTCGGTTGATGTCTATATGGCACCACACGACAAATTCGTCGTTGTCGTCGTCGTCGACGTGGCCAAAGTGCTGGCGGCCAAGACGGTGGGGGCGATGGTGTTGGTGGTGAAAGTGTTGGTAATGGCTGTGGCTGTGACGGTGACGGCGGTGGCGCCGGTGGCGGTGGCATTGATGTCGGTTGCCACCACCAGTGACATATTTCAGGTGTCGCACTACCACTAGATATTCTTGTGACAATGTAAAGGTCCATGCCCTGACGATCCATGACAACGATTGACGACTGAGTGCATGGATACTACCTTTTATAGTTTATCGAAAGTGTTTCTCATTGAAAACGTAATTCTTCAACGATACAAATTAATCGAAAACGACTGAAACACTTGTCAGAAATGCTGGTATGTATTAGTACACAAACAAATGAACAAAAAAACAAACAAACAAACAAAAACAAGCATTAGTTAATATTAATAGCACAACAAAACTCACATCAATACTCACTCTCAAAAATATCCTCTAGTTCGTACTGTGTAATTTCTGGCGCCGGTGGAATTGTGATTTTGAAGCTTACATCATCCATAAAATCTGGATGATGTAGCGGCGATGTTGTTGGCGGCGTAGATGGTGACGGTTGTGGCGTTGATGGTGGCGACGATGATGGTGGTGGCGGCGTAGATGGTGACGGTTGTGGCGTTGATGGTGGCGACGGCGATGATGGTGGTGGCATCGATGATGGTGACGGCGGTGGTGGCGACGGTGTTGGTGACGGCGTCGGCGACGGTGTTGGTGGCGTCAGTAACGGTTGTGGCGACGGAGGCGCTGGTGCCAGTTGCCACCACCATGCAAGCACCTCTGGCCCTGTGTGGGCCGCAATACGCACAGTCACGTAAATATCCATGAGGCAAGACAAGTGAGCACTGACAATCCGTGACAACGACTGATGTTCATCGACAACTTGTTCATCCAATTCATCGATTGTATGTGCGGCTGTATGCTGACAAATCATGCATTGTACATTGTGTCTTTGTCTTTGTCAGTCGCTGACTCAGCACCGAGAAGCAAAACACATGTCGAGCATGCTGACATTGCATCAACACCGATACCATAATGTCAACAATATTGTGATAGAGCATCTACGTAGCAACACGCCCCAGCTCTTGCTGATAATATGATCCGGCTATTGTCTTTCCTCTCGTGTCTTGCAGCTTGTACATTGGTACAGGTCGACGGGTACATATCGCCGATATGATAAACACCTCGCTGGAAAATGTCTGCGTATAGCCTTTCTCAAATATTGTTTTCGGTAGAGCGAGACGCACTTTATCGCCGACGCGTAATTTCGGCGTCTGCTTACGCGGTTTTCTCACATCAACCAAGTGCTGCGTCGCCATTGTCACGTGACTTGGCGCCATCCCGACGGATCGGTGATGAGTGTTGTTGTATTGCTCCAAAAGCCACGGAAGCATTTTCACATATCGTTTTGTATTGTTTTCGGTCATGTATTTGTATATGAGCGAGAGAAATGTTCTCAAAAATCGCTCGACTATCCATGCTTTTCGAATAATTGTGGTTGTCGTATGATGATGAATATTGTATTCTTTCATTACACGCTTGAATTCGTGTCCGGTGAATTCTCGTCCCTTGTCGCTCATTATCCGCATCGGTATACAATTGTCCTTGAGAATAGAGTCCATTGCCTTGGCCACTGCCGGTCCGTTCTTGCTGCGTAATGTGCGCACATGTGCTTGCCTACTGAATACATCTACAGCGGCCAACAGGTACTTTACCTGTGTATTGTGACCTCGCAAACGACAGACATCGCACAAATCCACTTGCCATGTATCGTTCAAGTCCGAGCTGGTGTACGGATTACGTGCAAACCGTTTACGCACTTGCCTATGCAATTCACGAGTGGTCTGCGACCACTTCAACGTGGATACTTGAGCCATTTTCGTTTCGTGGACAGTATCTCACGATCGCTACTGTCTTCCTCCTCCACCGCCTGACGACGTTTGTGTGTTGTTTGAACAGTATGTAAATTTGGTGCTGCTTCGCGCGGCAAGTTTAGCGATTCCACCAACGGTTTTATTTGTGCCCACCCCACGGGTTGTGTTACACCTTTCCGTTGACGCACAATATAATTTATCAAATCAACAATATTACTATACGGAATTGGGTTTCGGTCAGGATGGAGCGTCCCCGTTTTGTTATCCCATTCGAGCACTGTAGCCAACCGATCGAGAACGTACCGTGCCTGACGTTTATATGTGAGTGGAACCAGATCTAGCCATTTATCCTTGTTTTCGATTCGTTCTACCGATGGTGGAGCTGTAGCAGTCTCTCGTTTAGGATGCCATGCATCAACAAACTGAATTGGTTTGGTTTCGTCACTGGCCGTTGGGTTGAAGAGTATTTGTTCCCGCTCCGGTATGGGAGTAGGCGCGATCCGATTCTGCATCTCCATATACGTCGCTTGCGATATGAGAACCATTCGTTGGAAAGCGCTCATTATTTTGCAGACAGTGTACAGCTTATAACCGATGCAACCACGGGTATAAGGGCGGAGAGAAATTTTCCGCTTTGCACCAGCACTCGTTGTTTTTTCTTCAGTGACGGACGTTTGTCACCCAATTTACGCAGTATGTTCTTGTATTTGGATAGACGACGTTTTTGTTTCTTTTCCAAAGGAACACGGTCTTGTAGCACGTTGTTGCAAATTTCACAAATAGCCCGTATCAGAGCAGGGTCGTACGTGTTGAGAACGGCTTTTTGTTGACGATGCGTGAGACGTGGAAGAGCTTCGATGGTGGACCAACGACGTTTCAACGCCAAAGACATTTTGGCAAATGACACTGGTCGGCAAAGTGTACGGCTATTTATACCTTAGTGCCGCCAAGTACACGATAATTGGTTCTTCCAGCACATTGCTGCGCACACGTAATCTGTTGTCGGTTTGTTGTCGCAAATCCACCAGCAAATGTTCATATGAACGCTGCATTACATCGTGGTACACATCCATGATAAACTTGCTGTTTTCCGGCATGTACTGTTGAGCAAATGCACGTAGCGGAGTTTTATCGCGAAAGTTGCGAAAAAACACGTAATAATTTGTATTCAAACTGATTGTACGATAATTGGGAGATTTCAAAAACGTGTTTTGAGTGACAAACACTACACTCATATTGTCGTGACGGGATATTTTGGTAAACATGTCGCGTACCAACGACCCTTCGACCGCCTCCAGCATATCGTCAATTATCACCATGCACCCGTTTCTGCGTTTATGTTTACCGGCCAACTGTTGTATTTCCTCGTGCGTAGGTAGTCCGTGTCGCATTTCGTTGATCAAATGACTACCAATATGATCGGGTGCCACGTTTCCATGACAGTACAATACATGATCTGGTCGAGTGGTGAGCACTTGATCAGACCGAGTCAGCATGTCGGCTATAAACCGACTCATGCCGGATCCCGAAGGACCCGATAATATCATTGTGAAGGGTGTGACCAGTCTGGCGTCGTGTGTTTCCATGGCCACCGAGTATGACTCACTGATGATTCAGCAGAGTTGTACGTGTACTTATAGAAACAAAGCTAGTACGGTGAGAAGCACCAACGATAGGATGTTGACATGTATACAGACACACGTTTATACATCATTTTATATTTATACACAAATCATGGGCAAAAACAAAATATTTGTTAGTGTGTCTGTGTGTGCATGTACCCGTGAGGAAAGGTGCTGTAGTCGGGAAGGACCCCCCTCTTGCTGGCAACTATCCTATTAATCTTCTCCCCCCTTACAGTTACAATGTGAAAATCTATCGTTTTCTTGAACGTCTGAATGGGTACTTTAATCTGGGTGCCCGGGGTTGTCAAGAGGGACTTGAAACTTTCTGCAGTGATTAGTTGGTTAGTGGCGTATGACTGTGTTATTCCGCGCATTTTGATAACAGTGCATACCTCGTTAGCAGAGTTAGTCACAGTGAAGGCGTAGTTCTTGGGAGACAAGCAGATTACAGAATTAATAAAGCTCTCCGGACCAAATGCAGTTAGTTCGTCCGTCATTTCACCCAGAAAGCGACCAGTGTTAATTTGCGGAAGCGTAGGCGCAGAAAGGTAAATTATGCTGTCGGTGTCACAATAAATTAGTTGGTTAGACTGAAGCTTTTCCATGAATGAATACAGATAGAGACGGGCTTGAGCAGTAACAAAAGAGGCAAGAATAATGTTTGTTTTAAGCGGTCCAGTGACTGTCTCGTCTGTCTTGTGTTTGTGTGTTATGCGCATGACAGCGTCCTCTTCTTCGTCAATGTCACCATCCTCCGAAGCGTCGGCCGACAGGAAAGGAATGAGATCACAGGCCGTGACGTCCAGAGCTGGATCATCCATCAACTCAAAGAAACGCTGCCGTGAAGTGACGAGTTCGGTCTGGTCGAGGTTGCAGCGCTGAGCCAACTTGCCCCATTGGCTGTTGAGGCACATCTTGGCCACAGCTCTCAGGCCTGGGTTCTTGGCAACAGTCGGAAGGGTAATCTGCTCACGCTGTTCAATGTCACGCCGATACGTTTCACGCTCGGCGTCACATTGAACGTGAGCAGGATATCCCTCCGCAGCCACCTTCAACGCATAAAAATCGTTGATGTAGCCGGCAAACAACCCTCCACGGCCGTCATTGAACCGAGTGGTGGCTGGAAAGTGCCAAAATTCGAAAATTAACCAACACCCGATAGCCCATGCTCAAAGCTTTTGCTACTTCCAACGACACCCAACTGGAAGTGAAACTGCGCTGCTCATCATCGTGCTCGCACACTATCCGACCGGTACAGAAGTCTTTGCCGTCGCCAACGTGCTGCTCGGAACAGCTCCTGCACAACGAAAAAACGAGGCGCTCGTTCACTCGGGCCGGAAGGACTGGGAGGTGAATAATGCGAGGAGGTAGAATCCTACAGTGAACAATGCCAAAGTACTTGTGGAAATCGGAAACGGAAGGACGAAACAAAAACTCGGGATGACCAACTGGAAACTTGCCATACTTTAGAATATAGGGATAGAGGGAGCAAACGTCTACATAGTGAATTTTTTCGGTTTCAGAGCATTCTACAAAGTGACGAAACACCTCGGTTCTTCCGCCGTACAGTGCGTCGCGAACATTCATTGGCTCGACTGGACGCACAGATTCGGTGAAAAGACGTTTGGTTTCGTCGTGCCCAATCATGGCGTCGTACTCGCATTCCCAGATGGAAATTACTTCTGTATCCGACCGGGAGGCCAGTTGTTCAAGGCGTTGTAGTGTGCGATCGTAGAGCTGCTTTGGTGTCCGACATCCGGTGTTCATCACCGAGCGGCAGTTTTTGTTGACGCTCTTATTGCTACACTCACCAGAGTGCCCGTGTCCATGGAAATAACACCCGAGAAACTCGAAAAGCAGGTGATGGTCTCCCGCTTTGACGTAGCCGTCCACTTTGTACGGTCCAATACACACTTCACCAGAGTTCAGTGCGTGCTGGATATTGATACCGCGAGACGACGCCTCCAGCTCCAGCCACTGGATCGATTTCTTTGAGTAGTTACCCGTTGGACGGTAGTGCAGCTGACTCGTAACCAAAGCCACAGTGTTTTTGCGCAAATAGTTTGACCGCCAGACAGTGTGGCACGCAGACGGTAATGTGACACACTGGAACGGGTCTGTTTTCGTGACACCGATGAACTGGTCACGGAAACGCATGGCGCCGAGACGAAGTACATTGACATCGTCTCGACAATATGCACCCATTTCACGGCGGAAATCATATGTCTTGCCAACTTGACTAGCATGCCAGGTCAGAAACTCGGCACGCTGGTCGACCGACATACGATCCGCATCAAACATGTCGACTGTCGGGAACGGTCCAACATAGGATTGGTGATCAGGAGTGTTCATCGTGTGAGGAAAGAAGCCTTTGCGGACGGAAATATTGAATGTTTTGGAAAATTTAGCGAGAGGCATAGGCAGGAAACTGAACCAATCAAGGAAATGAAGTTTGGAGTTGGGAAATTTGATGGAGAGGATTTTTCGACCGTTCATTATGAGATCTGGCAACATTCCCTGACACAACGCATATTCCACGACCAAGTTGTTGTCATAGCCTTGTGCGTAATGCGCTATGACTTTTGCTTGATTGTGGGAAAACAACCATCGACCAAAGTCCTGCAGTGTATTCGGTCCGGGGAATACAAACTCATGCTGGTTAGTGCCGCAAACTGAGCAAGGATCGGAGATATTCTCGAAGCAAGCAGAACAGCAAATCTGACACACACAATAGTTGGGAACATGACGGTTAGTTTCAGGGATATTCATGCACTCGAAATCATAGAAAATATACAATTGCCTCTGATTAATTGCAGCAGGTTTAAGCGGTTGCAGAAAGCATCGGTGTGGGGTGGTGGAAACATCCTGCTTCGCGACCCGCTCCGTACAAAATGGACACAAGTATGTCCCACACACATGATGGTTTTTTGAGTGTGATTTGTACGTGACGTCACCACAAGTACGACATCCACGGCGCACACAACAACGAACATTCTTGTGGGCCGCGAAACAAGAGGCTGAAATGAAATTCAAATTACAATCGGGACAGTGGACCAGAGCACCTTCCCTCACGCATTTTGTGGGTGATCCGCAGTCGTGGCAGCCCCCGGCACAGGTGTGTTCGTTTTTGTGTATGTGGCAAAAGTGGTGTACTGCGCGATTGACAGTGGTGGCAAAAGTAGTCTGTGGAAAGGAATGCAGTGATAGAGGTGATTACGTCAAAATGTTCGTGCGTGTGATACAGGTACAGGTGTGTGTTTCCCGTGCCGGAGGTGTGTACGTGTTTGTGCATGTGTTCTGACGAGTAAATGTGTACTGTGTAGTCGTGCAGGTGTTGTGTGAAAATGTCCACTTCCCTTGTCCCCATCCGTGCCGTCCAGTCCAGTTGCGATGCCATGCACAGTCGTTTCGCCTCCTCCTCAAACGAATTTGTTCTTTCCTCCAACCTCTTCATGCCTTGGCGGTGTCGTGCACTTTTGTCTGTGTTGTTGTGTATGTATATGGCGGCTGCCAGAGCTCTTGGGAGACAGTGAGTCCCGGCAATCCGAAAGAAACATTTCTTGTTGGTAAACCAGGACTTCACGTCCCCCTTGAGCTTTAGCCTAGCAGCGCCGTGAATGTCGATATCCATGGTTGATTGTTGTTTGATGTGTGTGACTGTGAGGTGTAATGTGGAGTTGTTGCTGATGAATGACGCGTTTGACTGTGTGATGGATTCGAGCCTTGAAACAAACAACCAAATTCATATTTAATTTGATTATTTAATCTCGTAAATAAAATCTAGCAAATAAAACTAAATAATAATACAAAACCGCTTACCGTTTTGACAAAAGTGACGCGTCGAAATCTCTGACGCGCCGAGGCACCAGGTATGCGTCCTGCTTGTAGTCGGCGTTGCGCAGAGTAATGCCCACATAATCGTCAGGGTCCACTCCTTGGAGCACCTGACCCACCACAGCGTCGATGGTCGCCTCAATTGAAGCAATTGCTCCAATGACGTTGTCGGGCTCCGTAAAGTTGAGCTCCAGGTGGTACGACTTTCCTTGAGTTCTGAATCGCCGAACGTACCTTGAGCTCACGTCTTGCAAAACACATCGGATATTGCTCACCTCGGCAGTGTCTCCACGCTTCATTGGCGAACCGTCGTCCTCATCACTCAACCGATGCTTTGCAGCCATCTCTCTCCGTAACAATATGGCAGCAAATATAACAAACACTAAAAACACTGGAGCACTAAAGACCGACCCGCACCCGACAAACGATGAAACTAAATGATAGATGCGCACTGACTCGACAATTTATATACGCTGGATGATGACGTCAGCGCATGCGCAGTACATCAAACACATGCACCTGCATGCACTCTTATCATACGTCATCAACTGCGCAGTACATCAAACACATTCCCCGCCAGTCTGGCGCCATCTCAAGGTGACCTTGGCTGATGTAATGCACACATCATGATACCATGCTGACGCCTGCGCATGCGCAGTACATCAAACACATTCCCCCGCCAGTCTGGCGTCATCTCAAGGTCACCTTGGCTGATGTAATGCACACATCATGATACCATGCTGACGCCTGCGCATGCGCAGTACATCAAACACATTCCCCCGTCAGTCTGGCGCCATATCAAGGTCACCTTGGATAATGCAATACACACATCATGATACCGTGCTGACGTCAGCAGTCCTGACTCAGCACTGCATTCCATCACACCGTAAAAGTACATGCGTACCCATGACCTCGGTGCACATTACACGCCCATTGTTATGGACATCTACTGCCATCCACCGACTATTCACCCCGTTTAAACACACTTGATAAATATTTTTTCAAAGAATTTCAATATTTTTAAATCAACTTGTTTTAACACAATTAATTAACATAACCTAATATAATATACCAAATACGCGCGCCACTAATTTATCATGTGCGCCACAAGTGTCTCACAAATCTATAAATTAATTTAATTCTCATAACCAAATATAATAAACATTAATACGTGCGCCACAATTGTATCATGTGCGTCACAAGTGTCTCACAATTCTATAAATTAATTAACATAACCAAATATAATAAACATTAATATGCGCGTCACAATTTTATCATGTGCGCCACAAGTGTCTCACAATTCTATAAATTAATTAATTAACATAACCAAATATAATAAGCATTAATACGCGCGCCACTATTGTATCATGTGCGCCACATTTGTCTCACAATTCTATAATTTTATTAATCAATATAACCAAATATAATAAACATTAATACGTGCGCCACAATTTTATCATGTGCGTCACAAGTGTCTCACAATTCTATAAAATAATTAACATAACCAAATATAATAAACATTAATACGCGCGCCATAATTGTATCATGCGCGCCACAAGTGTCTCACAATTCTAAATTAATTTAATTGTACACTCGTGCTTGCGCACTATATATACCACATTTAAACCATCTCTCTTGAACCTCTACAATAGCCGAACTGCGTAAGACTCTGCTCGAACCCCGAGGACCTCGGCTCGAATCCCAGCCAGGTAAAAAACTTTCTTCACTCGACACTACACTCTACACACACAAATAATCGAAATAAATAAGATGAATTAAATAAAATAAATAAATAAAATAAATAAAATAAATAAAATAAATAAAATAAATAAAATAAATAAAATAAATAAAATAAATAAATTAAATAAAATAAATAAAATAAATAAAATAAATAAAATAAATAAATGAAATAAATAAAATAAATAAAATAAATAAAATAAATAAATAAATTAATATATAAATAAATTGATTCAAATATGTATAGATGTCGCTGCTGCGCTCACAGGTACCGACGCTCAACATAGATGGCACCACTTCCGGTCAGGTATAGGCGGCGCCACTGGTCAGGTATAGGCGGCGCTACTGGTCAAGTATAGAGGGCGCCACTTCCAGTATAGAGGGCCTGGCCCAGGATTTCGTGGGGGCTCAAGACGTTTACCGTCGCGACAGACTCGAGGGCAGTGCTTAATTAAATGGACAGCATTGTCGAGGGGCGCAACCGTGTCCGCATTAAAGATTCTGCCGAGATGCTGGTGAATCGCCGACTGGCGGTGATTAAGGAGACGATTGACGAGCATGGCCTGACAGTTTCTCTCCGGTTCGTCACGACTGTGGAGAATATAGCTGATCAGATGACCAGGGTGGCCATGAAGTGGCTTGTTCATCGTGACGCTGATGAGGAGGAGGTGGCAATATCAGCAGCTATTGCTACGAAGAAGAGCATCAAGGACACCGTTTGGGCGGCTCATCTGCCGCATCATTTAGGTGTCGAGAGGACGCTGTACCTGGGTCAACAATTGCGGAGTGATTTGACGAGAGCCCATGTGAAGGCGGAGTTAGCTGGATGCGAGGCTTATCAACGTATCGATCCAGCGGTGAGAGAGGAGAACCTCGTAGGTCAGGGTAGTCTGGCCGTGGACAGGGAATGGTATCGAGTGGCAGCGGACGTCACTCATTACGATGCCGGCGTTTACCTGTCGATGGTGGATTGTGGTCCATCACGTCTTGCCGTATGGCGCAGATTGCCGAATGAGACGGCGTTGTGCATTATAGCTCAGCTGCGGCAGATTGTGATTGAGCGTGGGCCGTTTGAGGAGCTGTTACTGGATAACTCTACGGCGTTCCGGTCGGCGGCGATGGAGCAGTTCGCCGACGAGTGGTGCATTTCTTTGCGATTCCGAGCCGCATACGCCCCGGGCGGTAACGGGATCGTGGAGCGAAATCACCGTACGATCAAAAGGATCGCAGCGAGGGGACATATTTCCCCGGAGGAGGCGACGTTCTGGTACAACGTTACGCCGCGCAAAGAGACTCAGGTGAGCACTATTCCCTCGAGGTGTATTTTCAGATACGAGTGGCGTCTTCCATTTGAGACCGGCCGCAGGGACGCTGATGACCAGACAGCAGCACTTGCCGTTGGTGACGAGGTGTGGGTGAAACCGCCGATCCCGTCATGTACAACGCCGTGGACCCTCGGGAAGGTGACCAGGGTCGTCTCACAGCACGTTGTGTGCGTAGATGGCATGCCGCGCCATGTGCGCGACCTGCGCAAGCGTCGCTGTGCCGGCCATAGTGGAGCCATAGACGAGACCGGCACTCATGGCGACGTGGAACCGACCAGCGGCGGTTGGGATGTGGATGCGACCTGCAATCGCGGAGATGTGGAGCCACCCGGTGGAGCCACCCGGTGTAGCTTGGACCTGAGCGGTGATGGCGGACGGGACGAGGCGGCCGATAGTCCCGGCGGTGACAGAACACCTGATAGCCTGCCACCTGAGCGACTGGCTATTGGCGAGGGCGTGGATGCGGACCCTGTGTCTGTGGAGCAGGAACCTGGTGAGCCCTCAGAGGACGTGAGTGTACATACTGCTCGAGAGAATGTCGGAGAGGGCGTCGCGGCTGAGAGAGTCGAGGATGAGGCTGCAGTCGAGCAGCCGAGGCGGTCAACGAGGAGACGTCGACCGCCGGCATGGTTAATCGAGTACGTGTGTCTATCCGATGATGAAGTTTAACCATGCGTGTTTGCAGGCGTGTTTGTTGTTAGCTTTCAGGTGAAAAGCTGGGGGAGATGTGGCGTTGTTGTCGAGTGGCGTGAGGTATGACGTCGCACGTTACTGCGCGCTGATTGGCCGCGACTTGAGCCTAGTGCCGGAGGCGTGTATCAGCTGGCGTGTGTGAAGTTGGCTTTGCGAGCGGTCGAGCGTCATTCGGTTGGTGGCCTGCGCGTTATACGCATCGTTGCCGTGTTTGGATACGATATTCGCTGTGTGGACGTATTCTCGTCGTGTGCGCGGGTTTTTCCTGCGCGAGAGGTAAGAGGGCTTTGCCCGATTACTTTACAATTCATCAAACTCATTATAACAGGTTCAGTATTGGTATGCAATTTACTAAAATGCTCGACAAATGTTTCCGCCACTTGTTCATTCGGTAAACCAATATCAATGATTTTTTCATGTTCTTTCCTTCCCATCAACAAGTTTAATATTTGCCAGCTTTGTTTAGGATTCCCTTGATTTTCTTTAAATTTTAACTGCAGGTATTCATTTTTTGCTTGACGAAGTAATTTGGTCAATATGTTTCTATATTTCTTGTCATATTTTGTGTATGTTATTGTGTGTGTGTGTGTGTGTGTGTGTGTGTGTGTGTGTGTGTGTGTGTGTGTGTGTGTGTGTGTGTGTGTGTGTGTGTGTGTGTGTGTGTGTGTGTGTGTGTGTGTGTGTGTGCTCTTCGTCGTTTCTTGAATTAATTTCTTCCTATGGTTTAGCAAATCATGTATGCGGTTCTACTCATGAACATGGTCAAACCTTCGACATAGTGCTCTCATTCAGTGACTCCCCTATTTCTATCAAGGATTTGACTGTCTTCCCTATTGATTCCTCTGTTTCAGATCACTCCTTAATAGGAATTTTCCGCGCTTATTCCTCTCAGCTTAAAATCGCATAAAACTGTCACTTTTCTAGATTATCTGACTGTTGACTACGACTCTCTATTTAACCAGATATTTTCTTCTTTTAATTATGATTCATTTGGTTTCTTACCTCCCTATTGTTCTGATTTACCTTGCCCCACAAGAAACACACCCAGTAAAAGTACACACTGATATTGCCCAGTCCACGTCACAGGCAGCGTGCATCAATACTACTCGAACACAACTACCACATGTCAATGTCACACCACTAGCACACGCGCATACACACATTCAGTCAGCACATACATACAGTCAGTTAGCACATACACACAGTTAGTGTAGCTGGGTCATATTCGCAGGAGCGCACTCCGTAACGCGTAGGGGAGCTAACTCCCAACAACTCCCCCATCAGAACTCATATCTCCTCAATGAGTCTGGTTGGTCGGCGGCGTGTTCTCGCTGATCTTCTGAGTGCCGGCTCATCAGGAATTACCTGATCAGTAACGTCCGACTGGTCTCGTTTCGGAGAACTACCTCTCTCGGGTGATGCAGTCTGTCTATCGGCAGACGAAGCTGGCTCAGTGCCCAGGTGTCTGTTTTGCTGAGGCGGTTTTGCGTGAGCGAACCGTCGTCTGATGAAGCGTCTGTTCCGACATAATACTCTGCCGCTCGTCATTCGAATGAGGTATTTCCGATTTGGATTTACCGCAACAATAACCCCGTACCGAGACCATTGCTTAGTAACGGGGTCTTGAACAGCAACTTGGTTGCCAATTGACAGTCCATGTAGATCACGCGATGTCTGATTGTAACGCCGAATCGTCGGAGATGGCGTGCTATCGGCCACGTCAGCGATGGTTTGCCACTTCTGGCTGAAGGCTCGTCGATGAGCCGGGAGGCTGTCTTGTATTGGTCGTCCAAATGATACTTGAGCAGGAGAAAGTCTATTTGCACATGGTGTATTGCGATATTGCAATATAGCGCGCGTCCACTGCTCTCGATCCAAAGTTATGCCGCGTCGGCACCAACACTTTGCGATGCTTTTCTTGATGCTTTTCACACCAGCTTCCGCCCTCCCATTCGATTGAGGATAGTTGGGCGACGAATATCTCGGCTCCACATCCCAGCGTCGCAGAAAATCACGGAAGACGTTTGATGTGAATTGTGGCCCACCGTCTGAATACCACACATCTGGTACTCCGGCGAAACAAAACATGTCCTGCAGTATAGAAATTAATCGTCGAGTACTGCTATCGGTGCCCAGCTCTCCGATAGTTGGCCAACCAGAGAAGTGATCAACCACTACCAAAAAGTGTTTCCCACCGTATTCCGCCAAGTCCGCTGATACGATTTGGAAAGGTCTTTCGGGCAGTGCGTGACGACGGTAGGTCTCTTTCTGCTGTGACGGAAGCCTTTGCTGACATGATTCGCAGGCTTTCGTTGCGGCTTCTATGTAACGATCAATCCCAGGCCAATATACAATTTGTCGTGCTCTGGCTTTACACCGTTCATGTCCTTGGTGTCCTTCGTGCAGCAAAGTCAGAATCTGCTTACGCATGACGCGAGGAATGATCAGTCTTTGCCACAAATGACTAATCCATCATTTTCAGTAATATCCGGATGTTTCGGCCAGTACGACCTCAGAGTATGTGGCAATTGCTGTTTGGATGTCGGAAATCCGTGCCGAACATATTTCCTGAGTAGTCGGAGCTCGGGATCAGATTCGGATTTACACTTCACTTCCTGAAGCCGTATGTTCAATCCTGACTCGCGTGTCGACTGAGCTATTAATACACACATTGACGGCTCGTCGTTGTCTTCGGCTAGTTCGTCAGAAAGTTGTGGTTGTCGAGTGGGTGCTCGAGACAACGCGTCTGCGGCTTCATTGTCAGCACCTTTGCACCATGTCATGTGAAAATTGAACCCAGCGGTTTTTAAACGCAATCGTTGAAGTCGCGGGTTGTCGATCTCGTCCAGCCGCTTTGAATTGAATATGGGGACCAACGGTTTATGATCGAGGATCATGTCAAAGTGTTGTCTTCCCACCAGAAACTTGCGGCATTTGTGCAATGCCCAACTCACGGCAAGTGCTTCGAGCTCAATGGTTGCGTAGCGCGACTCCGTGTCGCTGATGAATCGCGAACCGGCTTGCACGACTCTCCACTCGCCATCTTCTTGCTCTTGTGACAGTATGAAGCCTAAGCCATGAGTGCGACTAGCGTCGGTTGTCAGCGAAGTTGGTCGACTCGGGTGATAGAAAGCCAACACTGCATTTGATGACAATATTTGTCTGGCATTTTGAAACGCACGATCATGACTGACGTCCCACAAGAACTCGTTGCTCTTCTTCAGAAGGCTGCGTAACGGTTGAAGTGCACTGGCGACAACCTTAGAGAATGACGCTATTTGATTGGCGAGGCCAAAAAATGCTCTCAGTTCTGTGATGTTCCGTGGGGTAGGGAACTCAGCCAATGCGTCGGTGAGATCAGTGTCTAAAGAATAACCATTTCTTTTTACTACATATCCAGCAAACTTTACCGCATTTTGCGCGACACAAAACTTCTCGCGGTTCAGCGATATGCCAGAATTAGCGCATTTTTCTACAAACTCGGTGACGTGCTTGATGTGCTCATCGAGTGTCATGTCATAGAGCATCACATCGTCGACCACACGTGCAAAGCGAGGTATACCAGAAAGACACTCGGTCATACGTCTGTTGTAATGATCAGAGATACTGCTGATGCCATATGGGGCTCTTAAAAACTTGTACCGCCCAAAAAGTGTCAAGAACGTTGTGAGACTTTGGCTTGTTTCGTCCAGCTCACACTGGTGATAACCTTTGAGCGCATCGAAGGTTGAAAAATACTGTGCGTCAGATTGTGAAATAGATGACACAACATCTGCCGGACTGTCGCTCATGTAAGGCTCCCTGACGACATACCGATTTAGGCGCGTCAGATCGATGCAAAGACGAATTTTGTCGCAATGTTTTTTTGGTGTCACGAATTGGGGCACACCAGTCCGACGTTTCAGTCGTTGGAGTGATAACGCCGCTCCGTACGAGAGTGTCGAGTTCATCTTTGAGTTTGTCTCTTAGAGCGAACGGTATCATTCTGGGTGATGTAACGCAGAAAGGCCTGGCGTCTTCACGAAGAGCAATTTTGAATTTTTCACCCGGAAGTGGTCTGATGATTCCGTCAAAAACTTGAGGAAAACGCTGCATTATGTCATCGGTGATTTCTTTCAGCACTTTGGCATCAACATCGCTTGCTGGATGTGAGACCATCGCCTTTGAAGGTTCGCTAGCGACGGGATGTGCCTTTACAGTACCACTAGAGTCGATCCCGCACACTGTTTGTCTTGGGTACTGTTCATGGAGGAAATGAAGATGAAAGAAACTGTCACCATCAACGGCGACAGTTTCTCCGTGTCCCGGCGCAAGGCGATTTTGCTTCACTGTGTTGGAGCTGAGGCGCAGCGAGTTTTTCTCTCCCTTCCAGACTCTCCTAAGAAGGAAGGCGAAGACGATTACAACAAAGTGCTGCGTCAAATGGGCGAATTTTATTCACCTAAGCTGAACGTTATTTCAGAACGGTTCAACTTCAGACAAAGAACGCAGACCCAGAATGAAACTACTGCAGAATACGTTTCTTCATTACGCAGTTTGTCGGCGAATTGTCAGTTCGGTCAACTGCAGGATGAAATGATAAGAGACCAGGTTGTAGAACATGCGGTGCACCCTAGACTCCGCGAACGATTTCTACAGGACGCAAAACTCACACTGGACTCCCTGCTTGATCTGGCAGAAGCGTACGAGACTTCGCGCAGGCATTCGGCTCTCATGAGCTCCAGTAAAGAACCCGACGCGGCCACTGTGAATGTCACAAGAATGTCATGTAAAGGCAAACAGCGTGACGGTGGTGTGACAGATAGCCAGTGCACATACTGCGGCCGTTCGCACGGCTCACCCAGAGCAGATTTTTGTCCGGCTCGTAATGCAAGATGTAATGCGTGCGGTCGGCGTGGGCACTGGGCCGTTGTGTGCAGATCAAAGGAAAGGACGAGTGTGGCAACCAGATTCAAACCGGTCAAAGAGGTCACCATTCTGTCCTGCGCAGATGCACAAGACAAAAGATTGACATGCAACGCAAGAGTCGCAGTCGAGTCAGGCCAGTCAGCAGACATCGAACTTCAGGTAGATACTGGTGCTAGTGTCTCTGTCATGAGTTTGCCGCTAGCAAGGAAGCTTTTCAGAGGCTCAGCGGTAACAGCGTCTGACACTCAGCTTTTCGGCATTGGCCGACACCCGCTGAAAGTCGTCGGAACGCTACCTGTATCAGTCACTGTGGGTGATAGCACGACTATGGCTGATTTTTTCATTATCGATACCAGATATTCAGAAGGTATATTGGGCTTATCCACGCTGGCGAAACTTGGAGTTACGATTCAACCCGGAAAAGGACAGGTGTTGAAAATAGTAACCGAACCAAAAGAAGTCGCAGCTTTACTACCAAACGAAAGGTATTGCCACAAAACCAGATTGAAGCAAAACGACGCACCGACAGCGCATCCTCTGCGTAAACTGCCATTCTCCGCAAACGCACGACAGCGTACAACAGTCGCTGATGGGAGAGGTGAAGAGCACGCGAGGTGCGCCATGATAGAATGAGTCCTTGAACTCCAGGCAGCACATGAAAGACTTCTCGTGCGTGGTGTCGCCCGCAAGAGACGTTTCCTAAAAATGTTCCCAGAGTCTCCACTGCTGTTTGATCGGCCAATTTCGGACGATTATGAGCCTCAGCTGGAGTTAAATCATCTGGTGTCATGCTCAGTCGATGTAGTATATCGAGTCCAGCTACTGAAATATCAGCTCCGGAATCCGGGAGTGGCGATACTTTGATGGTCTTGTCGGTTTGCACCGTCACTGTCACCCGTGGTGCATGTTCAGCCGTCGTGCTGGCTATGATGCTCGTGACTTGCATCTGTGATACGCTTTGCGATTGTGTCCTTGAACGCTGGCGACACACTTTCTGAAAATGTCCTTTTTTCTTGCAAAATTTGCATGTGGCCTGTGGAGCGGGACACTGAGTCACATCAAGATGCCACCTACCGCCACACCACGAACATGTTTTCTCGTGTGGAGTCGCCGAACCCGCTTTGCTGAATCGCTTGTATTTTATTTGAGCCACTTGATGTCCAAGAATAGTCGATGCGTCGCGACTAGCGGCTTCCTGTGTCCTGCAAATTTCTATAGCATTTTGCAGAGAAAGATTCGGGACAGCACACAGTTTCTGTACCGTAGAGGCGTCTTGTAGCCCCATCACAATTCGGTCGCGAATAAGTGATTCACGACAGCTGTTGCAAAACTTGCAACGCATCGCCAAGTCCTTCAATGTTGTGCAAAAATCGTCGAAGCATTCTCCTTCTGCTTGTCTTCTGGCGTTGAAGTTGCGCCGTTCGATGACCTCATTGGTCTGCCCAACGATGTATGCCTCCAGGCCGACTATAATAGAGTTAACGTCTTCAAATGCTGCATGTGGTAAGTCGAGGTTATCCATGACCTTGATGGTGTCGTCTGAGAGACAAGATCTCAGTGCAGCCAACTGTATGGTCTTCGGTGCCGCTGTCAGGCCTGTTAACAATGCAAAATCGTCCCACCGCCATCTCCAGGCTCGAAACGAGTGCTCTCTGTCCACTGAAATTTCTAATCTTTGTGGCTGGGTCGCTTTTGCCAACCACGAAAACGGCTCACCTTGTCGAGGGGCCGGCACTGGCGGTTCATGCTGAGGCAATGTTTGATCAACAACGGAAAGCTCGTCCTTGAACTTCGTAGTTGATCCTGTCGGCTGCGCCATGTTCTGATTTACCTTGCCCCACAAGAAACACACCCAGTAAAAGTACACACTGATATTTCCCAGTCCACGTCACAGGCAGCGTACATCAATACTACTCGAACACAACTACCACATGTCAATGTCACACCACTAGCACACGCGCATACACACATTCAGTCAGCACATACACACAGTCAGTTAGCACATACACACAGCTAGTGTAGCTGGGTCATATTCGCAGGAGCGCACTCCGTAACGCGTAGGGGAGCTAACTCCCAACACCTATGATCTCTGTAAATATTTCAACTTCTGTCTTGAATTTTTTAGAGATCAGTTTGTTCCGGTTAAGAAGTTCCGTTCTTCTTCATCTCTTCATAGTCCCTGGTTCAATAGTGAAATTCGTAGCTCCAAAACTTCTCTTAGACGACTTGAGCGTCATTGGTTACGTCTGAAAAATGATGCATCATGGCAATCATATTGTGTTGCACGGCGTCACCATCATATCTTGTGTGAGGACGCCAAAAAATCATATTATAATAATAAAATTTCCTCCTGTCTCAACAACAAATCCCTCTGGAATATTTTCAATAAACTCTTAGGTAAATATAATACCATTGTGTATCCTGATAGTGATCCAACTCGCTTACCTTCCCTATTCTCTCATTTCTTTGAGAATAAAATTTCGAATATATGTTGTCGCTTCCCTCCTGCTACATTTTCTTATTCTCCCACCACCTCCGCCATTTTTAATTCTTTCCATCCGATTTCCATCTCTGATTGCAGGCTACTACTGAGGCGTGTGCACACTCGTTCTTCCTCCCTGGACCCTATTAACCTTGCTCGAATCCCCAACTGTATTGAGTTACTTCTTCCTTTCATCACCTATTTTATCAATTCGTCTTTCTTTCTCGGTGAATTCCTTGCGTCTAAAAGCGCAACTATTCTCCTATCCTGAAAAAACCTAATCTTGATCCCATTTGTTTGTCTAACTATCGTCCCATCTCTAGAATTCCTTGGCTATCAAAATCTCTTGAAATGGCCGCCTTTGTCCAGATTTCGGACTACCTTGAGCGCCATGATCTATTTCTCCCTGAACAATCAGGCTTCCGTAGTTTTCACACAACAGAAACCTCGCTTCTCTTCCTCTATGACTCTATTCTTAAGTCTACTCTTGCTTGTAAGGATGTTCTTCTCATTCAACTGGACTTCTCTTCGGCTTTTGACACTGTTGATCATCTAATTCTACTCAACACTGTCCAACCTAGATATTAGTGGCACTGCACTATCATTCTTCCGCTCTTATCTTCTCTCACGATATCAGCTTGTTTGTACCAATGATTCTTATAGTGAGTCTTTCCCACTTTCATACGGTGTCCCACAGGGGTCCGTCCTAGGTCCTCTCCTCTTCAATATTTACTTAACTTCCATAGGTGAAATCCTATATCGTCATGATGTCACTTTCCAAATCTTTGCGGATGACATCCAAATTATTATCTCGTCTGATACTATTTCCCAATCTTATGTTTCTTCTCTCTTGAATGACATTGAAACCTGGTCTTTGTCCCACCATCTCAAGCTCAATCCGGAAAGGACGAAATTTATCCTTTTTCAATCGTCTAGAAATTTAACTTGTCTATCTGTTCCTCTCTCTAAATCTGTTCGTAGCTTAGGTGTCTTGCTAGATGATTCTCTTTCTTTTGATCTATACATCTCTGATATCATTAGGGTATGAAATTTTCACATTAGGCGAATCTATTCTATCCGTAGATATTTAACTGTCTATGCTGCTTTCAAACTAGCTAATTCTTTCATTCTCAGCAGGGTACAATACTGTTGTTCGCTCTTTCTTTCTCTGAACCACCGCCAGCTTCGCAAACTTCAATCTGTTATTAGTAAAGCTTGTCGTCTAATCTACAATCTCCCTGCTGGCTCTCATGTCTCTCCCTTTCTACAAAATTTATGACTTTTCCCTATTAAGGCGCTTATTGACTACCGCAGCTGTTTGATCATCCATTCCACTCTTATTCTCCGTAAGCCCTCGTACTTATTTGAACTTCTATCCTTCAAGAAATCTACTCGTACACATAGGTCAACTGATGATTCTCGTCTCTTACTGGAACCTGCTTTTCCTTCTAGACATACTCACTATAATCGTTGTATCTCTATCTTAGGACCCCGTATTTACAATAAGCTCTCCCCAACACTACGTTCTATCCCTGTTTTCAAAAAAACACTCTAAGAAGTTTTTCATGGTGAAATCGTATTATACTCTAGAGCAGTGATAGTCAACCTGGGTGCATGGTGCACCCCAGGGTGCATGATTTTTTTCAAAGGGTACATGGAAATAATGGGGTACATGGAGGGGTACATGACAAGGTGTGAGTGAATTGTAAATGTACGTGTGCACGGCTGAGCGTGTCCTTGAGCGCGTTACTGGAGGTGTAATGTCTGCGCGTGCAAGTGAACAGGTGTGTGTGTGTGTGTGTGCGCGCGCTACTGGAGTCGTCTCGAATATCTGCGCGTGCAAGTGAACATATTTGTGTGTGTGTGTGTGTGTGTGTGTGTGTGTGTGTGTGCCAATGACGGTTGATCGCGTCAGCGGGAATTTGAGGCGGCAGAGTGGTAAGCGCGTTGATGCGGTGTGGTTGTTGTTGGACGAGTTGACGTAGTGCTGTTTTTTCTGTCTGTCGTTGGAGAGTTTTTGCGTGCTGCGTTTAATCCTGTTTTGCCATCATAATTTAATCGTTTCTGTGCATTTAAATATATCAATTGAATCTGTCATCGAAACCGTCTTTTTACACAAGGCTAGTGTGTACAAGAATGCACACTACGAAAAGGTGTTTTAGGAAGAAAATTGTAAGTGTAATGTAATTATTTTCAGGGGCACTCATAGGATATTTTACCAGGATAGACGAGGCTAAAACTAGAGTAGTTATTATTATTATTATTATTATTATTATTATTATTATTATTATTATTATTATTATTATTATTATTATTATTATTATTATTATTATTATTATTATTATTATTATTATTATTATTATTATTATTATTATTATTATTATGCAGGAATATACTGAGATGGCAGAATATAGCATGGTAGATTTGTAATAAAACAAAGCTTATTGGAGAATTTGTTTTTTTCCTGCAGATGGCTTTGCTCAAGTACTTCAAGAAACCCGGTGTTACTGATGAACTACGACCTGAGGAACTGGATAAAAGGCAAACAACAAGTGATGAAAATGGACAGGAAGATCACCCAACTGGATCAGTTTTACCAACACCGAATAATGGCGGTGAAACGAGCTTCAAGCAAAAAAGGCATCATCCATCAAGTACGTCCATTCAATTGAAATCAAAGCGAAGGAAGTGGAATAATGACTATGTGAAGTATGGATTTTATTTGCCAAATGAAGAGGAGCAGAATCCTTATCCAGCTACTCAGTGTCTCTTCTGTTCTGCGAAGTATAAAAATTCAAATCTTGTACCTTCCAAGCTACTGTCCCATCTCAAAATGCAACACAGTGAGCATAAAAATAAGTCAAAGGAGTTCTTTGAAGCAACTCGAGCTGAACTCAAAAAGCAACAACGCTCCTTCGATAGCATTATGGTCCATCAAGAAAAGGAAGAGAAGTCCCTTCTAATGACATCAATGGAAATAGCACATATACAGAATATATCAAAAATAGCACATATCAAAAATAAGAAACCTTTCACTTTAGCTGAGACAGTCATTCTTCCATGCTTAGAAATAGCTGCCCAGCATCTTCATGGAGGCAAGAAACCACGTGATAAGGTTCGGAGTATTCCACTTTCAGACTCCTCAATGAAACGTCGATCTGTGGCAGTCTCTAAATCGCTCTCGTAAGTCTCTCGTGAGCACTCTCGTAAGTCTCTCGTGAGCACTCTCGTAAGTCTCTAGGACCTAGAGACTTACGATACATTTTTACGTTATTTTATACTATATTTCAATATCATGTGTGAGTCAACGGGACTCCTCAACACTTGGGCCTCTTCGGCCGGGCGGTGCTGGGGTCGGTCGCCACGGCTCTGCCAGAACTATCATCTTTACGACTCCAATACAATCTAATGTTTGGATATTTAGCATATCCGCTCAATTTAGCATATTTATCATACCCGCACATCTTAGAAGTTCAGATGAGGTTTTGCAGTGGCTTAAAACACTACCACAATGCGGAGTAAAGGGGTTTGCCTCTCTTGACATAAAAAACTTATATGGCACTATTCCACGCTGCTCAGATGACAACAATAAGGGCCTAGATGAAGTCTTACGTGACTTTTTAATTAACAACAAGTCCAAAGAGGATATGTTTCATGAGATGGCGGTTGAGGATATTGTTGATTTGGTCAATATGGCCATATCAAATGATGTCGTCATTCAGGGAGCTAAACTATATAAACAAGAAGAAGCAACATCAGATTTTTGCGTCTTTGCCGACAAAACAAGATTATTCCTAAAGGTATCAGAGTTAAGAACATTCTACAAATTACTCTTCCTTCGGAAAAAGCCGAGATATTAGTGGCTAAACAAGCTAAGGAATGGCTACAGCTCACACTGGATTGGGAATATGAACGCCTGCAAAGCCTTAATTGTGCAGTATTTCCACTTGAACAAAATGAGCATAACAGGATGGTGGAATGGAGTAATGAGCTGCACACCAAGAAAATGAAAAAGTTTCATAACTTGCTGTCGACGGCCGAGAAGAATGTGACAAAGGGCGGTTTTGGTGCGACGGAACAAAGCGACAGGATAATGTTTGTAGACAAGTCTAATGATGGTCTTCCTCACAGAAATTTGCTAAACAATGGTCCATCATACATGCCTCAACAATATTGCAGGAGAGATTGTCGACGAATTACTAAAGAGTGTGGAGCCACAATTCAAAAGAGCATCGCAAAAAGCATCGCAAGGACGTAAGACGTATTAGAGAGGGCCACCTCCCCAGAATGCATGGCACAACTCATGACTGATATCTGGTACCACTTACTGCTGGGTTGACAGGGGCTGTGGGATTGTAGAATTCGCCCAATGAAATTCTGCTCCGCCGGGTTTCGAACCACGGACCTCCCGCTTGTGAGGCGGGTGTGCTAACAACTGCACCACGGAGTCCACAATTCATTTTCTATCATTTTATATCATTCACTGATTCATTTTCTATTATTTCTCGTTCTAAATCTAATAATGCAATTGGTTTATTAAAATGTGCTTTCTTGAATTTCAGGTGTATTATTATTAGGACTAAAATGTCACTTTTTTGCGTCCATCCTTCCTAAGTATATTTTTCTGATTATTGAGTCATGGCTCTCTTTTGCTGAAACATCCTCCTTTGACCGCTCTCTTCCTGCTGGTTAGTCAGCTTTCCATAATTGTCGCCCTGTGAATGTCTCTAATCCTACTAAATGCTCTGGCGGTGGTGTTTCTTTTGTCTATAATTCTAACATCATTAATGTCTATCTATGTAGTGTAGAAATTCCTATTAAGTCATTTGAGTACATCTGTTGTAAAGTAATAGGTAAAACTACTCTGCCTGTATGTATTGTCAACATTTACCGTCTTAATTCTTTCTCTTCATCAATTTTTCTTGATGAATTTTCTTCTCTTATAGACACACTTCTTCCAATTAATTCTTCTAGAATAGTGATTTGTGGTGACTCCAACATTTGGGTTGATGCGCCTCATCTCAAGTCTTGTTCTTCTATGTTTTTACAATTAATCGATTCATTAGGTCTTTGTAATCATATCTGCTGCCCTACTCATGTTCACGGCCACACACTTGATCTCCTCTCTTTCTCTGATTCTACTATTCTTATTAGAGATATCACTGTTTTTCCTATTGATTCCTTCATTTCTGATCATTCATTAGTTGAATTTTCTGCCTGCCTCCCTATCACTTACAAATCTCCCAAACTTATTAGTTTCTCGGATTATCGTAACGCTGATTTGGACTCTCTTTATATCAATATGCATCTGTCTTTTGCTACTGAATGTTTCGTTCATATATCACCTAATTCTCTCTTAGGATACTTTAACTCATCCCTCGATTCTCTCAAATCAACCTTTATTCCTATTAAAGTCTTCCGTTCCACTAATACTCGCTGTCCTTGGTTTAACTCTGCTATTATATATTCAAAAGCCTACCTTCGTCGCCTTGAGCGTCAATGGCGTCGTCTCAAGACTGACTCTTCCTGGCAATCTATCTGTTCAGCCCGCCGTCATCATCATCTTCTTTGCGACTCCGCCAAGAAATCTTACTATAATTCTGAAATTTCTTCATGTCTTAACTCTAAGAAACTTTGGAAGCTTTTTGACAGTCTTTTAGGTAATTCCCGTAGTCTTGTTTTCCCAGATTCTGCTTCTAATCGGTTGCCTTCTTTATTCATGAATTTCTTCCAGTCTAAAATCGATAAGATTCGCTGCCTTTTCCCTGCTGCTCTACCATTATCCTCTCCGCCCTTACCCTCCTCTGTTTTTCACTCTTTTACTTCAGTTGCCCTTTCTGATTGTAGGACTATTTTAGGACGTGTTCATATTCATTCTTCATCTCTCGATCCCATTGATCTTTCCAGGATTCCTCACTCCATTGAATTACTTCTCCCTTTCTTAGCTAATTTCATAAATGCTTCTTTCACTCCTGGGGAATTTCTTGCATCTAAAATTGCCAGTATTCTCCCTATACTTAAGAAATCTGATTTAGATACTAACACGCTCTCTAACTATCGACCGATCTCTAGAATTCCTTGGCTGTCTACAGTTCTTGAAATGGCTGCCTACGTACAGATATCTGAATATCTTGAATTTAACAATTTGTTTCTTCCTGAGCAGTCTGGCTTCCGGCACTTTCACTCTACAGAAACTTCTCTAATTTTTCTCTATGATTCTATTATCAAAACTACTCTCTCTGGTAATGATGTTCTACTTATACAACTAGACTTCTCTGCTGCATTTGACACTGTTAATCATCTGCTTCTTATTGATAATCTGTTAGATTTAGGCATTAGCGGCACAGCTCTCTCTTTCTTTCGCTCTTATCTTTCTGATAGACTTCAATTTGTTTCTACCTCTGCTGATTCTTGTAGTGATGCTTGCCCACTAACTTGTGGTGTACCTCAAGGCTCTGTCTTAGGTCCTCTCCTCTTCAATATGTATCTTACCTCTGTAGGGAAAGTTCTTCGTCGTCACGATGTGTCCTTCCAAATATTCGCTGACAACATTCAAATCCTTCTCTCGTCTGAGACTATTTCTCACTCTTCAGTCAGTGCCATCCTATCTGATATAGATAGATGGGCGTTCACTCGTCATCTCAAACTTAATCCTGATAAGACTAAGTATATTCTCTTTCCATCTTCTAATAGTACTACTTATCTTAGTATTCCTCTATCCTGCTCTGTACGTAGTCTTGGTATCATACTCGATAGCTCTCTTTCTTTGGATCCACACATCCCTGACATTATCAGGTGCTGTAACTTTCAACTAGGGCGTATCTATTTCATTCGTAGATATATAACTATCTCTGCTGCTTTCAAGTAAGCTAATTCATTCATCTTTAGTAAAATTCAGTACTGCTGTTCTCTTCTACTATCTCTCAACCACCGCCAGCTTAGGAAACTTCAATCTATTATTTATAAAGCTTGTCGTATGATATTTAATCTTCCTTCGGGTTCTCATGTGTCTTCTTTGTAGTGTCGTGTAGAGTGTGTGTGTGTGAGTGTGCGTGTGTGAGTGACGTCACACAGGCAACCGATGTGAACTGTGAACGTAGTCACGTGAATAGTGAACTCCCTCTCTCTGTCTTCTCTTTCCTCAGTGAACAAGTGACCTGAGTGTTTCGCGGGGAGGTCAGTCGGTGGATTCACGGTGTGCGTAGTGTTGTGTGCTCGTCCTGGTTATGTGGTAATCGCACTCTGTACAAGTGCCGATTAGTGATAATGGCTGATAGTGTTGGGTTGTGTTATAGCTGTTGTTAGTCGCACATTCATTCGAGTGTCGACTCGTTATAGAATTGTTTTGTTGTTAATATATGTACACTACATATATATTTGGCGACGAGGATAAAACAACTTGTTGGCTTGGACAATGAGCTTCAATGGAGCGCCTCCACCAGCTTTTCTTCCGAATCCAGGCAAACCAGCAATACCATGGGTCGAATGGAAGTCCATATTCATGAACTATCTTCTGACATGCGGCGGAGAAGAATTCTCAACAGCACGGAAACGAGCCATCTTACTGCACTGCATAGGCACAGAGGCTCATCGCGTGTTCAACTCGCTCCCACCACTGATCAAGCAAGACGGAGAGGACGATAATGCGCTCGCGTTAAGACAGCTCGACGAATTCTATATTCCTCGAGTGAACGTAATAGCCGAGCGATACACATTTCGTCAAAGGCGCCAGACGCCACATGAGACCACAGCCGAATATGTTGCCGCATTGCGAATGCTGGCTAAACATTGCGAGTATGGGCCATTGGAGAACCAGTTCATTCGAGATATGGTAGTTGAGGCTACTATATATCCAGCTCTTCGCGAAAGTTTCCTTCAGGATCCGAAGTTGACCTTAGAGTCGGTGCTACAGCAGGCACAGGCCTTTGAAAATTCAAGGCAAGACTCACGTCGTATGAGGTCGGAGGCCAGTGGTTCATATGACTTGGTACAACATGTACGACCGAATCTGCCAGCTCGCCACGCCGCTCCACCACGAAGATCAGCTTGCAGCAACTGTGGTCGGCAGCACGACCAACCGAGGAAGGACCACTGTCCGGCAAGGTCATCAAAATGTCACAAGTGTGGCAAAACAGGTCACTGGGCAAAACTTTGTCAGTCTAGGACGACTCACAGTGACAAACAAGTGAGGGGCGTCACAATTTTGTCCTGTGGCAAATCGTCTTCGCCGAAGATATATTGTCGTGTGAATGTTGCCGCCGAGAAAAAATCAGAATCGCTGGAACTACAGGTGGATACTGGGGCAGGTGTTTCCATCATAGCATTACCTGCCGCTCGTCGACACTTCAAGGGCTGTACCGTGTACCCAACATCAGTGAAGCTGTTCGGGGTTGGACAATCGCAGTTGGACGTCATCGGCACCCTGCCAGTGACAGTCATTGTCAATGGAAAATCTGCTGAGACGAACGTATATATCGTCAATACCGACTCGTTCAATGGCCTCCTTGGTCTAGATCTACTGGCACGTCTCAACTTATCAGTGTATCCAGCTTCTGGTGAAGTTATCGCTGTTTCGGCGGACTACAGTCAACAGTCAACAGTACAGTCTCAACAGAAGAGGAATAGTACAGACTATAATAGACGACTGTCCACTAGACAACCCGCGTTCAAAGTCGGGGACATCGTGCATGCTCGTATCCCGGGTCTGCTGTCCAAGACTTCTCGGCGGTTTGGTCCGAAGCTGAAGATTGTGCGAATCCGCGGCAAAGCATCGTATGTTCTCTCAGACGGTAGTATTCGTAACGCTGCCCATCTGGCCCACTCGTCGGGCTCGTCTGAATCAATCTATCAAGATCCGAGGGATTCCGTTCTTCCATTTACTATACCAACCCAAACGACTGCTGAACAGGAAGCTTCTGAGCAGGGTTCTTCAAATGTCTCGCCTGAGAATCAGGAAGACGAAGTTGATGAGGCCGCCGCACGAGCGACTGGCTCCGAGGCGACTGCAGCGGACGCTATCGGGACTTCGGGCAGTATATCGGTCGACAGAGCACTGCCTTGTAGTTCAAGTGGTCGTCGTCGCTGGAAGCCGGCAGAAGAAGCGCACCACAGCGTACCACCCTCAGGCGAACGGCCTCGTTGAGCGGGCCCACCGGCAGCTCAAGGCCAGTTTGCGCGCGACCTGCAACAACAACAACTGGACCGACCGTCTCCCGCTGGTGCTGCTCGGCATACGCTCGGCCGTCAAGACCGACATCGGGTGCTCCAGTGCGGAACTGGTTTACGGCGAGCCGCTTCGTTTGCCAGGTGAATTGGTGACACCTTCCGCTGCACCGGAATTGTCACCCATCACGTTTTGTGAGCGACTCAAAGCTGCCATGCATGAGCTTCGCCCGACAAATATATATGTAGTGTACATATATTAACAACAAAACAATTCTATAACGAGTCGACACTCGAATGAATGTGCGACTAACAACAGCTATAACACAACCCAACACTATCAGCCATTATCACTAATCGGCACTTGTACAGAGTGCGATTACCACATAACCAGGACGAGCACACAACACTACGCACACCGTGAATCCACCGACTGACCTCCCCGCGAAACACTCAGGTCACTTGTTCACTGAGGAAAGAGAAGACAGAGAGAGGGAGTTCACTATTCACGTGACTACGTTCACAGTTAACATCGGTTGCCTGTGTGACGTCACTCACACACGCACACTCACACACACAGTACTACTTATCTTAGTATACCTCTATCCTGCTCTGTACGTAGTCTTGGTATCATACTCGATAGCTCTCTTTCTTTGGATCCACACATCCCTGACATTATCAGGTGCTGTAACTTTCAACTAAGGCGTATCTATTTCATTCGTAGATATATAACTATATCTGCTGCTTTCAAGTTAGCTAATTCATTCATCTTTAGTAAAATTCAGTACTGCTGTTCTCTTCTACTATCTCTCAACCACCGCCAGCTTAGGAAACTTCAATCTATTATTTATAAAGCTTGTCGTATGATATTTAATCTTCATTCGGGTTCTCATGTCTCTTCTTCATTACAAAAACTTAGGTTACTTCCCAGTAAAGCTCTTGTTGAGTGTCGTATTTGTTTAATTATTCATTCAGCTCTTCATCTTCGTAAGCCTGCGTATCTGTTTGACCTTCTCTCTTATAAAACCTCATCTCTTTCTCTTAGGTCTTCTAACGATCCTTTTCTTTTAGTTGAACCTTCCTTTCCTTCTAAGCATTCTCACTACACTCGTTGTTTCTCTATCTTAGGACCTCGTATCTACAATAGGCTATCTCCCTCAATACGCTCAATCAAATCTATATCTCTTTTCAAAAAACATACTAAAAATTTCTCTCTCACTAAGTCTAATTACTGTCTTAATAATATTGTATATATTAGTATTGAATATAAGGTCTGATTGTTTCCTAATTCTGTCTTCTATGTGTATGTGCTTCATGCGTGTGATTTCCGTTCTTGTGTATGTATGTTTCTCCATTGCATGCTGTCTGTGTGTTGTTGTGTTGAGCTCTGTTATCTGTTTGTGTGTCTGTTGTGTTGTGTTCTCTGTCTATTTGTTTGAGTGTATGTCTTTGTGTGTATGTTATGTTGTGTTTTCTGGTTTGTATTCGTGTGTCATTTGTTTTGTGATTTGTCAATCTGAGTGTATGACGTTGTATGCCTGCTGTGTTGTCTTAATGTGTTGTATGTTGTGTTGTCTTCTGTGCTTTATGTCTGCTGTACTATCTTATTCAATATGTGTGTGTGCGTGTTTTTTTGTGTTTCTGAGTATTTAAACGTGAGTGTATGTTTGTGTTTGTGCGTATATGTACTTGTCTGTTTTCGGTGTGTGTGTGTGTTTGTGTGTGTGTAATCACATAGTTGTACTCACATAGTTGTTCTACAGGATATGAGCTAAGCTCGTGCTGTCCCGTCTCTTTTCCATAATTTATCTAACATATTTTTGAAGGAACTTAAATTTCTAGCTTCAACAATTTTGCTGTCTAATTGGTTCCACTGATCTACGCTCCTAAACGGGAAACTATACTTTTTTACATCTTTTCGACAACGTGTTTTCCTCAGTTTTTTTAGTGTCCTCTACGCACATTTCCTTGAAAAACTAATCCGATGTCGTCTGTGTTGACCGTGTCATTTATGCATCTATATATGTTTATTAAATCACCTCTTTCTCTACTCTCATCAAGCCTGGGTAATTCAATTTTCCTCAATCTGTCCTCGTAAGACATGTTTTTCAAGTTTGGTACCAATTTTGTGGCTAGTCTTTTAATCTTTTCTATTTTCTTTATATGTCTCACTTCGTGTGGACACCAAACTACAGCTGCGTATTCGATCTTTGGCCTAATTAGAGCTATCATGATTTTTTTGAACATAATCTCATCCATGTAGTTGAATACTCCTCTCGTTTTTTAAATAAGTGCATACGACTTAGCGAAAAAGTCATCAATGTGCGCCTGCGGTGACAGATCATTCTGGATAATCACACCAAGATCTCGTTCCTTGTCCACCTCTCGCAGCGTGACGCATCCCAGTGCATAGTCCACAGATGGTCTCTTCCCGCTTTTGCCAAATTTCATGACATGAAACTTTGTTTCGTTGAGGCTCATTAACCATTTTTGACACCATTCTTGAATCTTGTCGATGTCACATTGCAATTGTTCACAGTCTCTCTTACTCGTTATGACTCTCATCAATTTGGCATCGTCGGCAAAAAGGTGAACGGTGCTGTCCAGATCGTTCGTTATATCATTGATATATATCAGAAACATTATTGGTCCGAGCACAGAGCCTTGTGGCACCCCACTTTCCACCCGCTTCCACGAAGAAGCCGCTCCCCTCACAGTTGTACTCATTTTTCTATCGGTCAAGTAATGTTCCATCCATTTCAATAGTGGTCCTTGTATTCCTCCACAATACTCCAGTTTCCACAGAAGCCTCCTGAATGGGACCTTGTCGAAAGCTTTGCACAAGTCCAAGTATATGCAGTCCACCCACTTGTCCCTCTCCTGTACAACATCAATAATTTTGTTGTAAAAGAATAAAAGACTCGACACACATGATCTTTATTGTCTAAATCCGTATTGTGCATTTGACAAAACCTTTTCTCTCTCCAGGTGTTTTACCCACTGGTCCTTGATGATTTGTTCACACACTTTACATATCACGCTGGTCAGTGATATAGGCCTGTAGTTGGTTGATTCCTCTTTCGAACCCTTCTTGTGAATTGGAACAATGCTCGAACATTGTCATTGTGAAGGAACTTCACCCAGGCGCAAGCTAGTACATATGACGTCATACAATGGCTCCGTCAACTCTTCCCTGCATTCCCTGATAATGCTCCCCTCAATTCCGTCTGGTCCAACCGATTTCCCATTCTTTAACTTCGACAGTCTCTCAATCAGATCTTTCTTAGATAAATACACATCTCCCATAGGCCTACATTTCGGCAAGATTCGACTTCCATCAAAGGGACTTTCATTAGTGAACACCATGTGAAATTTATAATTCATAATTTCGCAGATTTTCTCTGGTTCAGTAACGGTCTCGCCTTCATGTTGAATTCTTTCGATGCCCACGTAATTTTTCATCTTTCCGTTGACATACTTGTAGAACATCTTCGGTTCTTTTTCACATTTTTCAACTATACTTTTTTCATAATTCATTGTTTCTTCTCGTCTTATTTTCACGTAATTGTTTCTGGCTCTTTTGTACTCTTTCCAGTGCTCATAAGTATTTCTCTTTCGCAATATGTTCCATGCTTTTTCTTTGTCCTCTCTTGCTTTTTCACATCTTTTGTTGAACCAAACATTTTTCTTGGTGTATGATCTTTTTATTCTTGGAACATATCTTTCAACACCGAGCTTGTACACGTCAACAAAATAATCAAATTTTTGTTGAACATCCGTCATTGTCAACATAGCGGTCCAGTCGACCTCATCAAAGTATCTGTTAAGCTGTTATATGTTGGCTTTGTCATAGTTCAGTTTATCACCGTAGTATTTACGGGTACCTTTTGCAGATTTTCCATACTCTAAAACTGCCTCTATCAGCACATGGTCGCTTTTGCCAATTGGACTCTTATACGTCAACGATTTTATTATGTCCATTTCATCAGTAAAAACCAAATCTAGTTTTGATGGCTCGTCTGAACCCCTGAATCGAGTATTCTCTTGAACCCACTGATTCATGTAATTTTTCATCATCAGTGTCATAAGTCTTGAATTCCATGAGTTCGGTGATCCGTTTGCGTTCCAATTTTGCCAGTCAACTTCCTTACAGTTAAAATCTCCTACAATTGTTAAGTTTTTGTACTTGTTCATCAGATAGCATAGTTCATTCAGAGTATCATTGAGCATTTCTTCAAACTCGTTCAGCTTCCATGAACTACTTCTTGGCGGCACATAAACCGCCATGAAGTGATTCACACTGTCCAAGAGTTTTATCTCTAACATTATTAATTCCGCCTTCATTCCAATATACACCACTTTTGCATTAATATCGTCTCTTGTCAACACCATCACTCCCCCTCCCGCTTTTTTATTTCTATCCCTTCTGTATATGTTATACCTGCTATGAACCAAGCCTTGAACTACAATATCTTCTTTGAGTTTTGTTTCTAATATAGCAACAATGTCAGGGTTTTTTCCACACAGGTATTCATTGAGCTCGATTCTACTCGACATATACCCGTCGATGTTTGTGTACATTAAGCTTGTGTGTGCCTTTCTGTCTGTTCCTTCGCATCCGTTGCTGCCATACGATACCATTTCTTGATTTTTATGTGTACCAACTTCCAATGAAACTCCTTTTTTTCTTCCTCTGTCAGTTTCTCGTTTTTTTCTTTCATTAGTTGGACTTTTTCCTTGATTAATGCTCTTTCTTCCTGCGTGGAGTCTGGTTTGATCCAAACCTTGCTGTATTCGGCATGGTCTTTCAGCTTCCATGTGTTGTTCAACACTTCGTCAGCTGCTTCCTTTGACCTGTACTTGATTCTCATGGGTCGCGAGTTTTTAGCGTCGTATTTTCCAATTCGATGCATATCTATCATATCATCTTCCTTCACTTCTACATCTAAAGCACTTAGCTACTTTTTCGCCCTTCCTCTTTCCTTTTCCTCCCTCTTGGATTTCGAGGCGATAGTTTCTTCTTCAATGCCAAATATTATGACATTTTTATCTTTTTCAACCATTTGTTTCACCATCTGCCTCTTCTTATTCAACACTTGAACACAAGCCCTCTCCATCTCGGCCTGTTTATTTTTTTGCTGCTCTTCCATGACATGTTCTAAATCATGCACTCTTACTTCATGACTCTCCTTCCATCCTTTTTGCTCAACTTCAATTTTTTTCAGGTCCTCTACTTGTCTTTTGCCATTTTATTCGATGTTACTCAACCTCTTTTTTAGATCTACGTTCTCATTTGTCAATGATGTCGTCTGCTCCCTCAAGCATTTGTTTTCTTCAATAATATCCTCATTGATTTGTCGAACATTTGCCAACTCTTTTTCCAATAGTTCTGTCATCTGTTCTTTCAATTGTCTCTTTTCTTCTTCAATCGTGCCTTGGTTTAAACGCACTTGTTCCAACTCACTCTCGAGTGATCCCATAGTTTCCTTCAGTTGGTGGAATTGTTCTCGCAGTTCATCGATTTTCGACGTATTTTTCTCAACGCTCGACTCATAGGTCTCACCCTTCTTCTCTCTCAGTTTTGGGCCTTTCCCTGACATTGTTTCTACTGAGACAGGACAGCACTCACCTCACCCTGAACCCCGAGAACACCCGAATTGACGTTTGAGGCAATCAATGAAGACTGTTCACAGCTCACTCACTGGTTCACTCACTTCCTCTATCTCACGCACGCACACAGACACACACACGCGCCCAATCAAGAATGTGCGTGTGTGCAAGAATCAAGGTGTGTGTGTGTGCACTCACACACACACACCCACACACACACGCGCCATCACACACCCACGCTCACACACACACGCGCCATCACACACCCACGCTCACACACACACGCGCCATCACACACCCACGCTCACACACACAGTTTGACAAACGGACAACCGTTCGCAGCAATGTGTACACACCAAACACTCAAACACCAAACACTCAAACACGCGTCACGAAATCAGACAGGATCAGCTCAAACACAACCGCACTCGCTCACGACAAATCACAGACTGACTGTGTGTGTGTGTGTGTGTGTGTGTGTGTGTGTGTGTGTGTGTGTGTGTGTGTGTGTGTGTGTGTGTGTGTGTGTGTGTGTGTGTGTGTGTGTGTGTGTGTGTAGGTGAGTGTGTGTGTTCGTGATTGTTGTATGTGTATGACTCTTGTGCTTGAGTGTGTGTGTGTGCGTGTGTGTGTGTGAGCGCTTTTGAGACCCTCGGGTGAAAAGCGCGATATAAATGTCTTAATGTAATGTAATGTAATGTGTGTGTGTGTGTGTGTATGTGTGTGTGTGTATGTGTGTGTGTGTATGTGTGTGTGTATGTGTGTGTGTGTGTGTGCTGTATATGTGTGTGTGCTGTATGTGTGTGTGTGTGTGTGTGTGTGTCTTGATGTGTGTGTTGATAGTTTCGCGCGGTAGCTGACACAAACCAATTGAGATAGGTCAGCCGGTGGGCTTCAGCCGGTGGGCATCAACTTAGTTCCTGCCTTAGTTCCAACTTAGTTCCTGCAACTTAGTTCCTGCCATCCCCACTTCATCCATCTCCTCCTCCTCCATCGATATACACGATTGAATGATGGGTTTCCTGTGCGCATGTTTGTCCGTATGTATATCTAGTTGTCAGCGTCGGTGTACGCATCAAGGAATTATAATTCGTTGTTGTACATCAACACACAAAATGAACAACAGACAACATTATCATCAACACACACATTCATATACATGAGGCAATTCACATTATGTTGCTGTCCGTAAGGTTCACTGTATTGAGCTTGATTAGCCTGAGGCAAGTTTGTCTGCCAATATGTGTGTATGTTAACATATATGTATGTTAGTGTGTGTGTATGCGTAAGCGTATGTACGTGTGTATTATGGTTATGACTATACCATTTACAAGTCAATTTTACAAAAGTGAAAATCAATTTTACAAAAGTGAAAATAAATTTGTGGCGTTGTTGTCGAGTGGCGTGCGGTGTGACGTCATAGCGGTTCACTTGAGCCGAGTGGTGCGAGGTATGACGTCGCACGTTACTGCGCGCTGATTGGCCGCGACTTGAGCCTAGTGCCGGAGGCGTGTATCAGCTGGCGTGTGTGAAGCTGGCTTTGCGAGCGGTCGAGCGTGATTCGGTTGGTGGCCTGCGCGTTATACGCATCGTTGCCGTGTGTCAGAGATATTTCTGCTCGAGTGGACGAATTCTCGTCGTGGTGCGCGGTTTACCTGCGCGAAGGTGAGAGGGCTTTGCCCCGTTGTTTTCTCCGCTTGTTTTACAAGCTATTTCGGCTTTATGGCTGAGGCCGTTGGCGGGGGCAAACGTGAGTTTGTCGAAGGGGGTTCCGGTAGCGAATCCGATGACTTCGGTCAGGAGGGTCAGAGACCCGAGCAGCGGGCCGCAGGACCCGTGGTAGATGTTGGCCAGTTGGCCAACATCTTAATGCAGGCCCGAGGGCCGATCCTTGACAGGATAGGGCGGGTTCTGCCGCGTTTCGGTGGTGACGTCACCCTTGACGTCACTGAGTGGCTGGCCGACTTTGAGCGGCTATGCCGTGTCCAGCAGGTCGACCCTTGCGAAATGGTCGACCATATGCTGGATGGGAGCGCGCGCCGGCTCTACCGGCGCATGCTCGTGGGCGACGCCTCACAGTGGGCCGTGGTGAAAGCCACGCTGGTCGCCGAGTTTGGCGTGCCTCGCCAAGAGGCGTGGAGGCGTTTCTCGACTCGTCAGCTTCGATCTGGCGAGTCAGTGGACGCCTTTGTGGACGACCTAGAGCGTCTAGGTCGCCGTGTAGGGTTAACACCCGAGAGCTTGGCGTTCCGCGTCAAGTTTTATGAGGGCCTACCCGACTCAATCTATGAGTGGGCTATGGCGAGAGAGGGGGCGTATACCTCCGAGTTCGACAGCGTGCTGTCGGCGGTGCGCGCCAGAATTGGTGCGCGTAGGGCTGCTGCAGCTAGAAACCGCCCATCTGGGGTGGTGGCTGCATCTAGGCAGCGAGTCAGCTACGCCCAAGTAGCGAGCAGCTCGAGGGACCGCTCTCCTGTTCCTCAAGCGTCGGACGAGCGAGACGGCTCTGTGTCTCGGTGGGCGGGCCGTCCGGAGCGCTCTTCTGCGCGCCGGACGCTCCGCTGCTACCGATGTGGCGGCGACCATCTGGTCCGCGAGTGCCCGGGAGCGCAATGCTACCGGTGTGGCAAGCACGGGCATTTCGCTCGTGATTGCGAGGAGCCGGCGTCGACGACGACGTCACGCCGCTCGCGAGCTCGGACGAGCTCGCATTTTCATGCGGAGGGCGCAGCGTCCTCCGACATGGAAGTCGACCGCAATTAAGCGGCGGCCCCTGTAAAGGGGCGACGGTGAGTCCCTGCTCTGCGCGTGGACTCATCAGCGGAGCACATTTGGTGCGTCGGGCCCGCCGGGCGATTCGAGGGACGGCCGGTGTATTTACTTCGCGTCGTATGCCGGTCGTTGAAGCTGTTCTCAACGGTCCTTGCTCCCGGTGTCTGGTTGACACGGGAAGTGAGTGCACAATTGTTAGTGCACGGGTGGTGGCGGGTTCACTTCCCCGTCGGGGACGACCGTTGATTACAGCGGATGGTAGGACTTCTCATGAGACGAAGTCCTGTGACGTAGTAATAGGGCTGCAGGGACACTGTTTTAGAGTTCCCGGGCTCGTAGTCAAGGGATTAGAAAACCTTGGGGTGGAGTGCCTCCTGGGCAACGATGTTATCGACCATATGGGAGGCGTGACAGTGAAAAGGGGTGTTGACTCTAAATACACCGTTGAGTGGGGGAAACCTTACCCCGAGGGGTGTTGTCGTACACCGGCGCGTAAGAGTGTGTCTAATAAATCGACGAAGTGTGTGAGGTTTATGTTGGCAGGTTCCACGGATAGTCCGCAGCCGCTGGAAGTTGTCGACAAGGACTTCGTAGCGTCATTCGCTGAGGGCCGATGGACGGTGAGCTGGCGGTGGTCTGACAAAGAGCCGGACCAGCTACAGAACAGCGTGGCGGAGTACAGATGTACGAGAGCTCCCGGAGTGAGCGAGAGGTACAATGCCGAGATCCGGAGCTGGATCGAGAAAGGCTGGTTAATCACATGGCACGGCCCAGTAAAGGGGATCATCCCGCTGTTGGCCGTCGTACAGCCGACGAAAGACAAAGTTCGTCCTGTTATGGATTACCGTGAGCTGAACGGCTTTGTCGAGTGTCACACAGGAGATGACGGTGTGTCAGTGTGTGCTGACAAGATCAGAGAGTGGAGGCAATGGCAGGGGGAGATCAAGGTAGTTGATCTCAAGTCGGCGTACCTGCAGATTCACGTGAGCCGAGATCTGTGGAAGTATCAGGTCGTGAGGTATAATGGTGTGCAATATGCGTTGACGCGGCTGGGCTTCGGCCTGTCATGTGCACCAAGAATAATGACGCTGATTCTGCGAAAGGTCCTGTCATTGGACGAGAAGGTGCGAAAGGCGACAGATCATTATGTCGACGATATCATCGTGAGGACGTCCGATGTGAGCGTGCAGCAGCTTCGGGAGCATCTGCGAAGGTGTGGCTTTGAGACTAAGGAGCCGGAGGGCCTAGATGGGGGTCGATTATTGGGAATTGCTCTGAGGAAGGGACCCGATGGGTGGTTGAATATGTCGAGAGGGACAGCTCTTCGTGACGCTGCACCCGAATTGACAGGGCTGACCAAGCGTGGGTTGTTCTCCGTATGTGGTCGTTTAGTCGGCCATTACCCCGTTGCCGGGTGGTTACGCCCCCATTGCAGTTTTTTGAAACGGTTGGGGTGTGGCGGGTCGTGGGATAACCCGGTGGAGAATGTTGTGTGTGTGCTTGTGTCTGAGCTGTTGCAGCGTGTTCAGAAGGCGGACCCGGTAAGGGGTCGATGGGACGTGAACGCAGCTGGAGACGTCACTGTATGGACTGACGCGAGCACGTTGGCGCTTGGCGTGGTGGTAGAGGTGGACGGCTGCATCGTTGAGGATGCTACTTTTCTCCGTAAGAAGACCGACGTTCTACACATCAATGTGTCCGAACTGGAGGCAGTCGGTCGTGGCATCAATATGGCGATTTCGTGGGGGTTCAAGACGTTTACCGTCGCGACAGACTCGAGGACAGTGCTTAGTTGGATGGACAGCACTGTCGAGGGGCGCAACCGTGTCCGCACTAAAGGTTCTGCCGAGATGCTGGTGAAGCGCCGACTGGCGGTGATTAAGGAGACGATCGCCGAGCATGGCCTGACAGTTTCTCTCCGGTTTGTCACGACTGTGGAGAATAAAGCTGATCAGATGACCAGGTTGGCCAAGAAGTGGCTTGTTCATCGTGACGCTGGTGAGGAGGAGGTGGCAATATCAGCAGCTATTGCTACGAAGAAAAGCATTAAGGACACCGTTTGGGCGGCTCATCTGCCGCATCATTTAGGTGTTGAGAGGACGCTGTACCTGGGTCAACAATTGCGGAGTGATTTGACGAGAGCCCATGTGAAGGCGGAGTTAGCTGGATGCGAGGCTTGTCAGCGTATCGATCCAGCGGTGAGAGAGGAGAACCTCGTAGGTCAGGGTAGTCTGGCCGTGGACAGGGACTGGTATCGAGTGGCAGCGGACGTCACTCATTACGATGCCGGCGTTTACTTGTCGATGGTGGATTGTGGTCCATCACGTCTTGCCGTATGGCGCAGACTGCCGAATGAGACGGCGTTGTGCATTATAGCTCAGCTGCGGCAGATTGTGATTGAGCGTGGGCCGTTTGAGTAGCTGTTACTGGACAACTCTACGGCGTTCCGGTCGGCGGCGATGGAGCAGTTCGCCGACGAGTGGTGCATTTCTTTGCGATTCCGAGCCGCATACGCCCCGGGCGGTAACGGGATCGTGGAGCGAAATCACCGTACGATCAAAAGGATCGCAGCGAGGGGACATATTTCCCCGGAAGAGGCGACGTTCTGGTACAACGTTACGCCGCGCAAAGAGACTCAGGTGAGCACTATTCCCTCGAGGTGTATTTTCAGATACTGTGGCGTCTTCCATTTGAGACCGGCCGCAGGGACGCTGATGACCAGACAGCAGCGTTTGCCGTTGGTGACGAGGTGTGGGTGAAACCGCCGATCCCGTCATGTACAACGCCGTGGACCCTCGGGAAGGTGACCAGGGTCGTCTCACAGCACGTTGTGTGCGTAGATGGCATGCCGCGCCATGTGCGCGACCTGCGCAAGCGTCGCTGTGCCGGCCATAGTGGAGCCATAGACAAGACCGGCACTCATGGCGACGTGGAACCGACCAGCGGCGGTTGGGATGTGGATGCGACCGGCAATCGCGGAGATGTGGAGCCACCCGGTGGAGCCACCCGGCGTAGCTTGGACCTGAGCGGTGATGGCGGACGAGACGAGGCGGCCGTTAGTCCCGGCGGTGACAGAACACCTGACAGCCTGCCACCTGAGCGACTGGCTATTGGCGAGGGCGTGGATGCGGACCGTGTGTCTGTGGAGCAGGAACCTGGAGAGCCCTCAGAGGACGTGAGTGTACATATTGCTCGAGAGAATGTCGGAGAGGGCGTCGCGGCTGAGAGAGTCGAGGATGAGGCTGCAGTCGAGCAGCCGAGGCGGTCAACGAGGAGACGTCGACCGCCTTCATGGTTAAACGAGTACGTGTGTCTATCCGATGATGAAGTTTAACCGTTCGTGTTTGCAAGCGTGTTTGTTGTGAGCTTTCAGGTGAAAAGCTGGGGGAGATGTGGCGTTGTTGTCGAGTGGCGTGCGGTGTGACGTCATAGCGGTTCACTTGAGCCGAGTGGTGCGAGGTATGACGTCGCACGTTACTGCGCGCTGATTGGCCGCGACTTGAGCCTAGTGCCGGAGGCGTGTATCAGCTGGCGTGTGTGAAGCTGGCTTTGCGAGCGGTCGAGCGTGATTCGGTTGGTGGCCTGCGCGTTATACGCATCGTTGCCGTGTGTCAGAGATATTTCTGCTCGAGTGGACGAATTCTCGTCGTGGTGCGCGGTTTACATGCGCGAAGGTGAGAGGGCTTTGCCCCGTTGTTTTCTCCGCTTGTTTTACACAATTTTACAAAAGTGAAAATCAATTTTACAAAAGGGAAAATAAACTTTACAAAAGTGAAAATAAACTATACAAAAGTTAAAAACAATTTTACAAAAGTGAAAATCAATTTTACAAAAGTGAAAATCAATTTTACAAGAGTGAAAATCAATTTAACAAAAGTGAAAATCAATTTTACAAAATTGAAAATCAATTATATGAAAGTGAAACTCAATTTTACAAAAGTGAAAATCAATTTTACAAAAGTGAAAATCAGTTTTACAAAAGTGAAAATCAATTTAAAAAAAGTGAAAATGTATTTTACAAAAGTGAAAATCTATTATATAACTGTGAAAATCAATTTTACAATCGTGAAAATCAATTTTACAAAGCATTTAAGCATTGAGAATGGTTGTAGCAGATATCAAATTTCTACGAAAAAAATATCCACAATCATTTTGAGTAGCTCTGAGAAATGATCCGCCGTTATGAATGTTTTGCATATCTGTGAGGTTTATATGTAATTTGTTGACAAAAAAAATGTGTTTTCACCACACGGGCGTATTTTTAAATGACGTTTTGTGAGGCTTGTGTTATAATACGCTTCAAAAATAAATCTTATTTAGTTCCATAAATACAGTGGTGGCGCCAGGATTCTTCGGATGGGGGGCTGGGAGGGGCTAAGGAAAAGGCTGAAGGGGCTTGGCGAAGCATGAAGAGCTACACTCGAAGGCTGACTACATGATATAATAATAAGGGACGGGGGCGCACTGATTCAGTCCTTGAACGTGAACCAAAATTACAGTACTTCATGTACAGTGGTAAGAAATTTTATTGTCCATGATTATGATTTGGGGGGGGAGGCTTGGCTCATTTTTTGGGGGACTGGAGCCACCCCCCCCCCCCCCCCCCCCAAGCTCCCCCTTGGCGCCGCCACTGTATAAATATAATTATAATTACTGTCAGTTTGAATATGTTCCGATTTGAGTTACTAGACCAAAATTAACATAAAAGTTTTACTCACAAGGACAAGTGCTGTGTTGAACCTTGTGTCTGATAACTTATTATTCATCATACAACACAAAACATAAGGCTTTATTGACAGTAAGCGACGCATGACAAATACACTAAACAACACATGTGGAATCAACCTGCCCATCACGGTGGCGTCACAGGTCAAGGACGTCATCCTCCGACTAGCGGCGACCTTCGCTGAACTGTACGCCGCCCTCAGGACTCGCCTGGCCACTACACGTGCGTCCAGGCCAGATGCTCTCCTGCGGCATCTGCAGTTGGGCGACCAGCGGCCATCGCACCTCCTGCGCAACATGCGAAACGAGCTGACTGCGGCTGGGGACTCGAGCGATACTGGCCTCCTGCGGACGATTTTTCTGCAGCGCCTGCCTCAGTCCGTGCGGGCGGCCCTGTCGCTGTTGCCGGAAGGCGCCCAGCTGGACGACCTGGCGCTCGCAGCTGACCGATTTGTCGCCGCCACTGCTCAGCAGTCATCTAGCGCATGGCCAGTGAGCGCCGTCGCCTCCGGAGATCGGCCCACGCTACCACGCGACACGCCAGCCTCCAACGTCGCAGCCTACGATGCAGACTTGGACACTTTGGTGGCCACTGTTGCCAGTCTGGTGAGGGAGCTCCAGCTGTCTCGAGCTGCTGACCGACACACAGGTCACAGCGGGCTCCAGCTGTCTGAGCCTCGTCGTCCATCTCCCGCCACGCCACGAGCGCGCTGTCGCTCCCATTCGCATAGTCGCCGACCGCTCGAAGCAACGCGCGCCAACACCGGGGACTCCAACATCTGCTGGTACCACCGTCGCTTCGGCAGTGATGCAGAGCGCTGCACAGCCCCCCGCAGCCGGTGAAACTAGCATGCCTGCAGCGCGAAACACCTGTAGCTGTGGGCAAGCGGCCAAAACCGGTGCCACTCTTTTACGTGGAGGACCGCGAGACTCGCCTACGCTTCCTGGTCGACACGGATGCGCAAGTGAGCGTCGTACCTCCATCTGCGCATCCCACTCGACCACTCTCCGAGTCTACCGCAAAATTGCTGGCCGCCAACGACACTCTCGTCGACGTCCATGGCACTCGAAATATCACGGTGTCATTCGGAGAGGGTTATCCGATGAGCTGGACTTTCATCGTCGCTGACGTGCTCAACATCATTGGTGCCGACCTACTCGCGCACCACCAGCTGACAGTGGACGTCCACAGACATGAACTGCGCGACGCTAGCGGCCGTATCTGTGCTCGCGGCACACATTGCTCTGAGCGTTCCTCGGGCATCCGGTGCCTCATCGAGCCGCCTCAGACACCAACGCCCAGTGTCGCCGCTAAAGATGCGGATTTTGCAAAAACTGAGAAAGATTGGAGTCGGCGGCCGTTTGCTAAGTGTTTTGCATCAATTTCTATCCAATCGCGTACAACGTGTTGCCATCGATGGAGCATACAGTGGCTGGCAGAGCATTGCGTCCGGTGTCCCGCAGGGAAGTGTGTTGGGTCCTATTTTGTTCAACATTTACACCGCTGACCTGTACACAACCACACGCAACCCTGTATATGGATATGCTGATGATATCACCTTGATGGCTGTAATTTCATCTCCTTCGGACAGACCACAGGTGCGTCAAACGGTCAACGACGATCTCAGCAGCGTCCTGAAGTGGTGTGAGAGGTGGAATATGATGCTGAACACTTCCAAATCTAAATGCTTGTTGGTTTCTAGGTCACGTACCGTTCAGCCTTCACATGGAGCTATCCTCATAAATGACGCCCAACTCAACGTGTGTGATGAGCTCAAAATATTGGGAGTACATGTAGACTCAAAGCTCACGTTTGAGAGTCACATTCGGAAGCTAGTTTGTTCGGCATCGCGGAAACTGGGAATTATAAGAAAGGCATATCGGATGTTCGGTAGCAGCACAATCTCAAAAAGTTGTTTTCGCTGTTTCATTTTGCCAATTCTGGAGTACTGCGCCCCCGTGTGGTCTTTTGCTGCGGATTGTCACCTCAATCTCATCAACAGAGTTGTTAGAACTTGCAAGTTCCTCTGTGGTGACTTGGTTCTTGGTGATCTTTGCCATCGTCGAAAGCTCAGCAGCGTGTGCATGCTGTACAAGATCAAGCACAACGACCATCATCCGATGAGCAAGTCAATTCCTGATGATTTCGTGGCAGCAAGAAGCACACGGTTTACATCCAAACAGCATTCCCAGTGCATGGCTCCAATTCGTTGTCGTACAAAACAATTCCAACGTTGCTTTCTTCCGGCCACTGTGTCTACTTGGAACACGTTGAAGGAGGAGGCTTTCTCGCAGAACCATTTGAACAAATTCAAGGCCAAAGTAAATGAAATGCTACTGAAAGAGCGGAATTGACTGTTGAGTCTTATTAATTGTATATTTATTCATATTTATTGTTATTTATTCATGCTTATTGTTATATATTTTCTATTTATTTTTATTTATTCCTATTTTACTCTCTATTTATTACTATTTATTATTGGTTGTTGTTATTTATTAAATTATACTTTTACTCAGTGTTGGCTGTTGTTGTTTATTGAATCATATTTATTGTTGTTGCTGTTTATTGAGTCATATTTATTGTTGTTGTTGTATATTGAATCATATTTATTGTTGTTGCTGTTTATTGAATCATATTTATTGTTGTTGTTGTTTATTGAATCATATTTATTGTTGTTGCTGTTTATTGAATCATATTAGCCCTCACTCACACTTCCACTCATCACCGGTTCACGTCCTTCTCTCACATTGATCTTCATGATATCCTTTCCCTCGTTTCCTCTTCCAAGCTATCCTTCTCACCAGCTGATCCAATCAACTTCCCTGCTATATCCAAATCCCTTCCTTCCCTGGTTCCTTATCTCCTGCATCTTATCAACTCCTCTTTTCTTCACGGCCAGTTTCTCGCTGACAAACATGCAATTGTCCGTCCAATTCTTAAGAAACAGAACCTTGACTCTTCTATACTTAGTAACTATCGTCCTATATCTCTTCTGAGCTTTGCTTCTAAACTTCTCGAGTCCGCTATCTCTGCGCAACTTTCCCCTTTCATCTGCCAGTCTCTTGATCCCTTCCAATCCGGGTTTCGCCCTTCTCATTCTACCGAATCAGTTCTTCTTTCTATCTCCAATGGCATCCTCTCGCACTTCTCGTACCGTCGCTCTGTTCTTCTCGTTCTTCTCGATATGTCCTCCGCCTTCGACCTTGTTAATCACTCTATCCTAATTCATGACTTCTCTCATCTTGGTATCTCGTCTTCTGCCCTCTCTCTCCTTAAATCGTACCTTTCGGGAAGGACCTACTCTGTCAACTTCAATTCCTCTGTATCTGATCCTATCCATCTTTCATCAGGTGTCCCTCAGGGATCTATTCTTGGTCCGATACTCTTTAACCTTTACATGTCCTCCCTCTGTCCTATCCTTCGTAAGTATTCCATCTCATTTCATATCTACGCTGATGACATTCAGTTATATATCCCTCTTCCTTTTCCTTCTCCGTCTTTTCTCTCTGACATCCTATCCACCATCTCTTCTTGGGCGTCGTCCCGTCACCTTCTCCTCAACCCGTCCAAGTCTGAGTTTCTGGCTCTTCATCCTCCTCGTATTCTTCCTCCTCGCTTACCTCTTATCCTATCATCGACAGTTCGCAATCTCGGAGTTATTTTTGACTCATCTCTCTCTTCCTCCGACAACATCCTCTCTGTCGCCCGCACTTGTCGTCTTATCTTGAGATCCCTCTATCCTATACGCTCATATCTCGACAGACCTTCCGCAATCAAACTTATTCACTCTCATGTATTCTCTAGACTTGACTATTGTAATTCTTTGTACATCCATGCTCCTCGTCGTTCTCTTAAAATCCTACAACGCGTCATTAATCAATCTTGTCGTTTTGTCCTTCATCCTGTTCCTTGTCGTCACACTTCTCGATTTATTTTTCAATTTCGCTGGCTCCCTATTATTCCACGTATTCACTTTCGCCTGTGCTGTCTGATATATAAGCTTCTCCACGATCCTCATCAGCCATCCTATCTCCGCCTTCTCCTCACTCCTTGCCTCACTCCTTCCCGAATTCCTCTTCCCCTTGTATGCCCTCGTGCTGTAAATGAATCTCCTTGGTCCTCCAAATCATTCTTTTTTTCCGCCCCTCGCCTTTACAATTCCATCCCAGTTCACATTACTTCTTCTCTTTCCTACAATTCTTTCCGCTCTAAGCTCTCCAAACACTTTTTTGACCTCTCTTTTGACCCAGTCTCCCACACTCTCACACCTTTTGCATCACTATAACATGTTACTTTAGCATGTTCTTACTCGTATTCCTTCTCTCATTTGCATGCTTACTATATCTACGCTATGACTATATTCTCCCGAGTTGTGTTTGCTGTGTTGTGTTGTCATTATGTTTCAGTCGTGTTGTCTTGTCCGTCATGTCCGTCTGCTTTGTATGTTTTGCCCATATTTTGTCTCTATATTTATTGTCATTTATTGCATATTTGTAGTTCACTTCTTTTGCATCTGTCCTGTTATTTGTATTCCGTGTTCCCAACTGTTATAATCGTGTCGCGCCCGAGCCCTTCGGTGCGCTATAACAAATACATGTTGTTGTTGTTGTTGTTGTATTTATTGTTGTTGTTGTTTATTGAATCATATTTATTGTTGTTGCTGTTTATTGAATCATATTTATTTGTGTTGTTGTTACTTATTGAATCATATTTATATTTATTGTTGGTATTGTTGGTATTGTTGTATGTATATATATTATTGTATTTATTGTTATTATATTCATTGTATATTTACAGATACAATGCCACATATAGATGCATGGCAACAGTGACGATGACGTGATCACACCCACACACACGCACACATACACACTCACGCATATACACATACTCATATACACACATACGTTCGCGTGCACAAATAGTGCTTAGCAACAATGATGATTACGTGACCATACATACACACGCACAAGCATACACACCCATACACACGCACACAGACGCGCATACACACGCATACAGACGCGCATACACACGCACACAGACGCGCATATACGCGCTGACTCACATGCACACACGCGCACACATACACACTCAGGCTAGCGCGCTTGTTCCGCAAACCTGCAGCGTGCGATTGCAGTTCCGTCTATTCTAGCTATGTGTGATTCAACAAGGGTGACATAATCGCAATCGAATGATGGCATCGCAACGCACACTGTTACTACAGTGCTTTATTTATAATGGATGCCCCAAGTGTTGCCTTCGGGGGCCCCTAAGTCATCGCAACGGCTCTGTTAATAAGGCTATAATAATACCGTACGATGTTCTTGACATCCGGGCTTAAGAAGCAATCAGAAACCTCGCTGTATGTGCATTGTTAACGTTGCTGGCGTTATAGTACCTATATGTTCGTTCGAGCGTATCATAACATGATAAATCCGTGATCAATGAAATTACAATTATTAACACACTAGATATATTTCAGATGCAACATATGCAATTTTATATTTAGACAAGAAATTTCCAGTGAAAATTGACATTTTGTTTTTTACTAAAAACTGCATGAAACCTATCAAGCCTAACCGATAGCCACGCAGGGTGCGTTAGACGCTAGCTACTTGTTTAATACAAACTCGAGTAGTGTGTTGAAAACCACTGAAATTTCGCTATGATGAAAAGTGAAAATATTGGCCACAAGCCGCAGTTGAATACAAACACGTGAAATGTGTTGAAAACCACTGGATTTCACTACGATGAAAAGTGAACATATGGGCCACAAATTTCGCTATGGTGAAAAGTGAACATATTGGCCACAAGCCGCGGTCGCATTCACCGCACTTGGTACGCCTTTGACACTACGCTTGGCGAGGTTAACATATTGCCCTATTGCAGAGTATGGGAGTACTAGGGAATTTGTGGCTAATATGTTCATTGGGCAATATTGTACTAGATCCAATATGCTTACTTCGGCCAGTGTAGTGTCAAAGGCGTAGCAAGTGCAGTGACTGCGGCTTGTGGCCAATATGCTCATTTTTCACCATAGCGAAATTGCAGTGGTTTTCAAAGCAACGCACGCAACAAGTAGCTAGCACATAACATCTGTGGGGTTATTGGCTAGGCTAGGTCAGGTCAGGTCAGGTTAAGTCAAGTTAGTGAAAAATGAAACGGGATTTAAACGCACGTTTCAGACATTAACCCATTAATGCCCAAAATTAACCGAAATAGGTAGATAATTGATTTTCACAGGAACGAATATTTATGGCACACTCAACATGTGTAGTGAATTTCATCGAAAAATATTCAATAGTTTTTAAGATATGAGTTGTCAAGTTTTCTGGACGCTGGGCACCTAACAGTAACATTATTCCATTATATGAGAAGAAAACACTTTCAGCATATACGATCCATTTTATTATGCGTCTTAGGTCAAACAACCACGACTCAGAGTGGATAAATGGTCTCATATCCACCCCCGAAGGTAATAATTTTAACCTCCATTATCAGTGGCGGCGTCATGATTTTTACGATGGGGGGCTGAGGGGGGTAAGGATAAAGATGTGAGGCCGGGAAAAACATGAGGATCTACAATCGAACGCTGAGAGGATATTATAATAAGGGACTGGGTCATCTGATTCAGTGCTTGAACTTGAACCATAATTGAAGGAAATATATTGAACGAAACGAGGTGAATACCATATGATAGAACATATAACGGCACATTGACACACAAGCAAACGTCATTACAGTAACAAATACATAATTACTGTAAGACAAGTAAGATTCATGTAGGACAATAAAGCTTCATTTACAGTGGTAAGAAATATTTATATCCATGATTATGATTTGGGGGGGGGCTAGGGGGCTTGGCATATTTTTGGGGGCTGTAACCCCCCGAAACCCCCTTGGCACCGCCTCTGCACATTATAAATACAGCACCATTATAATAGAGGTACGACTTCGGGAAAATGCTATTTCCATCAGCTCTTCGGTCTCCTAGACTCTAGGAGACCGAAGTATCGAATGTATCGTAAGTCTCTAGGACCTAGAGACTTACGATACATTTTTACGTTATTTTATACTATATTTCAATATCATGTGTGAGTCAACGGGACTCCTCAACACTTGGGCCTCTTCGGCCGGGCGGTGCTGGGGGCGGTCGCCACGGCTCTGCCAGAACTATCATCTTTACGACTCCAATACAATCTTATGTTTGGATATTTAGCATATCCGCTCAATTTAGCATATTTATCATACCCGCACATCTTAGAAGTTCAGATGAGGTTTTGCAGTGGCTTAAAACACTACCACAATGCGGAGTAAAGGGGTTTGCCTCTCTTGACATAAAAAACTTATATGGCACTATTCCACGCTGCTCAGATGACAACAATAAGGGCCTAGATGAAGTCTACGTGAAGATTACGTGACTTTTTAATTAACAACAAGTCCAAAGACAAGTCTAATGACAAGTCTAATGATGGTCTAATGGTGTTTGTAGACAAGTCTAATGATGGTCTTCCTCACAGAAATTTGCTAAACAATGGTCCATCATACATGCCTCAACAATATTGCAGGAGAGATTGTCGACGAATTACTAAAGAGTGTGGAGCCACAATTCAAAAGAGCATCGCAAAAATGGAAAAAGATGGCATCCCAAATGAAGCAATACAGGAATTTGCTGGTGGGGCGATGAAGATTTTGAAAAACAGTCATAAACTTTTACCGAATAAAATGCCAGATGAGTTGGATAAGATCAAAGAGATTAAGATGCAAAGCAATACCATCATCACTCCTACAGACAAGACCGGACGTCTAATGGCACTCAGCACTGAGCACTATGAGAGGATGCTGTCTGAATCAACAATCGAGGGAGGAAATTTTCAGGAAATCAAATCTGTACTTCCATCCACCAGGCAAACCCAATTCAACAAAAACCTCGACTACGTTATACAAAAATATATAAATAACAAATCTGTTCAGAGCTGCCTCTCCAAGCTCAAATGTAGCTTCCCAATGCCTAGTTCGGCTTACACCTTACCCAAAGACTGTATGGTGCCGGTCTGGCATCATCAGTAGCGGGGAAGCGATAATGACGCGAGAGCGACATTGACTGTGGAGGCGTGTTTTGGGATTGTGGTCGTTGGAGATTGATGCGATGTGATTGAGATATTGCTGAGTTATTCTGGTGGTTTTGTGGTTAGTTAATTTGACCAAGTTCGTTACCGTTTATATAAATATATTCAGTTGTGTTATTGGGTTGTTTGATCGTAATAACATAACATGGCGCAGCCGACAGCGGCAACGGATGATCAAATTTCTGAGCTAACTAGTCTGGTCGCACAATTGGTGGACCAAAACATTAAAAGAGAACGAATGTTAGAGCAACAACTTCAGCAAGCAAGGGCTAGTGATTCAAATCGCCAAAATCAAAATATCTCTGAATCTCAGAATAAGACGGTGAAATTACCTGCGAATTCCACTCCAGTGTTGCATGCAGATTGTTCATTGCGCGATTTTGATACGTGGAGGTACAAAATAATGGGCTATGTCGCGTTGTCAAATCTAGACAAGCTCCCGCCAAAAGAACAACAGGCAGTGTTGCACGCGTCAGTCGATGAGGACTGGTCGCGTATATTGCGATTCAGTCTGAACATCAGTCAGGGTTCCGACATGGATCAGTGCATCACTCAGATGGAACAGCACTTACGAGCACAACGCAATATTGTAATCGACCGGAGGGAATTTTATCTCAGATCTCAACAGCCCGGTGAATCTTTCGATACATTTTTGTGTGCAGTAAAAGAGATACAGTCTTTCTGCGATTTTTGCACGGTCTGCAGTGATGATAGACTTCGTGACAAAATTATGATGGGGACTGGTGATGAACAGGCACTGAGTCACATGCTTCGCGAGAAAGACATGAATTTGATGAGGGCGATCAATATATGTCGTTCATCTGAGGCAGCAAAAACAAACTCTTCGCAAATTAAGGGCGAATCGTGCAGAGCGGTATCCCACAATCACCTGAAAAGGGCGGACGCCAGTCATAGCGACAGGCAAAATTGCACCAAGTGTGGATCGAAATGCAGCAGTGGTCAGAAATGTCCCGCGTACGGCAAGGCCTGTCGTATATGCGGAAAAAACGGACATTATGCGAAGGTATGTCGTAGCAGTAACCGCAGAGGATCCCACAAAACCAACAGACGTCAACGGATTGTTCAGGCCGACTCAAACGAACAAGTACGACGCATTCGTGTGGGTGACGTACGACAGAAGCAAAAAGGAAAGCGAGAGCCCGCGATCAGCATCAACGTAAAGCCCAGTCAAGGACGGTCGGTCGATATACGCTGGATCGCTGACACTGGCGCTGAATGAAGTGTCATAAAATCTGCTGTGGCAGCCAAGTTGGGAATCAAAACGACTTCTTTGACTACATGTGCAGCGCGCCTATGTTCGGCGGATGGCGGTCGTCCTCACTGCTCCGGCCGAGGCTGGACGAGGCCTTACACACACCGGCGTTTGAGGCAACGAAAAGATACCTGACGTCACCTCCTGTATTGGATTTCTACGAGCCCTCGAGACAGACGGTGGTTGAGACTGATGCTGCTCGTTTGCACGGTCTCGGTTTTGTTGTACGTCAAATGGACGAACAGCAGCGCTGGAGACTGGTTCAGTGTGGTTCGCGCGCCCTTACGGAAACTGAAACCAGGTACGCTGCCGTGGAACAGGAAATGTTGGCAGTCGTATGGGCCTGCCACAGAGCAAATAATTATCTTGCTGGCGCCAAGAAATTCGTCATCATGACAGACCACAAACCACTCTTGCCCATACTGAACACAAAAAGTATCGCGGAAATAAGCAACCCGCGCTTGCAGCGTATGAGAACCAAGCTATCGCACTTGAGATTTGAAGCCGTTTGGAAAGCAGGCAAGGAACACGTAATTGCGGATTGCCTATCCCGCTCGCCACTGCCGATTTCCAGTGACGAGAACATGGATACGGCAGTTTGCGATGAAACCGGCGGAAAATTTGAGCATTCCATCACGATATCACGCCTGTTGGACGAGCAAGCTGAATCGCAAACAGAATCAGGTGATCTTCTTCTGAATCGCATCATCGAGGCCGGTAAATCAGATCATGAATACCGGTCTTTGTTCAACACTGTGAGACGTGGTTTCCCAGCAGAAAAGTATCAGACAGAGGAACTGATGCGTCCGTACTGGAATGTACGTAACGATTTACGTCTGGATGGAGATGTTATACTCTATGGATGTCGATCAGTCGTGCCGCGTGCTCTGCGACGCGAAGTACTCAATTCGTTACACGCCAGTCATCAAGGAATCGTGAGGACAATGCAACGCGCGCGACAAGCGGTATATTGGCCAACAATCAACAACGAAATAAAGTTGATCGTGTCTTCATGTCAGCAGTGCGTAACGCACCGTAGAAGCATTCAGAAGGAGGAATATTTGTGCGATGATGCGCCTACTCGTGTGTTCGAGAGTGTGTCTTCGGATTACTTCACCTACGCCGGTCGAACGTACCTCGTGTATGTTGATCGACTGTCCAACTGGCCGGTGGTCGTCGACTGTCCGAGAGGCGACTCCACATCACGTCACCTCATCAAAACAATGCGGCGATTATTCGCGATGTTTGGAGCCCCGAATCGACTTCGCAGCGATGGAGGACCACAGTACACGTCGCGGCGAACAGCTGAGTTTTTCAAACGCTGGCACGTGGATCATCACATGAGTAGTCCAGAGTATCCACAAGGAAAAGGTCACGCGGAGGCTACTGTGAAGAAGATAAAGCTTCTGGTGAAAAAAACAACGCTGAATGGAAACTTAGATACTGATGCCTTCACCGAGGGTCTTGTGGAGATGCGGAATACTCCAGGACGGGACGGACGATCTCTAGCACAAGTCTTGTTCGGACACCCCATTCGTTCCCAGGTGCCGACTCATCATACAGCCTTCTCACAGGAATGGCAGCGATGTGCAGACGTCTGTGACACGGTGAGGGAGGTGGAGCAGAAGAAGGCACAGGAAGCGTACAACAGGACGTTGAAACCCCTTCCTCGACTGAAGGTGGGCCAAGACGTGTACATACAGGATCAGACTACAAAGCAGTGGCAGCGTAAGGGCACTGTCGTCGGTGTACGTGATCCTCGCAATTACGCCTTACGAATGCCCAGCGGACGCATAGCTATCCGAAACCGGCGCTATCTTTTTTTGGAGACGAGACCGACAATTGTCAACCCAGAGCTGAGCGACGTCGACAACACCCCGGTCACTGTGGATCACGTTGATCCTCAGAATCGTGAACAGGTCGAACTTCCGAGGCGGAGCCAACGTGATCGAAGACGCGATCTCCGGCTATCTGAAGGATTACGTCTGCCCCATCAAGCGACAGACTGAAGGGGAGGTGTATGGTGCCGGTCTGGCATCATCAGTAGCGGGGAAGCGATAATGACGCGAGAGCGACATTGACTGTGGAGGCGTGTTTTGGGATTGTGGTCGTTGGAGATTAATGCGATGTGATTGAGATATTGCTGAGTTATTCTGGTGGTTTTGTGGTTAGTTAATTTGACCAAGTTCGTTACCGTGTATAATAAATATATTCAGTTGTGTTATTGGGTTGTTTGATCGTAATAAGGTCGGAGAACTGAAAGGGCGACCCATAGTTGCTGCAGCCACAAAACTAGCAAAATGTCTTTCGAAAAAATGGATGGACTTCTCAGTAATATACCCGCACATCTTAGAAGTTCAGATGAATTTTTGCAGTGGCTTAAAACACTACCACAATGCGGAGTAAAGGGGTTTGCCTCTCTTGACATAAAAAACTTATATGGCGCTATTCCACGCTGCTCAGATAACAACAATAAGGGTCTAGATGAAGTGTTACGTGACTTTTTAATTAACAACAAGTCCAAAAAGGATATGTTTCATGAGATGGCGGTTGAGGATATTGTTGATTTGGTTAATATGGCCATATCAAATGATGTCATTCAGGGAGCTAAACTCTATAAACAGATCGAAGGATTATCAATGGGAAATCTACTGGCTCCTCAACTGGCCATCATATTCGCCGACTATTTGGACCAGCAATTTCAAACGGTATTTCATCGGCCACTCAAATACAAGAGATACATCGATGATCTATTTGTAGCTTGGTATGACGACATTGACACCGCAGTGTTGCTAGCTACCGCCAATTCCATCACAAATTTTATTGAGTTTACTATTGAGCTGCCAAAGAATTGCAGACTGGTTTTTTGGACTGCAACATGAGCTACAACGGTGAACAATTTGTATCTGAGGTATACATGAAGCCTCACTACAGCGGCTCAATCACATCTTGGATGTCTAATGGTCCAAAAAGTGCTAAGTGTGCAATAGCATATGGGGAATTTGTGAGGGCTTCGAGAAGAACCACTACACCGGCGACACTTCAGAATTCCATTAAGACCATTGAGAACCGATTTAGACAAAATGGCTACCCCGACTATGTGATCAAAAGGAGCAAGAACAAGGCAATTCGAGATATCAGAGTAGACATGCAAGCTGAAAGTAAGGAAGACAAATATTTCATCAAACTACCGTATCTGGGTGAGAGCAGTCGCCGACAATGTTATTCCCTCGTCAAGAGAACAGGTCTCCAGGGGAAAATACGGATGTGGTTCGACCCGGGTCGACCGCTGAAGCGGATTTTCGCTCCACCAAAAGAGCGTTTCAGGTGCGCACCACAATGTGATACCTGTGCAACATCCATGAGTCCCGACAGAAAACTATGTTGGAGGAAAAATGTCATATATAAGATAGTGTGCACGGTATGTGGAAAAATCTACATTGGTGAGACCTCGCGACCAGTACGTGTAAGGATCCTGGAACACTCCAACTATAAGCTGGGAGGTCCAATTATAAATCATTTTATGGAAGAGCATAACAAAATGGAGGTATCGATAAAGTGGACAGTTATACACAGCGGAATATTAGACGATGCTACTAGAAGATATGCAGAGGCAGCATACATTCAAGAAAATGACTCCAGCTGCATCATGAACGGCTTCAAACGAATCGAACTTAATTGCAAATTCTGATTTAATGGTAATATTTATTGCATGTAATTGTCGATTGTTAGTTTTATATTATTTACTTAAAAGTGTGTCAAAATCATATACGCGTGTCTTAATGTTTATATTCATTTATTTCTTAAAATATGTTGTGTTCTTGGCTCGTTTTTTTATGTATTTTATAAAACAGTACTTGATAAAGCTTTGTTGAGGCGAAACGTCGTACTAATACAGAAATAATTGTGCCCGATGAAGTATAATTTCTTCATCATACATATATATATATATATATATATATATATATATATATATATATATATATATATATATATATATATATATCGAGGTCGTTATTTCCAATGAACCCAGGTAATGGATGCCCAGCGTCCAGAAAAATGGACAGCCAAAAATTAACTGTTATAACTCAAAGTCATATGATATTCGATACCTATTTATGATTTAAATTCACAGCTACAACATTCATGTACATGTTAAAACAGTTGTATGCAAATATAAACAGGTAGTAAAGAAATTACAGCAATATGATTCAACTGGACCGACGCCATGCAGCCGCCATGATGCAACTCTGCATTGTAGCGTTTCACGAGACGTACAAAATATGTTTGGTTACGCTGCCCGTTTTATGGCAGACAGGCTGATGTTCAGGGTCTCTCCTCATTATATTATTACGCTTTAATACTGCCAGGTTAAGTATCTATGGCGGTTTTTCTAGCGTCCATTTTTCTGGACGCCAGGTCTTAATGGGTTAAGGTCAAACATATATTTAAGATATATGAGAATAACTTACGAAACACAGCGTGAATAAATCGGGGAGCATATAGTTATTTGTTTACCTGCGATGATGTTGAATACTCGCTGGATCAGGTGCGCTGGAAGGGCTGGCAGAGCGCAGAGCTGACTCTGAAACTCCGTTGACATAGTCTGACGCAGTGATTTCCTCTTGCGCAATAGCGCTTAAGTATAGTGGAAGAAACATTCACTGACCGCGATAATCGCGAAGACGCGACTGCTAATGAGACGCGAATAGCAGTCTCAAAATCTGCCGTCGCATGGGACGGATCGAAAACAGAAGAATCATTATTTTGTGTCATCTGCACCAGTCTCCGCCATACAGCTGTGTACAACGGAACGTTCCGTTTTGACATCAGCACAGAAACCGTCGGTACAAACGTGCCGTTATAAAGCACATGGATGGCGAATAGCTGGCGAATAGCTGGCGAAACATGGCAGAGCACAAGTGAAAAGTGCCGTCCACGAAGATATCACAAGCAGTGAGCAGTAAAAACTGCATACGCTCCGACACAAATGAGAGCACAATGTCGTCGCCCAAAGTAACGCTTCCGCGGTACAGTCGGCACACACGCGGCCCGAATGTAGCCGAAAGTGTTTCGCAATGGTCAAGAGTTTCTGCGAGAACACTCGGCGACGACGGATGCACCGGTGTGACGGCGTGGCTGATGAATGTCATCATCCGCCTCATGTTGGTGTAGGACACCGAAGCGTGTGGATGCTCAGCGAGTGCGTCGTTGTAGTGTTGTAGGGGTCGCCTGGGTTCTGTACGAGCTCGCGTGTAGCACCGGCAGCGTATCCTCAACGAGTCCAGGCTACTGTCACTCGCGGCGTGATTATGAGGTCGTCCGATCCGTAGATTGCCGCCGCTCAACACAGCAGAGCCTCGGCAAGCGGGTTTTTTGCAGCGCAATTATACGCGCTGATTGCGCTCGTACCTTTTTCGGTAGGCGAACCCACCGAATAGGTAGTACTTCATTTTTTGCGAAGGCCCCGGAATTTCTATGTATCCCATAGAAAACACTGAATTACTGTGAAAACACACTTACGACAAACAAGCATGTAATCCACCATTGCAACATTTTAAAAACATATATGAATAAATATAAAATACAAATAAGGAAATCAATAGCAATCAACAACAATAAACAAACAAAAATACGATTAAACAAATATCAACCAACAATATATATAAGAAAGATTTAAGATGTAACATGAAATAAAAATATAAGAAAATTAAACAATATTAATAAATGGAAAATAAAAAATAATAAACATAAATTAATTAGTATATAAGTAACAATCAACAGTCAATCCACTCAATGTCGATCGTGACATGTAGGAAGCTCGATGGAACTTCAATGTCACTTCAATGTCTCACATTCACTCAATGTCAATCCTGATGTCACTCAATGTAGGATGTTACACAAATAACTCCATTTAGCCCATATTGAAGAGTTTAGATAGTTGTATTGCTGGCAAAAAATACGAAAAACGTCGAAAACAGCATATGTGCAAAACATCGCATAAATATACCACTACACAATACTTACCCACTGGTTGATTGTATGCAACGATGCAACAGCTCACTACTAATGTATGTCCACAACCGATCACGATCAGAACCGGAGCCAAAAGGAGGAAGAGTCCGGTACTCGACCTTTTTAGCCAAGCCGGTCGTTAACTAAAATTGCACAATTGTACATTCCCTAAAATGGAAAAATGGAGTGAAATGAATATGGGCTAAATGGAGTTATTTGTGTAACATCCTACATTGAGTGACATCAGGATTGACATTGAGTGAATGTGAGACATTGAAGTGACATTGAAGTTCCATCGAGCTTCCTACATGTCACGATCGACATTGAGTGGATTGACTGTTGATTGTTACTTATATACTAATTAATTTATGTTTATTATTTTTAATTTTCCATTTATTAATATTGTTTAATTTTCTTATATTTTTATTTCATGTTACATCTTAAATCTTTCTTATATATATTGTTGGTTGATATTTGTTTAATCGTATTTTTGTTTGTTTATTGTTGTTGATTGCTATTGATTTCCTTATTTGTATTTTATATTTATTCATATATGTTTTTAAAATGTTGCAATGGTGGATTACATGCTTGTTTGTCGTAAGTGTGTTTTCACAGTAATTCAGTGTTTTCTATGGGATACATAGAAATTCCGGGGCCTTCGCAAAAAATGAAGTACTACCTATTCGGTGGGTTCGCCTACCGAAAAAGGTACGAGCGCAATCAGCGCGTATAATTGCGCTGCAAAAAACCCGCTTGCCGAGGCTCTGCTGTGTTGAGCGGCGGCAATCTACGGATCGGACGACCTCATAATCACGCCGCGAGTGACAGTAGCCTGGACTCGTTGAGGATACGCTGCCGGTGCTACACGCGAGCTCGTACAGAACCCAGGCGACCCCTACAACACTACAACGACGCACTCGCTGAGCATCCACACGCTTCGGTGTCCTACACCAACATGAGGCGGATGATGACATTCATCAGCCACGCCGTCACACCGGTGCATCCGTCGTCGCCGAGTGTTCTCGCAGAAACTCTTGAACATTGCGAAACACTTTCGGTTACATTCGGGCCGCGTGTGTGCCGACTGTACCGCGGAAGCGTTACTTTGGGCGACGACATTGTGCTCTCATTTGTGTCGGAGCGTATGCAGTTTTTACTGCTCACTGCTTGTGATATCTTCGTGGACGGCACTTTTCACTTGTGCTCTGCCATGTTTCGCCAGCTATTCGCCAGCTATTCGCCATCCATGTGCTTTATAACGGCACGTTTGTACCGACGGTTTCTGTGCTGATGTCAAAACGGAACGTTCCGTTGTACACAGCTGTATGGCGGAGACTGGTGCAGATGACACAAAATAATGATTCTTCTGTTTTCGATCCGTCCCATGCGACGGCGGATTTTGAGACTGCTATTCGCGTCTCATTAGCAGTCGCGTCTTCGCGATTATCGCGGTCAGTGAATGTTTCTTCCACTATACTTAAGCGCTATTGCGCAAGAGGAAATCACTGCGTCAGACTATGTCAACGGAGTTTCAGAGTCAGCTCTGCGCTCTGCCAGCCCTTCCAGCGCACCTGATCCAGCGAGTATTCAACATCATCGCAGGTAAACAAATAACTATATGCTCACCGATTTATTCACGCTGTGTTTCGTTATTCTCATATATCTTAAATATATGTTTGACCTTAACCCATTAAGACCTGGCGTCCAGAAAAATGGACGCTAGAAAAACCGCCATAGATACTTAACCTGGCAGTATTAAAGCGTAATAATATAATGAGGAGAGACCCTGAATATCAGCCTGTCTGCCATAAAACGGGCAGCGTAACCAAACATATTTTGTACGTCTCGTGAAACGCTACAATGCAGAGTTGCATCATGGCGGCTGCATGGCGTCGGTCCAGTTGAATCATATTGCTGTAATTTCTTTACTACCTGTTTATATTTGCATACAACTGTTTAACATGTACATGAATGTTGTAGCTGTGAATTTAAATCATAAATAGGTATCGAATATCATATGACTTTGAGTTATAACAGTTAATTTTTGGCTGTCCATTTTTCTGGACGCTGGGCATCCATTACCTGGGTTCATTGGAAATAACGACCTCGATATATATATATATATATATATATATATATATACCTCCATTTTGTTATGCTCTTCCATAAAATGATTTATAATTGGACCTCCCAGCTTATAGTTGGAGTGTTCCAGGATCCTTACACGTACTGGTCGCGAGGTCTCACCAATGTAGATTTTTCCACATACCGTGCACACTATCTTATATATGACATTTTTCCTCCAACATAGTTTTCTGTCGGGACTCATGGATGTTGCACAGGTATCACATTGTGGTGCGCACCTGAAACGCTCTTTTGGTGGAGCGAAAATCCGCTTCAGCGGTCGACCCGGGTCGAACCACATCCGTATTTTCCCCTGGAGACCTGTTCTCTTGACGAGGGAATAACATTGTCGGCGACTGCTCTCACCCAGATACGGTAGTTTGATGAAATATTTGTCTTCCTTACTTTCAGCTTGCATGTCTACTCTGATATCTCGAATTGCCTTGTTCTTGCTCCTTTTGATCACATAGTCGGGGTAGCCATTTTGTCTAAATCGGTTCTCAATGGTCTTAATGGAATTCTGAAGTGTCGCCGGTGTAGTGGTTCTTCTCGAAGCCCTCACAAATTCCCCATATGCTATTGCACACTTAGCACTTTTTGGACCATTAGACATCCAAGATGTGATTGAGCCGCTGTAGTGAGGCTTCATGTATACCTCAGATACAAATTGTTCACCGTTGTAGCTCATGTTGCAGTCCAAAAAACCAGTCTGCAATTCTTTGGCAGCTCAATAGTAAACTCAATAAAATTTGTGATGGAATTGGCGGTAGCTAGCAACACTGCGGTGTCAATGTCGTCATACCAAGCTACAAATAGATCATCGATGTATCTCTTGTATTTGAGTGGCCGATGAAATACCGTTTGAAATTGCTGGTCCAAATAGTCGGCGAATATGATGGCCAGTTGAGGAGCCAGTAGATTTCCCATTGATAATCCTTCGATCTGTTTATAGAGTTTAGCTCCCTGAATGACATCATTTGATATGGCCATATTAACCAAATCAACAATATCCTCAACCGCCATCTCATGAAACATATCCTTTTTGGACTTGTTGTTAATTAAAAAGTCACGTAACACTTCATCTAGACCCTTATTGTTGTTATCTGAGCAGCGTGGAATAGCGCCATATAAGTTTTTTATGTCAAGAGAGGCAAACCCCTTTACTCCGCATTGTGGTAGTGTTTTAAGCCACTGCAAAAATTCATCTGAACTTCTAAGATGTGCGGGTATATTACTGAGAAGTCCATCCATTTTTTCGAAAGACATTTTGCTAGTTTTGTGGCTGCAGCAACTATGGGTCGCCCTTTCAGTTCTCCGACCTTATTACGATCAAACAACCCAATAACACAACTGAATATATTTATTATACACGGTAACGAACTTGGTCAAATTAACTAACCACAAAACCACCAGAATAACTCAGCAATATCTCAATCACATCGCATTAATCTCCAACGACCACAATCCCAAAACACGCCTCCACAGTCAATGTCGCTCTCGCGTCATTATCGCTTCCCCGCTACTGATGATGCCAGACCGGCACCATACACCTCCCCTTCAGTCTGTCGCTTGATGGGGCAGACGTAATCCTTCAGATAGCCGGAGATCGCGTCTTCGATCACGTTGGCTCCGCCTCGGAAGTTCGACCTGTTCACGATTCTGAGGATCAACGTGATCCACAGTGACCGGGGTGTTGTCGACGTCGCTCAGCTCTGGGTTGACAATTGTCGGTCTCGTCTCCAAAAAAAGATAGCGCCGGTTTCGGATAGCTATGCGTCCGCTGGGCATTCGTAAGGCGTAATTGCGATGATCACGTACACCGACGACAGTGCCCTTACGCTGCCACTGCTTTGTAGTCTGATCCTGTATGTACACGTCTTGGCCCACCTTCAGTCGAGGAAGGGGTTTCAACGTCCTGTTGTACGCTTCCTGTGCCTTCTTCTGCTCCACCTCCCTCACCGTGTCACAGACGTCTGCACATCGCTGCCATTCCTGTGAGAAGGCTGTATGATGAGTCGGCACCTGGGAACGAATGGGGTGTCCGAACAAGACTTGTGCTAGAGATCGTCCGTCCCGTCCTGGAGTATTCCGCATCTCCACAAGACCCTCGGTGAAGGCATCAGTATCTAAGTTTCCATTCAGCGTTGTTTTTTTCACCAGAAGCTTTATCTTCTTCACAGTAGCCTCCGCGTGACCTTTTCCTTGTGGATACTCTGGACTACTCATGTGATGATCCACGTGCCAGCGTTTGAAAAACTCAGCTGTTCGCCGCGACGTGTACTGTGGTCCTCCATCGCTGCGAAGTCGATTCGGGGCTCCAAACATCGCGAATAATCGCCGCATTGTTTTGATGAGGTGACGTGATGTGGAGTCGCCTCTCGGACAGTCGACGACCACCGGCCAGTTGGACAGTCGATCAACATACACGAGGTACGTTCGACCGGCGTAGGTGAAGTAATCCGAAGACACACTCTCGAACACACGAGTAGGCGCATCATCGCACAAATATTCCTCCTTCTGAATGCTTCTACGGTGCGTTACGCACTGCTGACATGAAGACACGATCAACTTTATTTCGTTGTTGATTGTTGGCCAATATACCGCTTGTCGCGCGCGTTGCATTGTCCTCACGATTCCTTGATGACTGGCGTGTAACGAATTGAGTACTTCGCGTCGCAGAGTACGCGGCACGACTGATCGACATCCATAGAGTATAACATCTCCATCCAGACGTAAATCGTTACGTACATTCCAGTACGGACGCATCAGTTCCTCTGTCTGATACTTTTCTGCTGGGAAACCACGTCTCACAGTGTTGAACAAAGACCGGTATTCATGATCTGATTTACCGGCCTCGATGATGCGATTCAGAAGAAGATCACCTGATTCTGTTTGCGATTCAGCTTGCTCGTCCAACAGGCGTGATATCGTGATGGAATGCTCAAATTTTCCGCCGGTTTCATCGCAAACTGCCGTATCCATGTTCTCGTCACTGGAAATCGGCAGTGGCGAGCGGGATAGGCAATCCGCAATTACGTGTTCCTTGCCTGCTTTCCAAACGGCTTCAAATCTCAAGTGCGATAGCTTGGTTCTCATACGCTGCAAGCGCGGGTTGCTTATTTCCGCGATACTTTTTGTGTTCAGTATGGGCAAGAGTGGTTTGTGGTCTGTCATGATGACGAATTTCTTGGCGCCAGCAAGATAATTATTTGCTCTGTGGCAGGCCCATACGACTGCCAACATTTCCTGTTCCACGGCAGCGTACCTGGTTTCAGTTTCCGTAAGGGCGCGCGAACCACACTGAACCAGTCTCCAGCGCTGCTGTTCGTCCATTTGACGTACAACAAAACCGAGACCGTGCAAACGAGCAGCATCAGTCTCAACCACCGTCTGTCTCGAGGGCTCGTAGAAATCCAATACAGGAGGTGACGTCAGGTATCTTTTCGTTGCCTCAAACGCCGGTGTGTGTAAGGCCTCGTCCAGCCTCGGCCGGAGCAGTGAGGACGACCGCCATCCGCCGAACATAGGCGCGCTGCACATGTAGTCAAAGAAGTCGTTTTGATTCCCAACTTGGCTGCCACAGCAGATTTTATGACACTTCATTCAGCGCCAGTGTCAGCGATCCAGCGTATATCGACCGACCGTCCTTGACTGGGCTTTACGTTGATGCTGATCGCGGGCTCTCGCTTTCCTTTTTGCTTCTGTCGTACGTCACCCACACGAATGCGTCGTACTTGTTCGTTTGAGTCGGCCTGAACAATCCGTTGACGTCTGTTGGTTTTGTGGGATCCTCTGCGGTTACTGCTACGACATACCTTCGCATAATGTCCGTTTTTTCCGCATATACGACAGGCCTTGCCGTACGCGGGACATTTCTGACCACTGCTGCATTTCGATCCACACTTGGTGCAATTTTGCCTGTCGCTATGACTGGCGTCCGCCCTTTTCAGGTGATTGTGGGATACCGCTCTGCACGATTCGCCCTTAATTTGCGAAGAGTTTGTTTTTGCTGCCTCAGATGAACGACATATATTGATCGCCCTCATCAAATTCATGTCTTTCTCGCGAAGCATGTGACTCAGTGCCTGTTCATCACCAGTCCCCATCATAATTTTGTCACGAAGTCTATCATCACTGCAGACCGTGCAAAAATCGCAGAAAGACTGTATCTCTTTTACTGCACACAAAAATGTATCGAAAGATTCACCGGGCTGTTGAGATCTGAGATAAAATTCCCTCCGGTCGATTACAATATTGCGTTGTGCTCGTAAGTGCTGTTCCATCTGAGTGATGCACTGATCCATGTCGGAACCCTGACTGATGTTCAGACTGAATCGCAATATACGCGACCAGTCCTCATCGACTGACGCGTGCAACACTGCCTGTTGTTCTTTTGGCGGGAGCTTGTCTAGATTTGACAACGCGACATAGCCCATTATTTTGTACCTCCACGTATCAAAATCGCGCAATGAACAATCTGCATGCAACACTGGAGTGGAATTCGCAGGTAATTTCACCGTCTTATTCTGAGATTCAGAGATATTTTGATTTTGGCGATTTGAATCACTAGCCCTTGCTTGCTGAAGTTGTTGCTCTAACATTCGTTCTCTTTTAATGTTTTGGTCCACCAATTGTGCGACCAGACTAGTTAGCTCAGAAATTTGATCATCCGTTGCCGCTGTCGGCTGCGCCATGTTATGTTATTACGATCAAACAACCCAATAACACAACTGAATATATTTATATAAACGGTAACGAACTTGGTCAAATTAACTAACCACAAAACCACCAGAATAACTCAGCAATATCTCAATCACATCGCATCAATCTCCAACGACCACAATCCCAAAACACGCCTCCACAGTCAATGTCGCTCTCGCGTCATTATCGCTTCCCCGCTACTGATGATGCCAGACCGGCACCATACAGTCTTTGGGTAAGGTGTAAGCCGAACTAGGCATTGGGAAGCTACATTTGAGCTTGGAGAGGCAGCTCTGAACAGATTTGTTATTTATATATTTTTGTATAACGTAGTCGAGGTTTTTGTTGAATTGGGCTTGCCTGGTGGATGGAAGTACAGATTTGATTTCCTGAAAATTTCCTCCCTCGATTGTTGATTCAGACAGCATCCTCTCATAGTGCTCAGTGCTGAGTGCCATTAGACGTCCGGTCTTGTCTGTAGGAGTGATGATGGTATTGCTTTGCATCTTAATCTCTTTGATCTTATCCAACTCATCTGGCATTTTATTCGGTAAAAGTTTATGACTGTTTTTCAAAATCTTCATCGCCCCACCAGCAAATTCCTGTATTGCTTCATTTGGGATGCCATCTTTTTCCATTTTTGCGATGCTCTTTTGAATTGTGGCTCCACACTCTTTAGTAATTCGTCGACAATCTCTCCTGCAATATTGTTGAGGCATGTATGATGGACCATTGTTTAGCAAATTTCTGTGAGGAAGACCATCATTAGACTTGTCTACAAACACCATTAGACCATCATTAGACTTGTCATTAGACTTGTCTTTGGACTTGTTGTTAATTAAAAAGTCACGTAATCTTCACGTAGACTTCATCTAGGCCCTTATTGTTGTCATCTGAGCAGCGTGGAATAGTGCCATATAAGTTTTTTATGTCAAGAGAGGCAAACCCCTTTACTCCGCATTGTGGTAGTGTTTTAAGCCACTGCAAAACCTCATCTGAACTTCTAAGATGTGCGGGTATGATAAATATGCTAAATTGAGCGGATATGCTAAATATCCAAACATAAGATTGTATTGGAGTCGTAAAGATGATAGTTCTGGCAGAGCCGTGGCGACCGCCCCCAGCACCGCCCGGCCGAAGAGGCCCAAGTGTTGAGGAGTCCCGTTGACTCACACATGATATTGAAATATAGTATAAAATAACGTAAAAATGTATCGTAAGTCTCTAGGTCCTAGAGACTTACGATACATTCGATACTTCGGTCTCCTAGAGTCTAGGAGACCGAAGAGCTGATGGAAATAGCATTTTCCCGAAGTCGTACCTCTATTATAATGGTGCTGTATTTATAATGTGCAGAGGCGGTGCCAAGGGGGTTTCGGGGGGTTACAGCCCCCAAAAATATGCCAAGCCCCCTAGCCCCCCCCCCCCAAATCATAATCATGGATATAAATATTTCTTACCACTGTAAATGAAGCTTTATTGTCCTACATGAATCTTACTTGTCTTACAGTAATTATGTATTTGTTACTGTAATGACGTTTGCTTGTGTGTCAATGTGCCGTTATATGTTCTATCATATGGTATTCACCTCGTTTCGTTCAATATATTTCCTTCAATTATGGTTCAAGTTCAAGCACTGAATCAGATGACCCAGTCCCTTATTATAATATCCTCTCAGCGTTCGATTGTAGATCCTCATGTTTTTCCCGGCCTCACATCTTTATCCTTACCCCCCTCAGCCCCCCATCGTAAAAATCATGACGCCGCCACTGATAATGGAGGTTAAAATTATTACCTTCGGGGGTGGATATGAGACCATTTATCCACTCTGAGTCGTGGTTGTTTGACCTAAGACGCATAATAAAATGGATCGTATATGCTGAAAGTGTTTTCTTCTCATATAATGGAATAATGTTACTGTTAGGTGCCCAGCGTCCAGAAAACTTGACAACTCATATCTTAAAAACTATTGAATATTTTTCGATGAAATTCACTACACATGTTGAGTGTGCCATAAATATTCGTTCCTGTGAAAATCAATTATCTACCTATTTCGGTTAATTTTGGGCATTAATGGGTTAATGTCTGAAACATGCGTTTAAATCCCGTTTCATTTTTCACTTCATCAGCACCAAGTTTCCCATTTCTAACGACATATAGTAGAATCGGTTGATATATTTTCGTACATATTAATATAGAATGTGTTTATATTATTATAAACGCATACCTGCTTCACAGGGGACGTCAGCCACCCATCAGGCGCCATGCGCAGCTACCTGGACTGCATCGCCAGATACTGGCTCCACAGAGTTGGCCCTGATATATTGAGCCATTTTAGACTTACGTACAGAACCAACCATGCCGTGGAAGGTTTCCACAGCCGCCTACGTTGGTCAATCCATATACGGCCTGGTGTCCTGCAGTTCGTACAACTGATACGCCACCAGGAACTGCAGGGCTACCAGAAACTATCGTCCACGTGGCGCGGAAACGAGCTAGTAGTCAGGGCAAGTCGACGCAAGCTTCAGATTCGACGACGACTTTTGGAGGCGTACAACCACGTGCGGATCAATGGTCTCGGTAGTGACGAAGAAATCAGGTTATATCTTCATCACATTGGGAACATTGCTAACTCTTCCTCAATTGGCTACGACTTTGACGATGCATCAGGGAGTGAGGCCAGCGATGATGATGATGTTGGTATTGATGATGATGCTGCTGGTGTGAATGGTTTTGTTGTGAATGATGATGATGCTGGTGTGAATGATGATGATGCTGGTGTGAATGGTGTTGTTGTGAATGATGATATTGGTGTGAATGATGATATTGGTGTGAATGATGATTTTGTTGTGAATGATGATATTGGTGTGAATGATTATTTTGTTGTGAATGATGATATTGGTGTGAATGATGATTTTGTTGTGAATGATGATATTGGTGTGAATGATGATTTTGTTGTGAATGATGATATTGGTGCAAATGATGATATTGGTGCGAATGATGATATTGGTGCGAATGATGATATTGGTGCGAATGATGATATTGGTGTGAATGATTTTGTTGTGAATAATGATATTGATGTGGATGGTGATGAAGATGATGGTTGATGAAGTGATGGTTGTGAATGGTGATTGTTGATGAAGTGGATTCGGACCATATTTTAAATATGGTACGTATAGGCGAGGCAGTAGGACACTCTGAGGTCGCGGCCAATAATTCATCTGCCGTCATGACATTTGATGAGATGCTGCAAAAGGGAATGAGTCGCCGCCAGGCGTTCAGGGCGCTGCGAAGCATGCGCCGAATGCGCATAACTCGTGGCGAGCTTTGAATAAATTTATATTGCGTTTGTTCTCTTTTGTGTTGTATTGTTTGTTGTTTCGCTTGTGTATTGTATTTATTGTATGAATATACATGTGTTGTGTCTGGATTTTTGCGTACTTATAACCAAACACCGGATATTTAGGCACTAAAATGACAAAAGTGCAAGTTAGGCCATTGTTCAGACTTTCATTGATGTTATTTATCACTATGATAGGCGAATTTTGCGGAGCGGAGTTAAAATGGATGCTCAATTATTTTGATAACACTATACTAGTTGTTTGGCGTTGTTTTTATTATGTGACGAATAATGACGAAAGTTCGGAAGTCCTGAAATATTTTATCTAATTATGTAAATTTTACACTCGTCGATTATATGCATTTTAAGCATGTATTCATTAACATTCTATTGGGTGTTAACTCTTAGGGAGGCGAAATATTCCACTTACAGGGCGAAAGTTTTACCGAAATATTCACGGTAGGTGTCACTGTAGAGTGCGATTACTTCCTTCGATGCGCAATGATCCGATGATTCTGTATGTATGTTTCCTTTATATTTTTTGAGTGAGCAACCAATTTCTTGTGTCGATTGAGCTGCGACTTGTGACCAGCGGACATGATTTTCTCGCATGTAACGTAAAACATGTTCATTCATTAAGCCACACACGAAAACAAACTATACGGTAGTTAATAAGCCGAGCCGTAGCAACCGCCCCCCATACCCCCCGGCCGGGGGGGCCGAATGTTGAGGGGCCTCGTTGCTTCACGTATGATATTAAAATTTATCATATTTATTATGTATATCCTTTACCTTTTTGCTCAGATGTTTTTACCTGAGCTTGTATTATGTGATTATGTCAAATAAAAAAATTAATTATTTGGTGCTTGTGGAACCAAATGTCGAAAAAAACGACAATTTATTTCTCGATGCACAGACAGACAGATAGACAGGCGCGTGCGGGACAGCGATGTCCCACACGCGCCTACAAGACTACACCACACAGCGAGCACCAAAAGACAATTCCCGATTCCTCCCCGTTAGCGCATTATATAGCAAGCTTTGTTCGAAGAACATGTGTGTGACAACAGCGATGACACATGCAGATTCATACACACATGCACGCATACCAATATACAACAGATACAATGCCACATATAGATGCATGGCAACAGTGACGATGACGTGATCACACCCACACACACGCACACATACACACTCACGCATATACACATACTCATATACACACATACGTTCGCGTGCACAAATAGTGCTTAGCAACAATGATGATTACGTGACCATACATACACACGCACAAGCATACACACCCATACACACGCACACAGACGCGCATACACACGCATACAGACGCGCATACACACGCACACAGACGCGCATATACGCGCTGACTCACATGCACACACGCGCACACATACACACTCAGGCTAGCGCGCTTGTTCCGCAAACCTGCAGCGTGCGATTGCAGTTCCGTCTATTCTAGCTATGTGTGATTCAACAAGGGTGACATAATCGCAATCGAATGATGGCATCGCAACGCACACTGTTACTACAGTGCTTTATTTATAATGGATGCCCCAAGTGTTGCCTTCGGGGGCCCCTAAGTCATCGCAACGGCTCTGTTAATATGGCTATAATAATACCGTACGATGTTCTTGACATCCGGGCTTAAGAAGCAATCAGAAACCTCGCTGTATGTGCATTGTTAACGTTGCTGGCGTTATAGTACCTATATGTTCGTTCGAGCGTATCATAACATGATAAATCCGTGATCAATGAAATTACAATTATTAACACACTAGATATATTTCAGATGCAACATATGCAATTTTATATTTAGACAAGAAATTTCCAGTGAAAATTGACATTTTGTTTTTTACTAATAACTGCATGAAACCTATCAAGCCTAACCGATAGCCACGCAGGGTGCGTTAGACGCTAGCTACTTGTTTAATACAAACTCGAGTAGTGTGTTGAAAACCACTGAAATTTCGCTATGATGAAAAGTGAAAATATTGGCCACAAGCCGCAGTTGAATACAAACACGTGAAATGTGTTGAAAACCACTGGATTTCACTACGATGAAAAGTGAACATATGGGCCACAAATTTCGCTATGGTGAAAAGTGAACATATTGGCCACAAGCCGCGGTCGCATTCACCGCACTTGGTACGCCTTTGACACTACGCTTGGCGAGGTTAACATATTGCCCTATTGCAGAGTATGGGAGTACTAGGGAATTTGTGGCTAATATGCTCATTGGGCAATATTGTACTAGATCCAATATGCTTACTTCGGCCAGTGTAGTGTCAAAGGCGTAGCAAGTGCAGTGACTGCGGCTTGTGGCCAATATGCTCATTTTTCACCATAGCGAAATTGCAGTGGTTTTCAAAGCAACGCACGCAACAAGTAGCTAGCACATAACATCTGTGGGGTTATTGGCTAGGCTAGGTCAGGTCAGGTCAGGTTAAGTCAAGTTAGATTACTGAGCCTAGCCAATAACCGCACAGTTAGGTGCTAGCTACCTTTTGTGTATAAACTCCTGCGTTGTGTTGAAAACAACTGAAATTACGCTATGGTGAAAAGTGAGCATATTGGCCACACGTCGCCGTCGCACTCACAGCACTTGGTACGCCTTTGACACTACACTGGCCGAGGTGACCATATTGCCCTATTCCAGAGTATGGGAGTATACTAGCGTTTGTGTCTAATATGTTCATAGGGCAATATTGTACTAGATCCGATTAAACCATTATGATCTGGATTCCAGAAAAATGGACGCTAGAAAAACCGCCATAGTGACTTTACCTGGCAGTATTAAAGTGTAATAATATGATGAGGAGAGACCCTGAACATCAACCTTTCTGCCATAAAACGGGCAGAGCAGCCTATCATATTGTGTACGTCTCGTGAACCGGTACTATGCAGAGTTGCATCATGGAGACTTCACGGCGTCGCTCCCGTTGAGTCATATTGCCCTAATTTGTTTACCGAACTCCTTTTCTTTTCTTTCTCAGCCGACGAAGGACAAAGTTCGTTCTGTCATGGATTACCTTGAGATGAACGGCTTTGTCGAGTGTCTTACAGGAGATGACGGCGTGTCAGTGTGTGCTGACAAGATCAGAGAGTGGAGGCAATGGCAGGGGAAAATCAAGGCAGTTGATCTCAAGTCGGCGTACCAGCAAATTCACGTGGGCCGAGATCTGTGGAAGTATCAGGTCGTGAGGTATAATGGTGTGCATTATGCGTTGACGCGGCTGGGCTTCGGTCTTGTCATGTGCACCAAGAATAATGACGCTGACTCTACGAAAGGTCCTGTCAGTGGACAGGAAGGTGCGAAAGGCGACATATCACTATATCGACGATATCATCGTGAGGACGTCCGATGTGAGCGTGCAGCAGCTTCGGGAGCATCTGTGAAAGTATGGCTTTGAGACTAAGGAGCCGGAGGGCCTAGATGGGGGTCGATTATTGGGAATTGCTCTGAGGAAGGGACCCGATGCGTGGTTGAATATGTCGAGAGGGACAGTTCTTCGTGATGCTGCACCCGAATTGACAGGGCTGACCAAGCGTGGGTCGTTTTCCGTATGTGGTTGCTTTGTCGGCCATTACCCAATTGCCGGGTTGTAGCGCCCCCATTGCAGTTTTTTGAAACGGTTGGGGTATGGCGGGTCGTGGGATAACCCGGTGGAGAATGTTGTGTGTGTGTGCTTGTGTCTGACCTGTTGCAGCGTGTTCAGAAGGCGGACCCGGTAAAGCTTCAATGGGACGTGAACGCAGCTGGAGACGTCACTGTGTGGACTGACGCGAGCACACTGGCGCTTGGCGTGGTGGTCGAGGTGGACGGCTGCGTCGTTGAGGATGCTGCTTGGCTCCGTAAGAAGACCGACATTCTACACATCAATGTGTCCGAGCTGGAGGCAGTCGGCCGTGGCATCGATATGGCGATTTCGTGGGGGCTCAAGACGTTTACCGTCGCGACAGACTCGAGGGCAGTGCTTAATTAAATGGACAGCATTGTCGAGGGGCGCAACCGTGTCCGCATTAAAGATTCTGCCGAGATGCTGGTGAATCGCCGACTGGCGGTGATTAAGGAGACGATTGACGAGCATGGCCTGACAGTTTCTCTCCGGTTCGTCACGACGGTGGAGAATATAGCTGATCAGATGACCAGGGTGGCCAAGAAGTGCCTTGTTCAACGTGACGCTGGTGAGGAGGAGGTGGCAATATAAAAAGATCTTGCTACGAAGAGGAGTATCAAGGACACCGTTTGGGCGGCTCATCTGCCCCATCATTTAGGGTCGAGAGGACGCTGTACCTGGGTCAACAAATGCGGAGTGACTTGATGAGAGCCCAAGTGAAGGCGGAGTTAGCTGGATGCGAGGCTTGTCATCGTATCGATACAGCGGTGAGAGAGGAGAACCTCGTAGGTCAGGGTAGTCTGGTCGTGGATATAGACTGGTATCGAGTGGCAACGGACGTCACTCATTACGATGCCGGCGTTTACCTGTCGATGGCGTATTGTGGTCCATCACGTCTTGCCGTATGGCGCAGATTGCCGAATGAGACAGCGTTGTGCATTATAGCTCAGTTGCGGCAGATTGTGATTGAGCGTGTGCCGTTTGAGGAGCTGTTACTGGTCAACTCGACGGCGTTCCGGTCGGCTGTGATGGAGCAGTTCGCCGACGAGTGGTGCATCTCTTTGCGAATCCAAGCCGCATACGCCCCGGGTGGTAATGGGATCGTGGAACGAAACCAACGTACGATCAAAAGGACCGAAGCGAGGGGACATACTTCCCCGGAGGAGGCGACGTTCTGGTACAACGTTACGTCGCGCAAATATACTCAGGTGGGCACTATTCCCTCGAGGTGTTTTTTCAGATACGAGTGGCGTCTTCCATTTGAGACCGGCCGCAGGGACGGTGATGACCAGACAGCAGCGTTTGCCGTTGGTTACGAGGTGTGGGTGAAACCGCCGATGCCGTCATGTACAACGCCGTGGACCCTCGGGAAGGTGACCAGGGTGGTCTCACAGCACGTTGTGTGCGTAGATGGCATGCCGCGCCATGTGCGCGACCTGCGCAAACCTCGCTGTGCTGGTCATAGTGGAGCCATAGACGATACCGGCACTCATGGCGACGTGGAACCGACCAGCGGCGGTTGGGATGTGGATGCGACCGGCAAGCGCGGAAATGTGGAGCCGCACGGCGGAGCCACCCGGTGGAACTTGAACCTGGGCGGCGATGGCGGACGGGACGAGGTGGCCGATAGTCCCGGCGGTGACAGAACACCTGACAGCCTGCCACCTGAGCAACTAGCTATTTGCGAGGGCGTGGATGCGGGCCGTGTGTCTCTGGAGCAGAAGCCTGGTGAACCCTCAGAGGACGTCAGTGTACATACTGATCGAGAGAATGTCGGAGAGGGCGCCGCGGCTGAGAGAGTTGAGGATGAGGCTGCAGTCGAGCAGCCGAGGCGGTCAACGAGGAGACGTCGACCGCCGGCATGGCTAAACAAGTACGTGTGTCTATCCGATTATGTAGTTTAACCGTATGCGTGTGCCAGCGTGTTGGTTGTGAGCTTTCAGGTGAAAAACTGGGGGAGATGTGGCGTTAGTTTGGACGCCACTGAACGTTCTAGAACGTTCGAGTGACGTTGTTGTCGAATGGCGTGCAGTGTGACGTCATAGCGGTTCACTTGAGTCCAGTGGTGTGAGGTATGACGTCGCACGATGCTGCGCGCTGATTGGCTGTGTAGCGTGAGCGAACGCGAGTGGGGTTGCCTTGACAATGGTCGGACATTCTGTTGATGGCCTGCGCCGATTACGTGTCGCTGCCGTGTTCTGAGATAATATTTGCTCGAGTGGACGAATTCTCGTCGGGCGCACAGTGGGCTGTGCGGAAGGTGAGAGGACTTTATTATTATTATTATTATTATTATTATTATTATTAATTACAGGCAAATCCAGTAGCATGGGAAGAGTGCAAGCACTATTACCACCCTAAGGTGGCCCCATGTACCGGAAGCGCCCAAAAGATTCAGAGAGAAAGAGAGTTCGAAGAGAAAAAAATGTAGAAAGAGAGCTGGAAAGAAAATAATAAATAAATAACAATAAATAATAAACCATCATCTGATAACAATCCATAAGGTCACTCCGCCCACGTTCCTCAATAAATAATAACAATCAACAATAAATATGTGATTCAGTAAATAACAGCCATCAATAAATAAGAATAAATATTAATAAATAAGTAATAAATAACAATCAAGAACAATACATATGATTCAATACGAAGCATCCAACAATAAATTTAAATTTGATTCAATAAGTAACAACAACACAAATAAATATGATTCAATAAACAATAACACCAATAAATATGATTCAATAAACAACAACAACAATAAATATGATTCAATAAACAGGAACAACAATAAATATGATTCAATAAGCAACAACAACAATAAATATGATTCAATAAACAGCAACAACAATAAATATGATTCAATAAACAACAACAACAATAAATATGATTCAATATACAACAACAACAATAAATATGATTCAATAAACAACAACAACAATAAATATGATTCAATAAACAACAACAGTCAACACTGAGTAAAAATATAATTTAATAAATAACAACAACCAATAATAAATAGTAATAAATAGAGAGTGAAATATAAATAGGAATAAATATAAATAAATAGAAAATGAATAACAATAAGCATGAATAAATAACAATAAATATGAATAAATATACAATTAATAAGACGCAACAGTCAATTCCGCTCTTTCAGTAGCATTTCATTTACTTTGGCCTTTAATTTGTTCAAATTGTTCAGCGAGAAAGCCTCCTCCTTCAACGTGTTCCAAGTAGACACAGTGGCCGGAAGAAAGCAACGTTGGAATTGTTTTGTACGACAACCAATTGGAGCCATGCACTGGGAATTCTGTTTGGATGTAAACCGTGTGCTTCTTGCTGCCACAAAATAATCAGGAATTAACTTGCTCATCGGATGATGGTCGTTGTGCTTGATCTTGTACAGCATGCACACGCTGCTGACCTTTCGACAATGGCAAAGATCACCAAGAACCAAGTCACCACAGAGGAACTTGCAAGTTCTAACAACTCTGTTGATGAGATTGAGGTGACTATCCGCAGCAGAAGACCACACGGGGGCGCAGTACTCCAGAATTGGCAAAATGAAACAGCCAAAACAACTTTTTGAGATTGTGCTGCTACCGAACATCCGATATGCCTTTCTAATAATTCCCAGTTTCCGCGATGCCGAACAAACTAGCTTCCGACTGTGACTCTCAAACGTCAGCTTTGAGTCTACATGAACTCCCAATATTTTGAGCTCATCACACACGTTGAGTTGGGCGTCATTTATGAGGATAGCTCCATGTGAAGGCTGAACGGTACGTGACCTAGAAACCAACAAGCATTTAGATTTCGAAGTGTTCCACCTCTCACTCCACTTCAGGACGCTGCTGAGATCGTCGTTGACCGTTTGCTCCGTTTATTCTTTGCTTGATTACACTTTTTATGCTGGTAACATGATTTTCAAACTTAATTAAGGGTTTGTAGTCTAGGTGGCATTGGGTTAGGTTAGGTGTGGCGTCAGAGGGGCTGACGTCTGAGGGGGAGGGGCAAGGGGGAGTGTGACGTCATATGTGACAAAGTGGTCAAGCTTACTACTAGACCTACTTCGTGTACGTGGACCGGTTATCCGACTGGCCATTGGTGTTCAACTGTGGCCGGGATACCTCCGCTCACCAGCTGGTGATGCTGCTCCGGCAGGCGTTTGCCGTGACGGGGGTTCCGACCAGACTGTTGTCAGAAGGTGGCCCGCAATTCAAGGCGCGCCACACCGCCGAGCTCCAGCGACATTGGCGCGTACGTCATCGGATCTCCAGTCCGCACTTCCGGTCGTCAAATTGGAACGCTGAGTCCGCCGTGAAACGGGTGAAGCGGCTGATTTAGAGGGCGGTGCATGACGGGAACATCGACACAGACGCATTCGTGGCCGGCCTGTTGGAGCTGTGCAACGCGCCGGGCGCCGACAGGCGCTCTACCGCGCAGCTGTTGTACGGTCGCCCTGTGTCGTGCGCCCTCCCCACGTACCCACGCTTGTTCCTGCCGGAGTGGCAGCCGACCACCGCTGAGTGCGACCGACAAGCGGCGACCTTGCAAGACAAGCAAGTCGCCCAATACAACCGGTCGGCTAAAGTGTTGCCACCTTTACTGCCCGGCACTACGGTTGCTCTCCAGGACCCGACATCCGGCCGCTGGGACCGGACTGGCGTGGTCGCCCTGACTGACCGTCGCCGGCAATACGCTGTGCGCCTACCGCACGGCGGTCTCTACTGGCGCCACCGCAGACTCCTGTGGCCCGCGGCCAACACACCCCTGCCCGAGTTCCAGCCGCCGCTCGAAGTGCAGCCGCCACCGCCGCGGCCATCTGTCCGTACGGCGCCGCTATCGTTGCAGGAGACCAGCAGCGGACCCGCACCACTGCCGAGGCCGGGGGAGAATGTGGGCGGTACATCAGAAGCCTCACAAACCCGGCATCTCCGCCGGAGTGCCCGACCATGTAGACCACCGTCGCGCCCCCTTTCCCACTATTTGAAGGGGAGATGTAGTGTGTGGCTACACTGCCAGACGGAGCGAGTGTACCAGGCGTGGGTGGCGCTGACGGCCGTCAGCCAGTGTGTGTTCAGCAGGGGTTGTGCGTGCGTTGCTCCTTTGTGTTTAGGTATTATGTTCCTGTATTGTTTGTATTGTATTGTTCTATTGTGTAAGTATATCGTACGCTATGCGCCGCATAAGTACCGGCTTTCTCTTCCATCGTCGCTTACACCCCTTTCAGATTGCATTGACCCTACTTCTGTATAGCTCCCCAAATTTTCGACATGTACATACTAATACTACTGGACTTTGTGTTTTGTTTTTCTTTGTCCCATGCATTTGATTGATGATTATGATGATGATCCGGAAAATGACGGGTGCTGAGTGGCACGAGTCGTCGCCCGCAGTGTATAAAACATCCCAACTGTCACTGAGACCGGATCATGCTGGCCCATCGCACGCTCTCGCCGGCCAGAGAGGCTGCGTCGGACAGGCTGCTGAGGCCGATCTTCACCAGGTCGCTGATGAGTAGGTGTTTAAAATTGTAGCGGCAGGCGCCTCCTCTGTGTCATGGCTTGGTCGGCGCGCTCGTGGCGACGACAGCCATCGGCGACGCAAGCCGTTACAGTACGTGACCAAGCAGCTGGAGGCGCCGCCGCCGCAGCAGCACGCTGGCGGCCGGCAACTTGCTGGTGGCGAGCAAGGCTGCGTATAAGATGGTGCGGGGGTACCGAATGTTCAAGTAGTATCTCAGCGGCACCCTGTGCCCCGCGTCGACGATATTTTCAAAAGAATGTGTCAGCGACCAGCTCTCGCCGCCATACAGCACGGTGGCCCTGAACAGCTGCACCTTACACTGCGTAGTTATAGATGATCTCCACACTGCAGATAGCTTCCTTGCCAGCCATGTTAGGTGTCGTCTGTGAGCGAAGGCTCGATGACTGATAGTAAAATCGCTGCCCAGGTAGCAGAAGTTCTCAATTGTTGGCAACAATGAACCGGGGCGGCTGAAAATCGTAGAACTGGCGTCGCATCTGATCATTGTGACAGAGCACTTCCTCGCATTCAGTACCAAGCCGGAGGATGTTGCTGAAAGTTCGAAGCGATGGAGTTGTAGCTGAGCGGCAGCTGGTGTGTCGGTGACGATCACCACATCGTCAGTGTAGGCTAAAGAAGTGAGTCTGATGGCAGGATGTCGCCGTGAGAGTCGCCGACGTACTGTGTTACCGTCTGCGTCATTCAAGCTGGCTCTCAGTACATAATGCATGCATAGCAGGAAAAAATATGGTGCTAAAGTGTCGCCTTGCAACACACCAGAAAAAGTTACAAACGATGTAGACTCACCAGAAGTCGTGCGCACGGTAGCAGATGTCCCGGTGTAAAGGCTCATAATCGAGTCGACCACAGCAGTCTCGCAGCAGTAGTGTTGCAGTCGTGTAGTGGTGTCTCATGGCAGCGCGACTGATGCTGTCGAAAGCCTTTTCGAAGTATTTGATTCCGCTCACAGCCTCAGATGATTTTTCCTCAGCCTCAGATCATGTCTGCTAATCGTGTTTGTGTGTGAAGTATGCCAGTGTTTGTATTTGTGGATGTTCAATACCCATACAGTTTTTTCAATACCAAAATATGTCGGGGCTTATCTTCACTTTTACATTTTGTCCTTGCTAGCCTTGTTTTTTTCTTCTTGACCTCCCGTTATAATGTTATTATTACTTTTGTATCTATTTGCCACATGTATAGCGCGCCTTTGTTGATTGGTAGATATATATATACATATATATATATATATATATATATATATATATATATATATATATATATATATATATATATATATATATATATATATATATATATATATATATATATGTTCGGTTAACTTCTACAGCGTTTTTCTGTTTTGTTTTGTAGGCGCCATTCGTTCCTTGTATATATTAATGTGTTCTATTTGTCAATTTTGGCGCACCATTTTATTACATACTAGCATTAAAACACGCCCGTTGTGCGGAGGAATTCATAAAATGGAATTATTATTCATAAAACTTCATATTCATAAAAAATATTCCAAATTAAAAAAGAAAGTGAGAACTCATAAGTGTCTTACTCAATAGAAAAGTCCAAGTGTGAGCATTTTTATTTTTATTTTGACATAATATTTTCCCTCAACCCGCCTCAAATATAAACCCACCCATTGTGCGGAATAATTCAGAACACAAACAAGTAACAAACAATGAAAATTATAGCATGTAAACCCGCCCGCGTGCGAAACAGTTCATACTATTAAATTTGTATTCAATTCATAAGAGAAAAGGAATATGAATTAAAAAAGAGTGGAGTAAACCCATAAAAAAGTCTAAATTTCTATATTTTCATATTTATTTTCACAAAATAGTTTGCCTAAACCGCCTCATACATGCCCGTCGTGCTGAATAATTCAGAGCTCAGACACGAAGCAATGAAAAATGACTACACTTTTTCATCATAATGTTTCCAAAATATTGTTATAACTTGACATCACCGTCTAGCATTGAAGCCCGCCAGTTGTGCAGAGCAATTCATAAAATGAAATTCATATTCAATTCATAAACATATTGCAAATGGAAAAAGAAAACAGATATACTCATTAAAATCTTACTCAATTGAAAAGCCTAAATTTAATTATTTTTATTTTTATTTTGACAACATATTTTCCATCAAACCGCCTCATATTGAAACCCGCCCGTCGTGCTCAACAATTCATAAAATAAAATGCATATTCAATCCATTGAATACACTGTATAAAAATTAATAAACAAAAAATTTAATCTGTAAATACGTTCACCAATAAAAACTCTAAATGTGAATATTTTAATTATAAATTTGACAAAATATTATCCCTTAATCCACCTCATATTGAAACTCGTCGGGCGGAAGAATTCATGTGTAAATATTGAGGACAATAAAGCCTTTCTATTCAGTATAGTGTAGCACTGATTAAACTGTACCCAATAAAACCACACCATCAATGCTTGGAGCTAATATGATGCATTCTTAATTGTGATTGGGCTTCAGTGAAATTTAATCGGTGTATATTCCTGGGTAATCGCAAGTGCGCATAATGGCTGTCAAATTGGCAACATGACAGTTTGAATTTACACCGCCGTAACTTCCTTCAGATATACTTTGGAAAATTACAAATTATACCGTATTGTAGAAAACAAGATTTCTAGCACGATGGTATAATTTATTTTTATGTATAACAAAATAGTTACTGAGAAATAGTAGAAAAATGAATTAATTTTATTCGCTCGGTGTTCAGGTGTAATTTTGGATGTATGTGATAATTTTGCCAATTTTACACGTTTTTTGTATCATTTGTGGGTATAAATTATAGCTTATCTTGTAGAACACAAAATTATCTACACACTAGTATATTCCTGTGCAATCGCAAGTGCTTAAATTGTGATTAGACTTCAGTGAAATTAAATCAGTGTATATTCAGGTGTAATCGCAAGTGCGCATAATAGCTGTCAAATTGGCAACATGACATTTTGAATTTACACCGTCGTAACTTCCTTTATATACACTTTCGAAAATTACAAGTTATACCGTATTGTAGAAAACAAAATTTCTAGCACGATAGTATAATTTAGTCTTATGTATAGCAAATAGTTACTGAGAAATAGTAGAAAAATTAATTAATTTTAGACGCCCGGTGTTCAAGTGTAATTTTGGATGTATTTGAGAATTTTGCCAATTTTACACGTTTTTTGTATCATTTGTGGGTATAAATTATTGCTTATCTTGTAGAACAAAAAATTCTCTACACACTAGTATATTCCTGTGCAATCGCAAGTGCTTAAATTGTGATTAGACTTCAGTGAAATTAAATCAGTGTATATTCAGGGGTAATCGCAAGTGCGCATAATAGCTGTCAAATTGGCAACATGACATTTTGACTTTACACCGTCGTAACTTCCTTTAGATACACTTTGTAAAATTACAAGTTATACCGTATTGTAGAAAACAAGATTTCTAGCACGATGGTATAATTTATTTTTATGTATTCAAATAGTTACTGAGAAATAGTAGAAAAATGAATTAATTTTATTCGCTCGGTGTTCAAGTCTAATTTTGGATGTATTTGAGAATTTTGCCAATTTTACACGTTTTTTGTATCATTTGTGGGTATAAATTACCTTGCTTATCTTATAAAACTATAAGCTTATCTTGTAGAACACAAAATTATCTACACAGTAGTATATTCCTGTGTAATCGCAAGTGCGCATAATAGCTGTCAAATTGGCAACGTGACATTTTGACTTTACACCGCCCTAACTTCCTTCAGATACACTTTGGAAAATTACAAATTATACCGTATTGTAGAAAACAAGATTTCTAGCACTGTGGTATACTTAGTTTTTATGTGTAACAAATAGTTACTGAGAAATAGTAGAAAAATGAATTAATTTTAGTCGCCCGGTGTTCAAGTGTAATTTGGTATGTATTTGAGAATGTTGCCAATTTTACACGTTTTTTGTATCATTTGTGGGTATAAATTATAACTTTTCTTGTAGAAAAAAAATTATCTACACAATAGTAGAATTTTTATAGCTGTAACATTGCTGGTTTATGAGGAATAGATAGCGGAATATGGACTAAAATATTCATGTTCTTTTGTTCTAATTTTGCCTTTTTGACTTTGTCATTTACACTTCACACCGCCGTAACTTTTTTAATACACTTTGTAAAATTAAAAATTATACCTTGTTGTAGAAAACCAAATTCCCAGCATGATGGTATCTTTTATTTAGATGTGTGATAATTAGTTTTTGAGAAATAGAGAAAAAAGTATAGAAAATCGGACGCGTGGAGTATAAATATAGTTTTGAATGTAGATTGAATTGTTTTCCATTTTACATATTTTATTTTATTCAATTTTTGGGTATAAATTCAAATTTGTTGAGTAGAACGGAGCATTTTCTACACAGTGGTATAAATTTTATAGTTGTACCATAACTGGTTTAGGAACAGTAATCTTCAGAATATTGACCAAAATTTTCGCTTTTTTCAGGGTTCATTTTGTCTTTTCACCGCTATAACTGTTTTGATTTAATTTTTAAACTTAAACATTTAGCTCACAGTGTAGAAAAGAAAATTTTAAACATGATAGTATAAATTTTTAGCGGGTAAGCCAAATGATGGCCGAGTAGCAGCTGATAGAAAATGGACCAAGAAGGGTGGGACAGACAGACAGACAGACAGACAGACAGACAGACACACACACACAGACAGAGGATCTCTTTTATATATATATAGACTAGCATTAAAAAAACGTTAAACCCATAAAAAAAGTCTAAATTTCTATATTTTCATATTTATTTTCACAAAATAGTTTGCCTAAACCGCCTCATATTTATTCATGCCCGTCGTGCTGAATAATTCAGAACTCAGACCCGAAACAATGAAAAATGACTACACTTTTTCATCATAATGTTTCCAAAATATTTTTATAACTTAACATCACCGTCTAGCATTGAACCCGCCAGTTGTGCGGAGCAATTCATAAAATGAAATTCATATTTAATTCATAAACATATTGCAAATTAAAAAAGAAAACAGATATACTCATTAAAATCTTACTCAATTGAAAAGTCTAAATTTCATTATTTTTATTTTATTTTGACAACATATTTTCCTTTAACCCGCCTCATATTGAAACCCGCCCGTCGTGCTCAACAATTGATAAAATAAAATGCATATTCAATTCATAGAATAAACTGTATAAAATTAAATAGCAAAAAATGTAACCTGTAAATACGTTCACCAATAAAAACTCTAAATGTGAATATTTTGATTATAAATTTGACAGAATATTATCCCTTAATCCACCTCATATTTAAACCCACCCGTCGTGCGGAATAACTAACTATCGGAATAACTACAGCGGAATCACCGCTATAACTTTTCTTGGTTTAAATTTTAAAATTTGAAATTTAACATGTCATGTAGACAAGACAATTTTGAACGTAATGGTATAAATTGTTAGCAAATACGCCAAGTGGTGGCCGAGTAGTAGCTGATAGAAAATGGACCAAGGAGGGTTGGACAGACAGACAGACAGACAGACAGACACACAGACAGACACACACACAGAGGATCTCTTTTATATATATAGATATGCATGCTACGTTATTCGTTACACTATCGCATAAATTTGATGACAAATGTTGTAGCACGTTCTTCCAAACAATTGTCTGCGCGAAACATGTGTAGTGTATTGCGCCATGTCCTAGGGAACCACACATAAGATGTTACAACAAATTCATAACATATTCAAACATAATCTTGTTTGTGTTTAAACCATAAGTGTATGCATAAGTGAAGCTCGTTGAAAAGAAACAAGCGAGTGAAGCGGGAAAAGAAACAAGCTCGTTGAAAAACTCAAATATATATATAATTCAACTCCAAGATACGACAAAAATATCCAAATACAGCCCAACGGTCAGCATGAACCAAAGTATATATAAAACCAGAAGATGCGTGACACGAGACTGATTACTTCATTTGCGTCACGATTGTACAACACCGAAACATACGGATATACGCCATGACATACAAAAAGAAATCAAAATTCGAATTTAAAACAATTTAATTAATGTTTGCGGTATTTATACGCTTATACAAAAACAAGCATGGTGTTGACAACCAAAAAGAATGAGTCAAGCGTAGACAAAAATAACGCTTCCCTAACCAAATAAACACATGCAAAACACATCAGAAGTTTAAGAGTAAGTACACGCTACACCACCTCCCCCTCAGCGAAAACGAGAGGGTAGCTGAACTTCACGTCCACTTCGTGTACGGACCGGAATCGCAGACGGTCGTTGCTGACGACGACGAGATGTCGATGACGACGGACGGGGTTGGTAACCAGGTGCCGAGTTGGCCATAGACAAAGGTGACGGAGACTCGGCGTCCGGAACTGCAGTGAGTGGCGTGTTAACTGTGAAACTCTCCGAGTGGCGAGTGTCTGACAAAATTGTCGGCGCGTCAGTGGTGAAAGAAACACGGCGATGACGACGCACTGCAGTAGAATCTGGTATGGTACATGGAAGGATTGCGTTGTCGTCAAATGCTGCCTTACACCTGTCGAGGCTGACGACCTGTTTGCCGCGTCGAACATCTACAATGGTGACTGTCTTGTCAGTGCGCTGCAAACGCGATGCGGTCCTGTGTACGCTGGCTGCAATGACGAGTGAGAAGCGTCTACTCGCAGGAAGACATGTGAGCAAATTTTCAGGGCCGCTGGCACATGAATTGCTCGCCGAGATGTCCGCGGAGGCACTGGCGTGATTTTACGCATGTGTTGTTTCAACCGATCGCAAAAGGTAACTGGCAACGGCAGAGGTCGAGAAGTTGAGTCGATGAATTCGCCGGGGATACGCAACGGCGTGCCGTACACGAGTTCTGCACTGGAACAGCCCAGATCAGAACTGCTACTCGGATGCCCAGCATGATCAATGGGAGCTGTTCCGACCAGCGATGGGAAGAGCCAACTGCGCGAAGACAGGCCTTGAGCTGACGGTGAAGTCTTTCGACCATCCCGTTGCTTTCTGGATGGTAGGAGGTCGTTCGACGCTTGGATATGCCAAGAAGACACATGAGAGCTTTCCAAAGACGGCTTTCGAATTGGGAGCCCCGATCAGAAATGATTGTCTCCGGCACTCCAAAACGAGCAACCCAATGCTGCAGGAGCGCGCTGGCAATACTCTCTGTATGTGAGGTGGCAAGTGGTACGGCCTCACACCATCTGGTGTATCTGTCGACAATCGTCAAAATATACTCGTTCCCGTTCGATGGCGGTAATGGTCCGACCAAATCGATGTGCAGCACTTCGAAACGGCAGTTTGGAAGAGAAAAACGACCAGGCGGAGTACGCGTATGCCGCTGGGCCTTGGCCTTCTGACATCCTACACAAGCTTGAGCCCACTGACGGATGTCTTGGCGCATATTTGGCCACACGAAGCGATCGGCGACCAGACGTTGTGTGGCATGTACTCCAGGGTGCGATAAGTTGTGCACCAGGTTGAAATAGTTACGTCGAAAAGCAGACGGTAGGAGCGGACGACACTGTCCTGTCGAATAGTCGCAGCACAACTTTCGACCACAGGACAACGGAACATGGCGAAGCTGCAGCGAGTGTTCACTGGAGGCGATGAATTTGCCCAGCTCATCATCCTCATGTTGGGCGTCTGCCAAGGCTGAAAAATTGTCAAGCCTGGGAGTCGGAATAGACAGCATAGAAACAGTCCGTGAAAGCGCGTCGGCAACAGTGTTTGACGACCCAGGAACATGACGGATGTCAGTGGTAAATTAAACAACATAGTCCAATTGACGAACTTCTCGCGGAGAGTGACGGTCTGATGAAGAGTTCAGTGCACCAATCAGCGGCTTATGGTCGGTATATACAATGAAATTCCGGCCTTCCACTGCGTACCGAAAATGTCTAATCGCAGAATACACCGCCAGAAGCTCCCGACCAAAAGCGCTGTACCGCCGCTCAGTTGGCGATAGCTGACGGGAGAAATACGCCAATGGTGCCAGGCACCTTCCACATACTGTTGGAGAACTGCTCCGATACATGTGGCCGATGCAACGAATTGGAGCGAGAGTGGCGTGTCTGCGGCAGGAAACGACAGCTGAGTGGCCGCCGCCAAGCTGGTTTTGGCGCGTTGGAACGCTGCCGTAGTTTCCGCTGTCCATGTGACTGGCCGACTACACTTGTGGCTGCGCGCGGTTATCAATGCATGGAGCGGAGCAAGTATGGCAGCAGCATGCGGTATCAGCCGATGATAGTACGATATCATGCCAACAAACCGCCGGAGTTCCGCTTCCGTTCGAGGCAAAGGGTACGAGTTCACAGCTTCTACCTTCGATTGCAGTGTTGAAATACCGCTTGCTGAGATCATGTGACCTAAAAAGGAAAGTCTGTCGACAGCAAACACGCATTTGTCGGGACTCACCACTAACCCATGCTGATACATCTTTTGAAACACAGCTTCGATGTGATGCATGTGTTCCGCGTACGACTCACTGGCAATTAGCACATCATCGATATAAACAGAACAGAATGACATGTCAGTGAAAATTGTGTCCATTAAACGCTGGTAGGTCTGCGCAGCGTTGCGAAAACCAAAACCAAGGCGTGTGAACTCAAAAAGCCCAAATGGTGTGATGATGGCTGATTTAGGGATGTCATCGGCATTAATAGGAATATGATTATAGGCACGAATAATGTCGAGACGGGAAAAATATTTGCAATTGTGAACATGATTGAAGGAGTCATGCACCAACGGAATGGGATACTTATCGGGAATAGTGATAACATTGAGTGCCCGATAATCTCCGCAGACCCTCAATGACCCATCTTTCTTAGGAACCATATGCAGTGCACTCGACCACGGACTCTTTGATCTACGACAAATGCCCATCTGTTCTAGTCGCTGAAATTCAGCTTTGGAAGCTGCGAGACGATCTGGCGCCAGCCGTCGAGCCTTGGCATGTACTGGCGGGCCAGTGGTCGATATGTGGTGGACCACATTGTGCTTTACAGGCAGTTGAAAATTCGGCGGTCGCGTCACTGATGGGTATTTAGCAATAATAGCTTCAACATCGGCATTACGTGGAGCCGAACCAAGCGCTGCTAATAAGCTTGAGGAGCTGTCCAACGGGGAGCTCAGGATCTGAATGCTATTACTAAGCCGGCGATTATTGAGATCCACAGTGAGACCATGGTGTTGCAGGAAATCCGCACCGAGGATAGGTGCTGGAACGTCAGCTAGAGCAAACCGCCACTGATAAGGCCTAGTGGAGTCTCCAATGTCTAAAGGAATTAGAGCTGAGCCGGTAGTAGAGATACAGCGACCATCAGCTGTTTGCAGACCGGGAGATCGACTGGCAGACGAACAGATCTGAGAATTGTCCGGCAGATTAGAATTTGGCCACACACTTACGTGAGCACCAGTGTCTACCAGTAATCGATGCCCGGATAACTTGTCTAAGACATGAAACAGTGGCGTTGAAGAATCAGCTGAGGCAGGTGTCAAGTGACTCAGCACTGGGAGTTTAAATGCTCGAAGTCACATGGAGGGACACATCTCGAGGCATTTTTGCCCCAGCGGCGATGGTACCAGCACAGGCGATTTTCTTGACCGCTAGCTGAGCGTTCCGAGTCATCAGGAACGGCCGGAGAACGAGACTGGGAGCGAACACGGCTTCTTCCGCGACGATAACCAGAGTTAAAATACATGGTTTGTTGTTCTGACATCTTCGTTACAGCAGTTGTCAGCTTCGTAACGGCAGCAGTTAACTCCTGCATTGGGTCCGCTTGTGGAGACCGAGTCACATCGCAAACAGGAGCTGGAAGAGCAGAAGCGAGTGGAAGATCTCCTTTAGTAGCCTCCATAAAACGATCAGCAGCCTGAGCTATCTCCTCCAAGGTGTTTGTCTCTGGTAACAAAAAAAATGGCGGCCCGAACATGTGATGGAAGACGCTGAAAAAACAATGTTCAAAGCAACCCAGTGTCTGTATGAGTGTCACCAGCAGCAGTCAGCTCATGTTTCATCCTCCGAAGTAGCTGGGAAGGCAGCTGATCACCGAGGTGCTGGTTCCTGAGTAAAGCACTCAACCGCTCCTCTCTGGAATGAGCCAGTCTGCTGCGAAGACCAACACATAAGGCCTCAAAGTTGGGAGGACCAATAATAAGGTCTCTCAATTGGCTAACAACTGGAATTGGCAATCCAGCCACTAAAAATTGGAATTTTGTCACATCCGAAGTTATGCCGGCTACTGCAAAGGCGCAATTCACCTGAGCCAGCCACAACTCAGGCTCTTCAGGCGCGAAAGGCGGCAACTTAAATGACGCAGTTGGACGAACGTCCGGACATGATGCATTTGGTGCTGAATTTGAGATTTGCACAGAATCATCACCGTCATTACCCATGATTAAATCACGTCGGGGTCACCAATTTGTTGTGTTTGTTGGGTAGACGGTAAATACTTTGAACAACCCAGAAATACCGGGAAAGGAAACAAGCTCGTTGAAAAACTCAAATATATATATAATTCAACTCCAAGATACGACAAAAATATGCAAATACAGCCCAACGGTCAGCATGAACCAAAGTATATATACAACCAGAAGATGCGTGACACGAGACTGATTGCTTAATTTGCGTCACGATTGTACAACACCGAAACATACGGATATACGCCATGACATACAAAAAGAAATCAAAATTCGAATTTAAAACAATTTAATTAATGTTTGCGGTATTTATACGCTTATACAAAAACAAACGAGAAACGGTTGGTGTTGTCAACCAAAAAGAATGAGTCAAGCGTAGACAAAAATAACGCTTCCCTAACCAAATAAACACATGCAAAACACATCAGAAGTTTAAGAGTAAGTACACGCTACAATAGATTGTGTACGTCCATGTTCGCTTGTTCGTGTGCATCAACGTGCATGCGTATTTACTATTCATGTATTGCCTATTTAGATAAACTGTAATGTATTGTGTGTGTGGATGTGCGTGCTGCGCCCCGGTACTAGACGCATTTAGTCGCGTGCAGCATGCTCTGCGCAAAAGCACACACCCGTTGTTGACCACTATAAGCTCCAGTTTGGGTGATTGTCGGACAAACTTCCGGTGCGCTCCGACAACGGCATGAATCATCGGGGGATATAGGGGGCGCAGAATGCTGAGAAACATAATTGTTCCTGCGCACTCGCCAATCTCTCCAGCAGCACTGCAAGCACACCGCCAGCTGCTCCTTTGCAATACTCGCCTCGTGTCTCGTGTTATTGCGCCATGCTGTTTTGCAAGTCTACGCTGTACTCGCTAATACATTCGAGAATCCCAGCCGCTTTTTTTGCATTGTAACATTTCCATGACATATCTTTACGCCTTTTTAAAGGCGCATTCGTTTAGCAATTTCACCTCATGTGCGCCTTTATATAGGCCAATTTTGTTAGTAAATTCGGCACATTTTCGCCTTGCGAAACAACAACAACAACATATATTTGATCGAGCACAGATATTTGCACACGGGCGCGAAAAAACAACTGACAAGAACATCACATCGAGCAGGGAATAGGCACAACTAGGAAAAACAAAACACGTTTGCAAGACTGGAGCATGCTAGATGACCGTTGGCTATCAGATAGCTCATCCGCCCTTGGAACAGGTTTTGATTTTATTCCTGTCGGGTGTCTAGCCACCCTCCTCACTGCAGACCAGTGGGGAAACCGGTTTAGTCACCGACGACTCGACCATGAATCTGGTTGTACTAGAATTACACGATTACCAGTAGCAGGATGAAGCCTGACCAGACAACGATGAATGCAAGATATGCAAAGATGGGACGCAGCAACGAAAGCAGATAATTCACAGTGATTAAATAGACAAATATCAAGAAATAACGAGTGTACGACACATGACGATCAACACGAACAACACACATATAACCAAGGACCAATCATACATTCAATCAACAAGAGAACGAGTGAGTATAAATTTATGAAGATCACCAGAAAAGGATCGGAATAAAGACTTGTGGTGAAGGTGAGATGGAAGCGAGTTATAGATACGAGGAACAGAGATAAAAAGATTTGGATCACCAAGAAGATTGATTAAGAGCAGGAGGACATACTAATGGCACAGGAATGCGACAAAAAGTACGATTATTGAGAGTTAATAGGGAACGGATATAAGAAGGATAAGAGGGAGAGTGGATGAGTTTGAAGACCAGACAACATAACTTGCGAATAAGAGAAAGAGCAGGTAAACCACCGAGCTGCCGGATATGCGCCGAAGTGGGGGTTCGCGGAGGAAGCCTCAGTGCAAACCGACAAGCAAGGTTGATCACTGCTTGGAGTCGGCGGATACATTTCAAGGGAAGATGGAAGAGCGAGCTGCAATAGTCGATCTTAGAAATTATATAGGAGTTAACAAGAACACTAGCGGATGAGCCATCAATCGACGAACGAATAGGGTAAAATTGGCGGAGTAAAAAGCGGCACGAGCGGGTATGCTGAGAAAAATGATTTGTGAAAGAAAGGTTAGGATTGAACAACACACCCAAACTGCGTATTTGCTAGCGGAAGGTTGATAGAGTGAGGAGAAATTCGAGGAGAGCGAAAGACTAGATATTCTGTTTTGTCGTGGTTTTGAACAAGTTTACGTGAAGCAGCCCAAGAGGAAATATGTTTGAGCAGCATAGAAACCAAATTTGAAGAATGAGGAGAAAGGGGAAAGTAAATTTTGATGTCGTCCGCGTATACGTGAAATGAAACTGGATAGCTACGGAGAATAGGACAAAGGGATGATACGTATAAGTTGAAAAGTAAAGGACCAAGACCCAGAAGTGAGCCTTGTGGAGCCCCAGAAGTGAAAGGGAAGTCGCTCTATTAAGCTGCATTACTGCGAACAGCATAGGAAAGATCGCTTAGATAAGAGGTAAGGAGAGAAAATGCAGTAGATGTGAGGCCTAGATGAGCAAGATCACATAATAAAAATTCGTGGTCGACTAGATCGAAGGCAGCAGAAAAATCTAAGGTAATCAGAACCACGGAATTTCCTAATTAAAAATTTGAGAATAGATCATTGGTGAGGCATAGAAGAAGTGTTTCGGTAGAGTGCTGAGATACAAAGCCAGATTGGCAAGGGTCGAGAACAGGCAAGATGATAGGCCGTAATTGAACAAGGATGGCAGATTCAAGAAGCTTGGAGTACAGAGATAGAATAGAAATTGGACGATAGTTGCATGAATTTTCGCAACTCTTGTTGCGATCTGAGTCCATATTTGCATTTAAGATGAGACGAATTGCAGATAAGATAAGACGAAGCAATTTAAGAATTGCTCAAGTCACATAAGCGAATATACAAAATAGTATAGTTGCATGGGGGAGTGGGATCAAGATTGGATTGTTTGAGAATCGACAGTATTGTGGCAGGTTTGGAAGCTAAGAATGAACCGTGAAGGAAAGAAGAGTTAACCATGCGTGTGAAAAGCTAAGTAAGGAGTATAATAGCATCAGAGAGAGAAGAAAAGTGTATGGGGTCAGTGGGAGATTTAAACCTTTGAAGTTTGGTAAGAAAACGTGCTATCGTAGACCAATCAATCGAGGATAAAGATGAAATAGTTTTGAGGCAAGGAAGAAATTGGAGAGAAAAAGTACTAGTGGGAAATTTGGATTGCAAGAATGCGATTTTAGAAGAGAAAAATAAAGCAAATTCACTGGCAGATATGGAGCAAGGTGACTTGGAGGTGCGACCAGATATAGTTTTCAGAGTCAGATATCGAGAGTGGGATGATCGGAGTTAGCGTAACTGTGAACGATAAAAATTAGATTTTGACAAAGCTACCATGGAGAAAATTGATTTGCGCGCATTGCAGACAAAAAACCATGATGAAGAAGAACGAAAGCGCCGCCAAGAACGCTCACGAACTCTGCATTCTGAACGCAAGCGAGATAGGTCGGAAGACCACCAGGGAGGAGGAGGAGTTCTAGAGCGAAAGCGATGTAAGCGCAAAGGGAAGATCTGATCATTGATCAAGGATAGAGAGTCGGATATAAACTAGGCGATTAATTAGCGAATTCTTGCGGAAACGTGGAGGCCCTCGTGCAACACTCCGTGCAGCGGTATATTCACGCTGGCTTTCATGACCACCAACAGCTTCTCTTGTATGTATAGGTCTCAATTTGTCTCATTATTACTGCCTGGACTGCTCTTTTTTTAATTTGGAAATATACTGATGGTGTTTAACTCGCTGCTCTAAATGTACCACACATACTCGCTATGTTGTGACTGTAGCAATCAGAACGCTTGTTAGGCTCCTTTCACACGAGGCAACTAGTGTCCGCCACTAGTTGCTGTAACACAGCAATACACCCAGTTGACGGTGCAGAAATAATTTATTGAGAGAACCCAATAAAGCGGTAGGCAGAACAAATTGAAGCAACAATATTCAAATGCTGACGAAGAAAAACAAATAAACACAATCTCACCGTCAGCACCAAAAAGTAGACGTCTCAAACGTAACGAGCACAAACTCACAATCCGCTCTCAACGTACGCTTACAGATACCACAACAACACACACACCGACACGCTCCGAATTCCCACTTCCCGCCAATTCCACCCACTCACGCGCGCCACCCGATTCGTTCCCAGTCATTCCGCACGCGCTCTCCAACTGACGTCATCATCTAGCTCCGCCCCTCAACAAGACTCAGCTGAGCATTTCAGTCGAATCAAACGTGTCGTTCGCGAAACACTGCAGCTCGTCTACTACACCCCTCCATGATGACCTGGCATCACTAGCCTATCTCTCACGTAACGTAATCCTCCAGCCACTTCGGAGGTCTTCTCGATCTCGACGACGTTCTACGTGTAGCCGACCCACTTGTGTGCTGCTCATCAGGTTCCTCACCGTCGTCGGATGTTTCCTCGGAAGTTTCGTCCAAGCTTTCTCTGAACAACCTTCGTATGTCCAGAGGATGTCTCGGAACACCATTGACTTCAATGTTATTTGCCGAGCTTACTTTCGTTACTCGACCTCGTCTCCACGTCGATGTACATTTAGCGTCCGGAGGTTTGACCAACACGTCGTCTCCTACTGAATACTCCGTCCGATCGGCCGTTGGTGTTGACTGTATAACCTTTACAGAAGGATGCCGCCATTTATATGAGAATAGCTCTCGACTGGGAGCTGACGATTCATGTATCCCCTTCCGCGGAGCGAGATTGTACCAGAAAACCATACGTAGAGGGCAGGAACTGCTACGTTGTGCCATGCGTTTAATCGTTCTGTGCTGTCGCTCTATAATACCATTACCCTCCGGCCGGTAGGCACATCGGAATAACTGAACCACATTCCATTGCCGACATAGAGCTGCGACTGGATAAGATCTCAACCCTGAGCCATTATCCGAGAGCAATTCACTGACAGGTCCACGTTCTCTGAATACTTCATCGAGTATCTTGACAATTTCCGTCGCATTTTCCGAACGTACTTCCTTCCAAATAGCAAAACGGGATGGACCGCAGTCTATTAGTGTCATGTAGCATTTACCGCCATAATGTGTAGTGTCTACCGCCACCCTAGTCCAGTTCGTGCTCACTGCCACGGAGCCCTCTTCATGACTGACCGGAGCTGGATCCACACTTCGGCATTTTATGCAGCATCGAACACACTCCTCAACTTCACTGCGACTGATTGTCGAGTGGACCATACGTGCTAATCCCAGAGTCCTATCCACACCGAAGTGGTGCTGTCCATGTATTTCGCCGATCGAAACTCCACATACTTCCTCAGGCTGAGCATCAGCAACTTTCAACCAGTTATCCGCCACCCTGGTGAGACTATCGGCTTTATTCTGTTCTGATCTAATGAAGTCAACTGAGAGCTCCAACTCATATTCCTCAACAAGGTGCTTGATCACTGAGAGTCTCCGTTTAACCAGCAACTCGGCTGTCCCACCACCGCGGACTCGTCTGTCATTTATCACACTTCGCATCCACCAAACTACTGTAGCTGAATCGGTCAATATTAGTATTTCACGCACTCCCCACTTGAGAGCGAGATTCACTCCTTTAACAACCGCATCCAGTTCCGCAACGTTTATGTGAAGCTTATCGGATTTTTTACGCAGCAAAGCTGCATCCTCGACGATGTGATCTTCAATTTCAACAGCAACGCCCAACCCTATGGAACTGGCGTCACACCAGACCTTGCACTTCTTCGTACCTGAGACCGACCAGCGTCCTTTAACGGGATCAGCAGCACGCACACGTTGAACAATATCCACCAATACACTGAGAGTTCTTTCATCAACAGCGTCATCCCATCGAGGCACGTCACACATTCTTTTAACAAAGCTACACGCAATCCTTAACCATCCGCCAATTGGATAGTGTCCTGTGAGCTTGCCACACATCGAAAATAAATCCCTTTTTGTGACGCCATCCTCCATAGAAACACCCGGTAGATCGTTCCTTCGACTAAAATTCAACCCCCCGTCGCTTCCGTGACTCAAAGTTAGCCCAAGCACGCGACCACCGTCGATGGTTTCAGGTGTTTTTGCAACTAAACCAAATGTTCTCAAATGTTCCACCACCTTATCCGCAGATATTATACTTTCATCGACAATGATGTCATCGATATAGCTATCGGTAGCTCGGCATATCGTATCATCACGCTGCAACACCCATCTCACAATTTTTGTCATTATCCTGGGAGCAGAAGAGAGTCCGAAGCCCAGCCGAGTGAGACAATATAATTTGTTCTTGTATCTCACCAGCTGAAAGCTCCACAATCGCTTATCCACTCGAATTTGCAAATAAGCAGATTTTAGGTCGACTAGCTTCTGTGGCCCTCGACGTCTCCGCCAGATTCTTATCGTCTCATCACATACGCTCACGTCATGTCCCGGGTGATTTTGAACATATTCATTTAATTCTCGGTAGTCCAAAACTGGGCGGACTTTGTTTTTGCTAAGTTGCTCAACGGGGAGAAGAGGTAACGTACCTCCCGCATCTCCGTACCAAGGTCGTAACCAGCCGCTCTCTATCCATTCCTCGATAGCTGACTCGAACATTTTTGAACTCTCTGGAGATAATTTTTTGTCGTATTGATCCACCGTGTTCCTAAGGACTGGCGGGTATTCTTTCCATTTCCACGATACCGTCCATACATCCCCATCGAACACGGCACAAAAATCTGTATCATTGATTTCGGCCGTACACGGTCTCTGCCTTTGACACCTGTATTCATCTGTACGTGGCAGCGTCGAGTCCGCGATAGCGCACGTATGATCCACCCTGGAAACGGTCTCATTCAAACTTTTCGCTGTACTTAGAAACTCCACACCACCGGGCTTGATAATCACCCCTCCAAGTGCATTTATCACATCGACACCGAGAATAACCGAAAGTCCGTCAAACAACTTCGATGCAACAATACAATTGACGCGAGAAGAAATACCACCGACTTTCAGATCAGCATCAGCATAGCCCAAACAATCTACTCGGCTTCCGTCAACTGCTAGCACAGAACAACACCCTGCACATTGATCACAAAATCTACACAACACAATCGTTTTCGTACAGCCTGTGTCAATCAGGCCACGCACGCAAAATCCGTTCACTTCAACGTCGATTATCGGCAGCGCCGTCATTGTTCCGACGGGAGAACTTCCGGCGCAGACGTTCTCCCGCTTCCGTTTCCCTGCTCGCGACAAAATCGTGATATGTGGCCATTTTTACCACAGTTCCAGCATGTCACATTTCTGGGCACATTACAAAAACGGGCTATGTGAGAGCCGCCACAGTTAAAACAAGAGATTCCTTTGGCTTTATTTTCGCGAAATTGTGGTCGCACTGAACGCCGTCCCTCTGATGAAACCATACACACATCACTTCCCTCGGCAACGAGCGCTCTCACTCGTTGCAAAATAGTGGGCAAATCCAGTGAGTCGACTTTAGTGAGGGCTCTGATTTCTTTCGATACTTCATTCGGTAATCCCACTACAAACGCCTTCTTTAGTAACTCTTCACTCTCAACTCCAGCGAGCTTGGCAAGTTTGCGTAATTCAGACAGATACACATCGACTGAAACTCCCTTGTTCCACTTGCACGATATAAACTTTTCGTACGCAACAAAACTATTTACTGCAAAAGCGTCGTTCAACACCTTCTTTATCGCATTCATATCTTTTTTATCATCCTCTGCCATTTCCATATACACACTGAACGCTGAGCCTTCAAGAAACAGCGGGAAAATGGTAGACAAATCATCGATCCCCTTCAGAGACGCGACCAATTCCACTTTATTGAGCCATTGCACAATATCTCCATGTCCATCATACGGCTGTAAAACATCACTCAGTTTTACATTTGCCATTGCTGCGGCCGAAATAGCTTGTAACACAGCAATACACCCAGTTGACGGTGCAGAAATAATTTATTGAGAGAACCCAATAAAGCGGTAGGCAGAACAAATTGAAGCAACAATATTCAAATGCTGACGAAGAAAAACAAATAAACACAATCTCACCGACAGCACCAAAAAGTAGACGTCTCAAACGTAACGAGCACAAACTCACAATCCGCTCTCAACGTACGCTTACAGATACCACAACAACACACACACCGACACGCTCCGAATTCCCACTTCCCGCCAATTCCACCCACTCACGCGCGCCACCCGATTCGTTCCCAGTCATTCCGCACGCGCTCTCCAACTGACGTCATCATCTAGCTCCGCCCCTCAACAAGACTCAGCTGAGCATTTCAGTCGAATCAAACGTGTCGTTCGCGAAACACTGCAGCTCGTCTACTACAGTTGCTTCTTATGAAAGGCCAGGCAACCGCGTTGAGCAACTGATCCGTTGAGCGAAATTTGAAAGCATAGCAGCTGAAAACATAGCAACTGTAGCGACCCGCTGTCACCGGGAAGCCAACCCGAAGGGCTATAATTGTTTTGTATATGTACCGCTAGGTGGCGCACAGACTATGCGAGGTATGATGTGGAACAATGTTTTCTTTGTCAATGTTGAATGTCTATGTTAATAATAATTATGGCTTTGTTAAATGTTTATATACAGCACATTTGTACAATGTAAATTAAGTAGACGTGCAGCATTGTCTGGCAACAAACCAGATCCAAAGCTGCATACCCCCAACTACACATTATGGACAGATTACATAAGAGGGTAAAGAAGAAGCAAAATGATTAAATAATTTGGGACCAGAAGATACACATAGCAATAAGTTATAATGCTTTTATTGTCCAGTACCTCACACACAAACTCAATCCGACACAAACTCAACCCCTAGTTAGTGATCATTTCTTGACGTAACCTAACCTAAATGTCTAGCATATAAACCCGCCCGTTGTGGATCGTGTCGATCCGTTCCGTTCGTTCGAGATTGCGTGTTTGTCAGTGAAGGTGTTTTAGTGGGCCATGTTGCGTTGTGATTGTGTTGAGTTGAGATATCTTGCTTTGTTCCTAGAATTTAAGTATACGCGCTGGTGGTATATACGCTGACATTGCTATATTGGCTGATAGAGTTCCTCATAAAGTAAGTACGCACGGTACATATCTGCATTGTAATTGTAGTACATACCGTAGCACATAATTGTATAGTACATAGTAAGTAGTACATATCTATGTTTTACGACTAATGCTAATTTTTCATGTGAAATACAATAAAATGTACTGATAACAATTAAGTTTGCTATATAATGAAAAATCGATAACATACATTGTGGTTCTAGCTGGGACAATTTTGATTTCAGCTGGGACAATTTTGATTTCAGTTGGGACAACTTTGATTTCAGTTGGGACAACTTTGATTTCAGTTGGGACAAATGAAATTGTAAAAGGTATAATTCTGTGTTGCTCTCATACCCTGTCTTTGTGGTCGCCCATTGGACATTTTGCCTTGCGATATATGTGCGATTTTGCCTTGCGATATATGTGTTTAACAATGAGCTCTCAATAAATTGTTCTCACATGTGTTTTCTATACCATTTACAAGTCAATTTGGCAAAAGTGAAAATCAATTTGGCAAAAGTGAAAATCAATTTGGCAAAAGTGAAAATCAATTTGGCAAAAGTGAAAATCAATTTGGCAAAAGTGAAAATCAATTTGGCAAAAGTGAAAATCAATTTGGCAAAAGTGAAAATCAATTTGGCAAAAGTGAAAATCAATTTGGTAATTCTTACAAATTTAGGTGGTAGTCGCATTGGTAATGCATAATCATATTGTTTATTAGTCTTTTAGTAACAAATATATTACTCATGCAAATGATATCAATTAATGTTTTATGTTCAAGAAAATATATATGCAAACAACTGCCCTATGGCGCGCACTCTATCAGCCAATATATCAGTGTCAGCGTATAGTCACTGTTCTCGGAGAGCACTCGCGAGCAAATCGTGCACACACACACACACACACACACACACACATCTACAGAAACATCACACTTTCAGAGACGGTACATTCCGTCTTATGGCAAGTGTTCAGGCATCACGTGCGAATAGCGCTTGTCGTTGCTAGCCAACTGTACTATGTTTAATATAGTACGGTATATATTTTGTATATGGTGTCCATTTGTGTTCGAGGTAGTGTGAGTGTGAGTGTAGGTAGTGTGTATGTTGTATGCACGTGCTATGAGCGAGCAGGGGGATACAGGGGGTGGGGCAGTGCGCGCCATACGGCAGTGCGCGCCATACGGCAGTGCGCGCCATACGGCAGTGCGCGCCATAGGGCAGTGCGCGCCATAGGGCAGTGCGCGCCATAGGGCAGTTGTTTGCGCAGAACGTTCGTGCGTGTTTGTTAGTGAATGTGCTTCAGTTGGCCATGTTGCGTTGTGATTGTGTTGAGTTGTGATATCTTGCTTTGTTGCTAGAATTTAAGTACACGCGCTGGTGGTATATACGGTGATATTGCTATATTGGCTGATAGAGTTCCTCATAAAGTAAGTAATTACGGTACATATCTGCATTGTAATTGTAGTACATACCATAGCACATAATTGTATAGTACATAGTAAGTAGTACATATCTGTGTTTTACGACTAATGCTAAATTGTTCATGTGAAATACAAAAAAATTTACTGATAACAATTAAGTTTGATATTTAATGTCAAATCTATAGCATACATTGTGGCTCTAACTGGGACAATTTTTATCTCAATTGGGACAAATGAAATTGTAAAAAGTATAGTTTATTTTATTATTAACCTTGAATCGGAGCTAAGCCCAATCACTTAATAGATCATTTTGATGCTAATATAATGGACTTCATCAACAAATATATCCCTACATGACAGCTTCTTAAACTATATATATATTCTTAAGCATAAAACATTAATTGATATCATTTGCATGAGTAATAAACTTGTTACTAAAAACTAATAAACAATATGATTAAGCATTATCAATGCGACTACCACCAGAGCCGTAGCAACCGCCCCCCAAACCCCCCGGCCGGAAGAGCCCCCGAGTGCTGAGGGGCCCCGTTGCTTCACGTATGACATTAAATTTATCATATTATGTATAGACTTTATCTTTTTGCTCAGATGTTTTCACCTGAGCTTGTATTATGTGATTATGTATAATAAATATATTCATTATTTGATGACTTATTTATAATGGGGGCCCCAAATGTTCCCTTCGGAGGGGCCCCAAGTGTTGCCTTCGGGAGGGGCCCCAAGTGTTGCCTTCGGGGGGGGGGGGCCTCATGAGTCCTCGCAACGGCTCTGACTACCACCTAAATTTGCAAGAATTACCAAATTGATTTTCACTTTTACCAAATTGATTTTCAATTTTGCCAAATTGATTTTCACTTTTACCAAATTGATTTTCAATTTTGCCATATTGATTTTCACTTTTGCCAAATTGATTTTCACTTTTGCCAAATTGATTTTCACTTTTGCCAAATTGATTTTCACTTTTGCCAAATTGATTTTCACTTTTGCCAAATTGATTTTCACTTTTGCCAAATTGAATTTCACTTTTGCCAAATTGATTTTCACTTTTGCCAAATTGAATTTCACTTTTGCCAAATTGATTTTCACTTTTGCCAAATTGACTTGTAAATGGTATAGTGTTTTTCTTGTTGTGTGTGTATTTGTGTGTATGTTTACTTTGTATTGTGTGTGTTGTATGCTTTTTTTTGTGACATTTCGTATGCATGTGTTATGTGTTGTGTTTTTGTGCTCGCATGCGTCGTACATTATGTGTTTATTTGTATGTTTGCTTTGCGTTGTGTGTGTGCCTTCTCACACCGTGGATTTGTCGTTTCTGCTGATGATGTGTGACGATGTTGAAATGAATCCCGGTCCTGCTCGACCACAAAAACGATTTTCAAATATAATTTTCGCCAGCATCAGGGGCTTGTATAAGAACATCAGAGATTTGACAACAGCCAGTCGCTCCAAGGACATCGTTATCTGTGCCGAAACGCTTGTGTCCGATTATCGGGACCAATCTGAGCTCTTGATGCCAGGTTTTAGTAAGCCATTGCTAATCAAACGTGACTCAAAAAACAGGCGGCGTGGCATGGCAGTGCACGTACGCAAAGGCTTTTCAGCAACGATAATTACAGCGCACGACTGCACTTGTCATGAAGTTATGCTGCTGCGTGTCAACACCGCCTTGATTAATTTTTACATCTTTGGAGCCTACCGAAATCAAGACAGTAACGACTCTATCTACGAATGTCTCTTGTCAGCCATGTCAACAATTCAGGAGAAGGACACCAAGTCAGCATTTGTATTTGTGGGAGACATGAACGCCCATCACCATGAGTGGCTCTTGTCGACATCTCCTACAGACGCTCATGGTAGAGCAGCATATGATTTCTGCAACATTTCTGGCTGCTCCCAAATGGTGTCCGGTCCCACACATCACGCTGGAAACTGTTTGGACTTGGTTATGACAGACGTCTCAGATATCGTGAGTGTAAACGTGGAAGCTCCAATAGGTAGTTCAGATCACTCGTCGCTGTCCGTGAAGTTGACATTGAGACAGAAGGTTTCTCCTTACACGATTTCAAGGCTCGTGCACATTAAGAACAATGTTGACTGGGTGAAGGTGAATGATGAATTGAAAGCAATTAAAGTTTCAAATCTGCAGCAGAAGGAATGCCCCATCGATGCATTGAACAAATACATTACCGATGTCATCTCAAGGAGAGTGCCTACTAAAAAACTACGTTTTCGCTCTGATGACAAAGCCTGGTTCACCAACGAATGTCGCAGCGCACGTGAATCCAAGCAGGAGGCTTACCACAAGTGGCTCCAATCACGCTCAGCCGATTCATGGAATGTCTACACTGAGGCCAGACGGCATGCTGAGCATGTGTATTCAGAAGCGGAAACACGTCACTCAAAGAAACTTGCTGAAAAGCTAACATCTGCCAATGACGCCCACAAATGGTGGTCAACGTTGAAATCGTCAGTGTTTGGACATGACCTGTCTGTCCCTCCTTTATTTTCAGCGAACGGTGAGCTCAAAATCAACCCAACAGAGAAGGCAGAGTTGCTTATGGATTACTTCAATACCAAGCAATTTCAAGGGTCCATTCCGTCTGACGATTCATCTGTCCTGGCCCCGAAAATCAAAGGCATTGCCTTCCGATCAAAAGAAGTGGCGAATCTCATGAAAGACCTTGATGCCCACGGAGGAACAGACCCTCTGAATATGTTTCCGCTATTTTTCAAGAACACGGCAGATACTCTAGCTCCGAAGCTCAGTGCTCTTTTCAGGCGCTTGATGAAGACTGGTTCGTTTCCATCATGTTGGCGGGTTGCGAATATCACGCCCATACCAAAAGGAACCAATTCAGCTGATGCTGCAAACTACCGGCCAAAATCAATTACGCCGATTCTGTCCAAAATATTCGAGCACTTGATATCTTTCAGACTGTCCAAGTACCTTGAGAGCAACAATCTACTGTCGGAAAACCAATTTGCATACCGCAAAAAACTCAGCACGACTGACGCTCTGCTTACTATCACGCATGAGCTCCAGCAAGTGCTAGACAAAGAAAGTGAAGCCTGGATTGTGCAGTTGGATTTCTCGGCAGCATTTGACCGTGTGAGCCACCAAAGCTTGTTGCGAAAACTGAGAAACATTGGAGTCGGCGGCCGTTTGCTAAGTGTTTTGCATCAATTTCTATCCAATCGCGTACAACGTGTTGCCTTCGATGGAGCATACAGTGGCTGGCAGAGCATTGTGTCCGGTGTCCCGCAGGGAAGTGTGTTGGGTCCTATTTTGTTAAACATTTACACCGCTGACCTGTACACAGCCACACGCACCCCTGTATATGGATATGCTGATGATATCACCTTGATGGCTGTAATTTCATCTCCTTCGGACAGACCACAGGTGCGTCAAACGGTCAACGACGATCTCAGCAGCGTCCTGAAGTGGTGTGAGAGGTGGAATATGATGCTGAACACTTCGAAATCTAAATGTTTGTTGGCTTCCAGGTCACGTACCGTTCAGCCTTCACATGGAGCTATCCTCATAAATGACGCCCAACTCAACGTGTGTGATGAGCTCAAAATATTGGGAGTACATGTAGACTCAAAGCTGACGTTTGAGTGTCACATTCGGAAGCTAGTTTGTTCGGCATCGCGGAAACTGGGAATTATAAGAAAGGCATATCGGATGTTCGGTAGCAGCACAATCTCAAAAAGTTGTTTTCGCTGTTTCATTTTGTCAATTCTGGAGTACTGCGCCCCCGTGTGGTCGTCTGCTGCGGATTGTCACCTCAATCTCATCAACAGAGTTATTAGAACTTGCAAGTTCTTCTGTGGTGACTTCGTTCTTGGTGATCTTTGCCATCATCGAAAGGTCAGCAGCGTGTGCATGCTGTACAAGATCAAGCACAACGACCATCATCCGATGAGCAAGTCAATTCCTGATGATTTCGTGGCAGCAAGAAGCACACGGTTTACATCCAAACAGCATTCCCAGTGCATGGCTCCGATTCGTTGTCGTACAAAACAATTCCAACGCTGCTTTCTTCCGGCCACTGTGTCTACTTGGAACACGTTGAAGGAGGAGGCTTTCTCGCAGAACAATTTGAACAAATTCAAGGCCAAAGTAAATGAAATGCTACTGAAAGAGCGGAATTGACTGTTGAGTCTTATTAATTGTATATTTATTCATATTTATTGTTATTTATTCATGCTTATTGTTATATATTTTATATTTATTTATATTTATTCCTATTTTACTCTCTATTTATTACTATTTATTATTGGTTGTTGTTATTTATTAAATTATACTTTTACTCAGTGTTGGCTGTTGTTGTTTATTGAATCATATTTATTGTTGTTGCTGTTTATTGAATCATATATATTGTTGTTGTTGTTTATTGAATCATATTTATTGTTGTTGCTGTTTATTGAATCATATTTATTGTTGTTGTTGTTTATTGAATCATATTTATTGTTGTTGCTGTTTATTGAATCATATTTATTGTTGTTGTTGTTTATTGAATCATATTTATTGGTGTTATTGTTTATTGAATCATATTTATTTGTGTTGTTGTTACTTATTGAATCATATTTATATTTATTGTTGGATGTTCCTTATTGAATCATATGTATTGTTCTTGATTGTTATTTATTACTTATTTATTAATATTTATTCTTATTTATTGATGGCTGTTATTTACTGAATCACAGAATCATATTTATATTTATTGTTGGATGTTTCTTATTGAATCATATGTATTGTTCTTGATTGTTATTTATTACTTATTTAATAATATTAATTCCTATTTATTGATGGTGTTATTTACTGAATCACATATTTATTGTTGATTGTTATTATTTATTGAGGAACGTGGGCGGAGTGACATTATGGATTGTTATCGGATGATGGTTTACTATTTATTGTTATTTATTCATTATTTTCTTTCAAACTCTCTTTCTAGACTTTTTTCTCTTCGAACTCTCTTTCTCTCTGAATCTTTTGGGCGCTTCCGGTACATGGGGCCACCTTAGGGTGGTAATAGTGCTTGCACTCTTCCCATGCTACTGGATTTGCCTGTAATTAATGATAATAATAATAATACCATTGAAACCCGCCCGTTGTGCGTATGTTCTTATTTTAGATTTTTAGCTAGATTTTGGCCTGAACGCTAGCGCCCTAGCGAATACGTCATGCGCTCTGCACATAAATTCTGATGTTGATTTCGCAGCAGCGAGAAATCATAGGCGGATGAAGTAAATATTTATATTGGGGCTAAATATTTTATATTGGATTGCTGAAAATGTTTTTCAGAAGATATATCAAAATTAGGGGTAAACATTGCATGTGAATGACATTTTGAAAAACGTATTTCAAAGAGGCTAAGCCCCCCTGCAAAATTCCTGGATCCGCCATTGTCTCCATTGATCGCTGTGTTAAATCTATCAGTCGTCTGTGGAAATGACATGGTCTTGAATAAACGGTTATATCTTTTGGAATGTTGGCACTACATATTATAAGAATATATCATCTTGTAGAAGACCTTGATAAATACCATCAATTATGATGAATACCTTGATGAAGACCATCATTATTGATGGTATTTATCAAGGTCTTGTAGAAGACCTTGATAAATACCATCAATAATGATTCAGTTGATCACTGTTCTAACGACCCCTGCTGTCCAATATTGCAGAAAGAAATAGAGAATATGAAGAACAAGACCGATTATGGATGTTGAGATTAAGTGTGGAGATTTGAATGTAATGTCAAATGATTCAATTTATCTAGATTTTTATCAAGTTATTCATAGTGTAACAAAAAATATGTGTTATGAAGAGTTCATTAGGTATGTTAAGGAAGCAAATGGTCTTTATGTGGTCCACATTAACGCCAAGAGCTTGAAATCAAACTTCGATGATTTTGTACATTTTATATCAAACTGTTCCGACATAGATGTAATCGCGATTAGTGAAACTTGGTTTAATGAAGCAACGCTTTTGGAATTATATAATTTGGATTCTTATAAATTATTTTCGTTAAATAGAAGGGGTGAAAGGTCTGGTGGCGTTGCTATATATGTCCAAAAGAAACACAATTCTGTGTTGGTTGAAAGTAAAACGATATGTGTAGATAGTAATTTTGAATGTTTAACAATCAAATTACAAAACTTATACAAAAACAAGCAAAATGTTCTATATGTGAGCTCGGTATACAGATCGCCATCATCAAGCATAATCGAATTTTGTGAAAAACTAGAAGACATGTTTGCCATGACTAGATCTTCAAACTGGATTATAACCGGGGATTTTAACGTTGATTTGACTAGGAAAGAATATAGCAGCGTTCAGCGTTTTTCTGATGCTATGCTTAGTCTGGGCTTCATGCCATTAATTAAATCTCCGACCAGAATCACTAGCAACAGCTGTACTACAATAGACAACATATTTACCAACATGACCAAGAGAGAATTTTGTTCAGGAACCATTACTTACGATATAAGTGATCATTTGCCGATATACTGTCGTATAAGTGTGGCTCATCATGAAAAACAAACAGAGGAATTCTTCTTCAAAAGAATTATCAATGAGAAAAGAAAAGAAGCTTTTCTGTACAATTTACAAATTATTGATTGGTGGCAAACTTATACCGATAATGTGAATGACACTTTCGAAAAGTTCATACAAATTTACCAATCCATTGTTGACAGGCATTTCCCCGTCATGAAAATGCGTAAGAAAACCAGAATTATGCAGCCATGGTTGACAAAAGGATTAAAAATATCGTGTAAAAACAAAAAATTTATTTACAAAAACTATCTTAAAAGTCAACTAAACGAGGATTATATTCAATACAAAAAATATAGAAACCTGCTAACAACTCTCCTGAGACGGTCAAAACAAATTTATTATGAGAATATCTTTTCTCGCTACAAGAATGATATCAAATCGACATGGAAAACTATGAATGAAATAACCGGCAGAAATAAAAGACAAAATTATCCACCGTATTTCCATCACAATGAAAAAATCATAACAGAACCGAGCGACATAGCAGACGCTTTCAATAATTATTTTGTTAATATCAGCCAAAATGTTGCACAGCAACAAACAATTCAACAGCAAACATCAAACATCCACTCTCGACGATTTCCTGCCAATTACTCAGACAGTATGTTTTTGCAGCCCATAAGTCATGCAGAAATTTTCAACACAATCAAGTCTAGCGCAAGTAAACGATCTGAGGATGTTTACAACATAAATATGAGCTTAATAAAGATGTCATGCCCATATATTCTAGAACCTTTGTATTATATTTTTAATCAGTCATTCGATACAGGTGTTTTCCCAGCAGGAATGAAAAAAGCAAAGGTGTGTCCAATATATAAATCCGGGGACAAAACGCAGTTTTCCAATTATAGGCCGATATCCTTGCTTCCTCAGTTTTCTAAATTATTAGAGAAGTGCTTCATGAAACGTTTAGACAGTTTTATTACAAAACATAGTATTATTAAAGACAGCCAATATGGATTTCAAGTAAACAAAAATGTAAATCATGCGATAATAGATTCTCAAAATTATTTAACAGAAGCGCTGGAAAAAAAACTATTAACTGTAGGGGTTTTCATTGATCTCAGAAAAGCTTTTGACATGGTAGATCATTCATTGCTGCTGAAAAAATTGGCCAACTATGGGATAAGGGGAAATGCTTTTCAATGGATTAAAGATTATTTACAGTTCAGAACACAGAATGTAATTTTTAATAAATCGCTGTCTGACTCAAGGGGGATATATTGTGGGGTACCGCAAGGCTCGATTCTAGGACCTAAATTATTTTTGCTTTTTATAAATGATATTTTTTATTATTTGTCGGACACTAAGCTGGTATTATTTGCAGATGACACAAACATGTTTTTCTCGGGAAAAGAATATAACGTAATAGAGCATAAAATAAATTCTGAACTTGCAAAATTAAATGAATGGCTAGAAATTAATCGACTGGCGCTGAATGTTGAAAAAACTCACTTTATAATTTTTGCTAAAAGGCGTTTAGAAGACTTGAACTTGAAAATAAATGACAAACAGATCAAAAGAGTCTCACAGATGAAATACTTGGGTGTATTTTTTCAAGAAAACATCAGTTGGAAATGGCATATCAAGAACTTGGAAGCAAAAATTGCAAAAATAGCCTTTATGTTAAGACAGGTCAGGCCACTAATAAATAGTAAAACTTTCTTATTATTATATAATTGCCTAGTGAGATCTCAACTGTCTTACTGCAATGAAACATGGGGATCAACTGTGGTGTGATCGTGTGCAGTGAGAGAGTGTGTGTGTGTGAAAGATTGTGTGTGCGTGAACGTGTTAGTGTGTCTATATGTGATCGTGTATGGTTGAATTGTATATTGCGTGCGAGAGTGTGTGAGCGAGTGTGTATAGCTGTGTCTGTGAGTATGTGCAGTTGTTTCGGTGTGTGTGTGTGTGTGTGTGTGTATGCGTTTGTCGAGTATGCATGTCCCGCGGCGGCGAGCGGTTGACCGGCTCGCCGCTGATTGGTTGTTACGGCGGGTGAGGACTGTGTGTGTGTGTGTGTGTGTGTGTGTGTGTGTGTGTGTGTGTGTGTGTGTGTGCTCCCGTGTGTCACGGTGTGAGCTCGGAGTCTTGTTCGTGGTGCGGTTGTGGCGTGACGTCTTGTAGGCGCGCGTGGGGCGGTGATGCCCACGCGCGCCTGTCTGTAATATAATTTAGATTTTTGTTTTTGCTACAAGCTATTTCGGCCTTTTAGTTTGGTTTTTTGTCGGCGACCCGGCTTCAGAGATGGTGCCCTCCAGTATTAGCAGCGGCCTGGAGGAAGTGGTGGAGGTGCTCGGCGGCGTGTCAGGTTGGTGTGCAGGGGGACGGCAGTAGGGCATGGTGCCGGCAGGAAGCAGCGGAGGAGCTGCAGCCGAGGGTTGCTCGTCGTCCCGCCTGCACTGGTGTTGGACTCGTCGCCGGGCAGATAGAAGATCGCTGGTGGAGACTGCTGGTGCTGGAGGGCATGTGAGAGAAAGGAGCTGCTGAAGCCGGAGGAGAAATGACAAAGACGACGACGGTGCGGCTTGCGTGTGCGGCGGAGTCACGGCTGTCTGCGACGGGGTGCTGAATAGCACGGGTGTCGGCGGGAGCACAGTGGGTGCTGGGCCCGAGGTGTTGTGCCCTGTCGCGGCAGCCTGTGATAAAGAAGACGGCAGGCTGCGGCGAAGCACTGAAGAGCACGGGCGGAGGCGGGAGCGCGGTGGACACTGGGGCCTGACGTGTTGTGCTTCGCCGCAACCACGGTGTGTGCATCTGGTGGAGGCCGTCGTCGAGTTAAGTTTTTTTTTTTTCTCTAGAAACTAAATTGGTTCCTGGTTTGCTTGGTTCGCGTTTTTTGATTGTCTGTTCTTTTGTTGATTTATGTTTCTTTAAAACAGGTGGAGGTGTGGTGTGATCGTGTGCAGTGAGAGAGTGTGTGTGTGTGAAAGATTGTGTGTGCGTGAACGTGTTAGTGTGTCTATATGTGATCGTGTATGGTTGAATTGTATATTGCGTGCGAGAGTGTGTGAGCCAGTGTGTATAGCTGTGTCTGTGAGTATGTGCAGTTGTTTCGGTGTGTGTGTGTGTGTGTGTGTGTGTATGCGTTTGTCGAGTATGCATGTCCCGCGGCGGCGAGCGGTTGACCGGCTCGCCGCTGATTGGTTGTTGCGGCGGGTGAGGACTGTGTGTGTGTGTGTGTGTGTGTGTGTGTGTGTGTGTGTGTGTGTGTGTGTGTGTGTGTGTGTGTGTGTGTGTGTGTGTGTGTGTGTGTGTGTGTGTGTGTGTGTGTGTGTGCTCCCGTGTGTCACGGTGTGAGCTCGGAGTCTTGTTCGTGGTGCGGTTGTGGCGTGACGTCTTGTAGGCGCGCGTGGGGCGGTGATGCCCACGCGCGCCTGTCTGTAATATAATTTAGATTTTTGTTTTTGCTACATCAACATTTAAAAGTAATTTGGAAACATTATGTAAATTGCAAAAGAGAATAATTAGATTAATTGAGTTTAAATCTTCAAGAGAATGCACAAGACCAATATTTGTAAAATATAGAGTTCTACCACTGGAAAAATTGGTTACTTTAAATAGAATAACTACTTTATATAAAGCCCACAATAACATGCTGCCAAAGGTACTGCAAAATATGTTCATTGTGAACAAACGTCATGTTCATAATTTCTTGGTACAGTCCTGTAGAACAAGATGTAGAAGATTTTGTATAACTCACGATGGAGTCACTTGCTGGAATGACTTGAAAAAAGAGATCAAGCAAATACCTAGACTTGCATTATTTAAAAAACAAATGATTACCAAGCTGATGGACGACTTATAAAGACCATTTGCTTCCTCAAGGTAGATGTTATCATTGTGATTCAAATTCGTTGGTGTTGTTTGTTTATGCATGCTCATGTTCAGTATGGTATACAAGTATATGTCTCGTACAGTCTAAATAATGGATTCATGTATGAGTGTGCGAGCGTGTGTGAGTGTGTCAGTATATATACACGCATGCATGTATGAATGTGTGTATATGTATGTATATATGTGTGTATATGTATGTATATATATGTATGTATGTGTATGTGTGTATATATGTGTGTATGTGTACATATGTATATTCTGGGTGTATGTGTGTATATGAACGAGAATATGTGCATATGTATGTATATGAGTGTGTGTGTATATATTTATGTGTATGTATATACATATATGGTTGAGTGTATGAATGTGTATATATTTATGTAGTATTCACACCATGATAAGCAATGCTTTTGTGTGGATTAATACACTTGAATTGAATTGAATTGAATTAGGCCCTTCGGGCCTAATTGATGGTATTTTTTTGCACAAGATGATTTTTTTTGCACATTGATGTGCACAAGTCTTATCAACAGTCTTAGTCTACAACAAATAATACACGCACTAACCACACGCCCCCGTGATGTCTTCATCATCTCCAACGTGGTGATCTTCCATCCACCGAGGTCTGCGCCTTTCTCTTACGGGCCTGCCTTGATGCTCTTCACCGAAACTCCGCATCTCCGCTTCACCAGTAGAACGCCGCGCCTCGCTTTCGTCCTCTTCGTCCGATTCATCCGCAAACTACCGCCGCACGTCTAAGACGGGCGCGGTGTGCCGTCGACATCAATATTACTGGAAGATGTCACACCAGTAACTCTACCTCTGCGCCAATGTGTGGTGCATCTCGCTCCAGGTGGTTTCACCAGCACCTCATCTCCCACTCGCCAGCCACTGTCTTCTTTCCGTGAACCCTCAACAGGAGTCATGGGATGTATCCACTCATAGCGGTACAGCCCGCGTGCTGGAGCCGTCTCAGGGTCGGCCATATTCTTTGGTGTCATGTTGTACCAAAACACCATTTCTGGTGGAGTTTTGCCACATCGGTCCGCCATTATCTTCACAGTGCGATGATGACGTTCTACGATCCCGTTTCCCGTAGGTCGATAAGCTGCTCGATACCTTCTGATGACACCCCACTTGTCACACAGCTCTGCCAGTACAGACGGTCGGAACGCGGCACTGTTGTCCAGCAACAGTTAATCCGGAGGTCCTCTTTCGAGAAACACGTCGTTCAGGATCCTCACAATGTCGTCGGCGTTCTCGGAGCGCGCCTTTTTCCATAGCGCAAAGCGACATGGGCAGGAATCCACAATAGTCACATAGCACTGGCCCTTATACTCTGTAGCGTCCACCGACAAGCGACTCCAATTATTTTCCACACTAATTTCGCCAGGAGGATGTCTTACTGGCGCTGGATCCACCGACTGACAACGCAAACATCTTTTCACACAGTCCTCCGTTTCTTTCTTGGTCACTTTGGGATCTACCATTCTACTCAGCGCCAAGGTTCTGTCGACACCAAAATGATGCAGAACATGTAACTCTTCCACCGTCATAAGACCCGTCTCATTATTTGCCTCAGATATCCGTAGCCACGACCTCGGCACCCTGGTGAGTGCATCCGCCTTGTTATGTTCTGACCTAACGTAAGATGCTAATATTCTCAGACCGAGTTCATCAACCAGATCACTCAATACGCCAAGCCTGCGTTTGATCAACATTTCAGCCGCACTGCTGCTCTTCACCCGGCTCTCGCCGTTTAGCACCGATTTCAGCCATCCAAGCACCGTGGAAGAATCCGTTTTCACCTCGATCTGCTGAATATCCTATTTCACCGCTAGGTTGACTCCTCTCAACACGGCGTCCATCTCGACAACGTTGATGTGATGTGCATCACCTGACTTTCGCAGACACGACGCGTCTTCTGCTACCCAGCCGTCCACCTCAAGAATAACTCCTAGAGCAAGACTGCTAGCATCACACCAGACGGTTCCTTTCAGCTTGTCAGGTACATGCCATCTGCCACGCACTGGATCATTCGACAGAACTTTCTTCAGCATTTCTCGTGCCATTACCAAAGTCTCACAGCTCACGCTTTCATCCCAATCAATATTTTGTGTCGATCTTTTCACAAAACTAGCGGCAGCCCTCAACCACCCAGCCACAAGATGGTGCCCAACTAGTCTGCCGCACAAGGAAAAGAGTTGTCTCTTGGTCGTGCCATCTTCTACATCATCCAGAAGTTCATTCCCTCTGCTGAAAACCAAAACACCTCTGTCTAGTCTCAGATTCAGTCCAAGTGCTCGACCATTTTCTATGTCCTCAGGTACCTTCGCCTCCAAACCGTACTCTTTCAAATGATTGATGACATCGGCGGCGCTCACAACACTCTCGTTTACCAGAATATCATCTATATACGAGCTCGTTCCTGACTGGATTCGTTCGTTCATGCTCAATACCTTCCTTAAAATCTTCGTCATCACCCGGGGTGCACAACTAAGACCGAATCTCAGTCTCGTTAGACAGTACCTGTCCCCATTAAACTCGACTTGCTGGTACTGCCATAAAGTTTCATCCATTTTTATCTGCAGGTAAGACGTCTTCAAGTCGACCAATTTTAGCGGGCCCGGCCACCTGCGCCAGCCGCGCAATGTCTCTTCACACACCGGAGCGTCGAACCCACTGTGACTCTCAACGTACTTATTGAGTTCGCGGTAGTCAATCACCGGCCTCACCTTTCTCTTATTCGGTTGATCAACGGCCATCAACGGAAGTATGCCCCCGGTCATTCCACAAGGTATCAACCAGCCCTGTAATATCCATCTCCGAATCTCTTCGTCAAATCTATCCTTCAACTCGGGCTTCCGTACACTGCTGTAACTATCGACAACGTTTCTGAGCACCGGGGCCCCGTGGCACCATTTCCACTTCACTGTCCACGAGTCACCATCGAATCTAGCCTCAAAATCACAGTTATCTATCTTCAGTTCATCCGACGGACACACCTCAGTTTTCGCTGTTCTCGGAACAGTACCTGCAGTCACACTGCACACCCGACCGCCATTAGGCAACGAACATTCTCTGGGCCCCAATACTACACCACGCTCATCCACATATACGCCCCCCAGCCTCGCAACGACGTCCATGCCAAGAATCACTTCAACCTCGCCCAATAGATCGTTAGCCACTATCACAGGCAACCAGAGTTCCACGCCACCTACAGCCACTCGCACCTTGTCCGTACCAGCACACGGCACTCTACGACTATCGACGGTAGTCACGCTGCAGCTGCCACGCACATTTACAGCAATCGATCGAGACACGATCGACATTGTGCAGCCCGTGTCCATCACAGCATGCACATTTCTACCATTGACTACCGCTGGTACACGCGGAAGCGCCATTACTGACTGGTCAGTGGGAGAGCTGCTGGCGCACCAGATCTCCCCTCGTCGTTTCCCGTCTGTTGTGTTCTTTCTTGTTCGCGAGGACAGTTTCGCCTTAGATGCGGTCCCTCGCATCCGAAACATTCAATTTGGCGACGCACATTTTGCAAAGGAACACCGCTGCTCCGCGCATTGCAGCACCTTGCGAGATGAGGGCCACCACAATTGAAACACCTTCTCTGCGTCGAATATTGTATTTTCTCATTGCGAAAGTGTTGCGTGTTTCGTGCCACCATCTCAGTACTACCCTCGCCGATCTCTATCAAAAGGATGCGTGCACGCTCGACGACCGACGCCAAAGCAATTGTTGTCAAATTCGGCATGGTTCTCAACCCTCGTAAGACCTCACGCGGCAATCCCACCACAAAAGCGTTCTTGAGAACGTTATCACACTCAATATTAGCAAGCTTAGCAAGTCGTCTCAGGCTTGCCATGTAAACATCGGCTGACTCTCCCTTCCACTTGCACGCGGTGAACATTTCGTATGCCGAGAACCTGTCTGTAGCGAAAGCGTCCAGCAGTGATCTTTTGATCTCCGAATACACACACTTTTTGACCTCATCCATTTCACAGAACACTGCGTACGCCGGTCCATCGAGGAACAGAGGCACGACGGTCTTCAGGGCGTCGATCTTCTGTAGTTCTGCCACTCTATCAAACTTATCGATCCATTGCACGACATCCTGGTTCCCGTCAAACGGCCGTACAATGTCATGCAGCTTCAGATTCGCCATATCTAAGTGCCGAAATAGCTTGTAATGTGAACGGTGTATTTAATGCGAATTATATCGATGATATGAAACTGGAAATAAAACCGCACAAGAGTTCAGACGACGCCAGCAAAGAACAAGGAGAAGAATACGGCACACAAGATCCTCTCACACTCGCACGTAAAACCCCTAGACACACGCACACGCGAAAAGCATTGAAACAACTATCGCCGCACAAAACACAGCACACTAAACCAACGCAACACCAAGACTCTCACTGACTCGTCACATTCTCGCTGACGCAATCAACTGTCACTCACGCACACACGAACATACAAACACACACGCGCATACACACACATGTTCAGTTGCACGCGCATGACATTCGAGCCACCTGCAGTAACGTTCCCAATAACAAGTCCAATAGTGCACGCGCACGCTTACAAACTCTTACACACATATACAAATATACAACAATTAATACACTCACTAACCACATAAACACGGAGGAAAACTACCCTATTTATTCTATAGTATTTATTCTATCAATTATATCACGGCAATAACCTTGCTCCATTTCAATTTCTCAACACACCCCTGAATTTCTTAACTACCCCTGAATACACTCACTCAATGCACTGAATCAGCACTGAAGGCGTGCTAGATCATATTGCACGCGCTGAATGCACGCTGAATGCACGATTAATCATACTGAGTGGCGCCACTCAGTGTCCTTGTGTGAAAGCTCCCATTGGAAACTGTATTGTTTTATGAAACAACACGGAAATTGCAATTTCCGAATATATATATTATTCAACAAAGGCTTTCATCAATAACAACATTTGAACGCTCTCACCACACTAAAAAACTCACAAGTCCCACACTACTCAAAATCTCTTGTCACCTTGTCGCTAACGCGCGCGTATGACGCCTCAATTATTATTTACAATGATGCCACTTCACACTTCCCCCTCAGTCACGAACATAATCCGACAGGTATCGTGGAGGACGCCGTTCGCGACTGGTACGACGTGGAGCTTCTGTGGGCCGCTCCACTTCCGTTTGCTGCCGGTTGTTGCTCGTGGACGGACTGATGGCGGCATCGCTTTCCATCTGGTTCGGTTGTTCACGTACAGATGCCTTCGGTTGTTTCAGCAAAAAATGCTTCTGTTACGCGTTGTGATGCGTCCACTTGGTGTGCGGAATACATAGCTGCGTGAGCCTATTATTCCCACGACGGTCCCAGTACAGTCCCAACTTTTGCTCGATTGACTTTGAATGACCACTGCATCTCCCACCCTCAGTCGCGGCAACGGATGCGATCCTTGATTATAAGTCAGCTGAGCTTGAACGCGGCGTGGTGCATCGATGGCGTTCGCACTACTCCTCCACTTCGGTGCAAAAGCACTACGATGCATTGGAATGGTTGATCGGATAGGGTGGCTGAATAGAATTTCCGCTGGTGATTGCCCATCTGCTCCCGGAGTGTTCCGCAATTCCAGCAAGCCTTCAGTGAAAGCGTCATCGTCGAGCTCCCCGTTAGACGTCACCTTCTGCACTAAGCGCTTGATGCGCTTGACCGCTGATTCCGCAAGACCATTCCCTTGCGGATATTCGACACTGCTCACATCATGCTGCACTTTCCAGCGCATAAGGAAGTCTCTCGTTCGGCGAGAAGTGTATTGCGGTCCACCGTCGCTGCAAAGACGGTTGGGTACGCCGAACGTTGCGAACAACTGACGCAGCGTCCGGATGAGATGTCGTGATGTGGCGTCTGACCGTGGGCATTCTGCGACACAAGGCCAGTTGAAATATCTGTCCTCATATATGAGGTAAGTGCGGCCGGCGTGCTGAAAGTAGTCCGTGGCAACACTTTCAAACACTCTGATAGGTTGATCGTCACAATAGTATGGCTCTTTCGGTTGACTGTTGCGATACTGACGACATGAAGAGCATGACGATACAGCCATTTTGACATCATTTTGTATTTTCGGCCAGAATACCGACTGCCGTGCTCGACCTATAGTGCGATTCATGCCCTGGTGTCCACTATGAAGTCGGCGGATGATATCTCGTCGCATTTTACGAGGAACTACAAGACGTTTTCCGTAGAATATCAAATTTCCGTCTACATATAATGAGCTTCTGATGTTCCAGTAAGGTTTTATCTCATCTCGACATGCGTGACGATCATCTGGAAAGTCATGTCGAATAGCTTCTTTGAGGCAAATACACTCCGGATCACTCATTATCGCATCTTCGATTTCACCTAGAAGCCCATCGTCAGTTATATAGCTCTCTTCGTCGCCCTCATGCGTTAAGTGAGCCACTGCTGCAACACCAATTTCAGGACCTGGATCCAAAGTTACTTCGTCTTCTTCGCCATCGAGCGGAGCTCGAAAGAGACAATCGGCAGCTGCATGCTTCTTGCCAGGGCACCATGCAGCCGTAAATTGGAGATGAGCAAGCATAGCTTGTAGCCGCTGCAAACGAATATTGTCAATATCCGCTAGACCTTTTGAATTCAGGATGGAAGAAGAGGTTTATGATCAGTAATGATCGTGAAATTATTCAGACCAGCGAGGTAGTTGTTAGCTTTACTGCAGGCCCATACTACAGCCAATAGCTCTTGTTCAATAGCGGCGTAGCGAGTTTCTGTATCTGAAAGTCGCCGCGAACCGCACTGGATGAGACGCCATTTCTTGCTCTCATCTAGCTGGCGTACCACAAATACGAGTCCCTTTAGACGAGATGCATCTGTCTCCACGACAGTCTCTCGTGACGGCCGGAAGAAATCCAGTATTGGGGGAGAAGTCAGTATCTTTTTCGTTGCTTCGAAAGCGCGTGTATGAACGCACTCCTCCCAATGCCCTTCCACATCTTTCCTCAAAAGTTCGTATAGTGATGCGGCGGTACCAGCAATTTCGGTGGAAAATTGTCTCAGCTGATTGGCTAACCCTAGAAATGAGCGAAGCTCGGTTAGATTATTCGGCCTAGGAAGTTCCTTGCTAGCGCGAATTTTCTTTTGGTCAACCGAATATCCGTTTGTTCCCACGTCAAAACCACAAAAATTCATTTGCGATTGCGCGAAGTCAAACTAATCACCATTCAAAGTTATGCCAGCAGAATGACAGCGCATTAACAACTACCAAATGTCTTCCAGGTGACTGTCGTAGTCTTCACTGTACACAATCATATCATCAACCACTTTGCCCACATTCATCACACCAGCAAGAGCAGCATCGCATCTCGTGTTGTATACATCACCGCTTGAAGCTTAGCACATGGGTGCTCTTTTTAGTCTGAAGCGACCCCATGGTGTGAGAAAACATGTTGGATCTCTATCATCTTCGTGGAAGGAGATTTGAAAATATCCATTTTTAGCATCCAGTGTGCTAAAATATTTTGCTCCTGGTTTTATACTAGAGACTACATCCATGCCAGCTCTCACAGGATGAGTTGGTCGCTTCAAATACTTGGTCAGTGGTATTAGATCGATAGTGAGTCTACAATCGACAATGGACCCTTCTATACGCTTTGGCACGGGAACAACAGCATGACACCATTCGGTCGGGTGAGTTACAGCCTCGATGACGTCGTGTTGAAGCAGTTCATCGATGTGACGCTTCATGTATTCCCGATACGCTAGCGGTATCACTCTGGGAGCAGAAATGTGCTTGGGCTGCGCATCAGATGACAGCAATATCCGCATAGGAGGTCCATCCATGGTTCGCAGTAGACCACTCGTTGAAAATACTCTCGGAAAGACTGCTTTCATTTCTGCAAGATATTGTGATCGTTCATCAAGCGTTGGGCTGTGCATCTGCTTCCAGGTCGGACGTTTCAGGTCGATCTGGTTGTTGATTACAGGAAGTGACTTGCGTTTGGATTGTGCGGTTGCTTTTAGCACGATGGTCGAGTCCTTCCTCCTTTGCGTAGTTACATTATGCACTGGAATTTGCTGTGGAAACGCTCGGTGAATGATGCGCAGGTCAACCGCGTCCACCCACGACAAAAGCGCGTCGTTCGCCGCTGGCACCACATACGATGTAGTGTTGCACGACGCATCACCCAGCTCAAGAGTGGCGGTGCAGGTGCCTATGCAGTACAGGTGCCCACCGTTGGCTGACCGGAGTCTCTCACTGCACGGGGCAAGTTCAGATTGTTTGATGCCAATTTTTTGGCAACGCAAGCGTTGATCACGGATACCTCGGCGCCGGTGTCGGCGACCCACGAGACTTCTGTCGATGCGCATTTCGATGGTCTGACACGAATTTTTACGGCTGACACTTTTCGTCGCTTCTTTTTGCCGTGGCTGATATCACAAATCGTGATACGCTTGAGATTTGTCCATCGACGTTTTGGTGAATGCGAAGATTTATTGTTGTCCGATCTGTTGTGTCTGCTAGAACTGCGGCACACTGCTGCAAAGTGGTTCGGTTTGCCACATACCGTGCACGTTTTGCCGGCTGCAGGACATTTGTGGGCTTGTGCTTCCACCAAGCGACCGCATCTTGAACACAGTGACTACTCAGTGGCGTGAGATGATTTGCCGCGAACATTCGACACAGAAATATGTTTTTCCGGCTGCTTTATCGTCGACGAATTGACAGCAGCGGTTTCTGATGATCGACAAATAGCGACAGATTTTTCGAGAGTCAAATCCTTTTCTTGGAGCATTTGATGTAACGCAATGACGTCAGATGTACCCATTAGAATTTTGTCGCGCAGTCTGTTGCTGCTGCATGATGTGCAGAAATTGCAGAACGACATGATTTCTTTGACAGAGCACAAAAAATTATCAAAATTCTCACCGGCTTGTTGACTACGCAGATAAAACTCACGACGGTCGAGAATTATGTTCCGCTGAGAGCGCAAGAATGACTCTATTTTCGAAATACATACGGTCAGTGGAACATCCTCCCTGATTTCGTGGCTATAACGCAGAGAACGTGACCAGTCCTCATCAATTGAAGCATGAAGCACTGTTTGTTGTTCTTTTATAGGTAGTTTATCAATGCCACAGAGAGAAACGTGTCCAGTGAATTTGTATCTCCACGTATCAAACTCTTTCAAAGAGAATGAAGAATGCAAAATTGCAGCATTTTTGTTGGGAAGCTTTATTGCTCTGGATTCGCCCGATATATTGTGATTACGTTCAGCTGACAGAATTCGCTCATATTCAGCTTCTCGGCGAGTACTGTGCTCTGCCAACTGACTGACTGCTAATGTCAGTTTTTGTATCTGCTCTTCAAGAGTAGATGTCGGCTGCGCCATGTATTGTTTTATGAAACAACACGGAAATTGCAATTTTCGAATACATATATTATTCAACAAAGGCTTACACCAATAACAATATTAGAACGCTCTCACCACATCAAAAAATCACAAGTCCCACACTACTCAAAATCTCTTGTCACCTTGTCGCTAACGCGCAGCGTATGACGCCTCAATTATTATTTACAATGATGCCACCTCACAGAAACAATGTTAACCAAGCGGTGGCGGCAACTTCGGTGTCCGCCGCTAGTTGCACGAGCGAGCAACCGGAAAAATCGGTTGCCGCCTCCGACAACCGCAGTTGCCTCGTGTGAAAGGCTACATTGCTAAGCATTGCAGGCAACTAGTGGCCGACACTAGTGTCCGCCACTAGTTGCCTTAGTGATGCGCAACCACCGCGCATGCGCCGGTGACTACGCTCGCGCAACCTTTTGTTTCTACTTCTTACTGTCTTGTTGTTGTCTTACTTGTATAATATATAATGTATATATCCTAAGCACTTTTTTAATCGGAAATTTAGATTCGGAGATTAGGAATAAGTGAAATTTAGGTTTTGAAATATTCGGAAGGTATCGGATTTAAGGTTCGCTTTGCTATTTTGTAAGGATTCGGAGGCTCGCGGATAAATGTTCGGAATAAATGTTCGCACCGAAATTTTGAAAATCTGGCTCGCTATTCGGAGGCTCGGAGCCAAAAACCAGCAAAGATTCGGGCTCGGATTCGGAAATCAAAAAAAAGTTTCGCGCGCCCACCTCTGGTAACAACATGTATTTGGCTCAAATATTCCCAAATTAAAAACAAAAATAACAAAGACAAAACAAACAAAAGAGCTCGGCACACAAGTATTAAGTATTAGTATTTGTAATTAAGATTCGTAATTATAATCAATTGCTTTGGACATGTAAAACTACATTCCTGAGAGCTGTCAATGGAAACTACGCTTGTATATTCGGCTGAATTCCCAGCTTATTACGCTCTACATCAATTTGATCTTGCATTTATCGTCGTGAGAGACTTCTGAAACGACATATACGCGCCACAAACAGTTGAGGATGTAAGAAAACAATAGTTTTACAACAGGCGTTTGAAAAATATCGAGAAAGATGATGCAACCATAAAGCACCAGGCTGACGTTTAAAAGGACATTTCATGTCGTTTGTTTTAGCTCAAGCGTATCGCTGGATTTGCGGCAAACTTACCCGGAGAGTTGCCAAATTGCCTTATGAAATTTGGCAGCTTCATTTTACGACATGCACTAGCGCCACATACACTGTGCTTTGGCTTTGTTAGCCGTAAATATCGACAGAAATGCACACAAAAAGTATTTGGCTGAGCTAAGCCTGGCTGCGCATTGTCGACAAATTCGTTGCGCGACGTTTGTACGCGTGTGCGCGTTGTGCGACGTTGCCACGTAGTTAGTGATTGTCACAGCGTTCGTTGTCAGTTGACTCAGCTATGAATGCATCAAAATTTCGTGCCACCAAACAACTGAAGCCCTAACAATTGCATCTCACGCGACACTGCACACTAAAATGATGCACCGACGACGAACTGCTGCGCAGCTGAATTAAATTTAAGTGCTCCTCGATCATCTTCGAAACACACAAAAAAACTCCAATAGACGAGCCGCACCGATACGCTTTAAAAGTATACACGTGAGTTCGCTGCTCATATACTCTCCGATATGTCTGTAAGCAGTGGGAAATGGAAGCTCTGTTGATATATCGTCAGTAGGTGATCTTTTGGTGCGCTCAAAATCAAGAAACTGTGTTCTAAAAACTCCTAGGTGTTGCGCTAAAACATTTGCAGAAATCTTACTAATCTGCGTGAAATTGGGTAGGTAAAATAATTAAATTGTGAAAACATGCGTTTTGTGACAAAAAATAGAACTTTTTACTAAACTATTACCACAATACGTTTTGAGCAATGGCGGTTTTGCTATTATAGTGTAGTGCATGGACGCAGTGAACATAACAACAGTGTAATAAGCGTATTCACAAGAAAACGAGATTATATTAAGCAAACACAAACGAACGACGAACGATGACGCCGTGAGAGAAATCATATCATCTACCTGTACAAAATAATGACGGGAAAAGTGATGAACATTGTAGATATATAGTTCTACGCACACAAACGACTTGGAAAACTCTGTCGCATGCATAACTTCAACTCAGAAGCGACCACGAGAGTGGAAGCCATTAAGAACAATTCTATTTCCATAAATGCAGCAAGACTCTTCAACGTCCTACCTAGAGAATTGAGAGACATGTGCGGTGTTAGCCTCAATACATTCATGCTTAAGCTGGATGAATTTCTCTTCACTGTACCGGACGAGCCAAAACGACCCACCGTTTTGCGCTAAACCGTCAAGTCAACGTAAGCTAAATAGGCTCCGACCACCGGATTAGCCCAGGCGCGTCGAGAGGGATGGGGCTCCACTCAGTGCGGCAAGAAATTTGTGAGCCGTCATTGCAGACAATGAGTGCAACGCTTCAATTTCTCTACGCGTTGCTTAGAATTTAGTGAATTTCAAGGCGTAAAGTAGCCTAGATTGTTTTTGTCGTTTTGAGATGATCGTTCGAGCCTTTTTCTAAACATGATTAATTATTTATTTAAGGATCTTTGGCGTGTTTTAGACAGTCTGGAGAATAGAAATATATGTTTATTAATTTAATTGAAATGTTAATAAACCTTAGACATTCATTGCTTCACTTCGAATTAGAAATATGCTGGTTTAGCTCGATTTTATGTACTGGGATTCCGATGTTCGACAAAAAATACCTTTTCAAAGATGATTTAGGCTCTTCTAGTGTTCAATTATCAATATTTTTTAATTATTTCGATTTATTTCGATTTTTGTGTCGCCGACAAAACAATAAGAATTATTATACCTAAGTAACATTTATTATTGCAATATTACTTTTTGAAAGTTATATTTATCAAAGCTAATCAGCGCACTGTTCTAGTGATATTTTTTACAAATGCCTTTTCGTTGTTAGGTTAGGTTAGGCTGGCTAGGTTAGGTTAGGTTAGGCTGGTTAGTTTAGGTTAGGTTGGGTTGGTTAGGTTAGGTTAGGTTAGTTACACTTTCCGCCGTTAGACAGCGCTGGTATCGCAGTGGACGTAGCAATGACGGCTCACAAATTTATTGCCGCACTGAGCGGAGCCCCATCGCTCTCGGCGCGCCTGGGATAATCCGGTTGGCGAAGCCTATTTAGCTTACGTTGACTTAACGGTTTAGCGCAAAACGGTGGGTCCTGATATGACGACCACCAAGAGTCGTGCTGTTAAGGTGAAATTGTCAGCATGACTGTTGGTCACGCCTTGAGGGCTATCAAACATGTGAATCACTTGAAAACGGCATGCCCTGGCAAAGTTCTGCCAAAGTTGAATTTCACATCCGTCAGCTCTGACATTGCCAACGACAACATCACCGAGTTTGTCAGCAGGAAAAACAGCCAGGTCAAACTTGCAATCAACCGCGCAGCTGACTTTCGTGTGCTGTTTTCCAAGAAGTCGTCGGAGCACACCAAAACAGTTGTTGTGGCTGTCTCTCCTACAAACCGTGACATCATCATGAAGTCCGGATTCGTCTACTTGGGTGACCCCAGATGCCTGGTCTACGACCGCTTCTGGGTGACGCGCTGCATCAAATGTCAGCGACATGGTCACAAGGCTGACAAGTGTAGAGCCCAGGAGGCCACTTGTGGGTGGTGTACTGGAAAGCACTCTACCAAGTCGTGCCCGGCGAAGAATGCCCGCAAGTGTATCAACTGTGCACGTGCGGGTCGTGCGAACGTCGGCTACACGTCATTCGACCCGTCGTGTCCTTGCTTCATGTCATCGAAGACTCATCTGATCAGCCGCACTCAGACCGTGGAGGATTCCAGCTCGGAAAACTAGATGTGACCACCGGCATGACTGATTGTGCTCAGCAGTCTACTTCGGAAAGAGATGCTGGATCTTCAGTTCTGCTTCCTTCAATCAGCACTTCATCCGCTGATAAGTGTCTTTATTCTCTCTCTGATTCATTTTCTATAATTCTTCGTTCTAAATCTATCAATGAAATTGGTTTATTAAAATGTGCATTCTTGAATTTCAGGTATATTAGGTCTAAAACAGGGTTTGTTTGGTTTAAACCAAGTGTTTTTATAGAAAAAAACATGTTTTTATAAATTGTTTTTTTTTGACAGAAATGATTTTTCTCACATAGGAATGATCAAATATTTTCAGAATTAGTAAGTGAGTTCATTAATACAGTTTTAAATCTTCATAAATATGACTTTTTGGCATGATTTCAGGGGTTTGCACGATATGGGAAATATTTTTATTAACATTTTTGGTTTTTGTTGGGGAAACATTGTAGTTGGTATTTATGAGAAATCCTAAATATTTACGACAAAACATTTGAATTTCTATGAAAAACACTATTTTTAGAAACCTCTGAGTTCAAAAACTGTGTTTACTCTGAAAACAAACATGAATTAACCTCCATGGACAAAATATTTTTAGTCACTAGTTTTTCATAAATAAGAAAACTGGGTATTTGGTTTGGACTTTGCAAACATATGTGGGTGTTTAAAATCGACCGCTTTCGCAATTGGAAGCGGTATAAAACTTCCGTTGCCTATAGATGCTACAAGGTGAAATTCAAGATCCTGTGTGTACATTTTTATGATTATATTTTTATATTTTTTAAATATTTACAAGACTATTGGTAAGTGGTAATAATATATGTTTAACTATGTACTAAATAGAATGGTACAATCCTTTTTTGATTTGTGTGTTCAAAGTGTAAAAAAACAAATAAAAAAGCTATGTTTTTTTGTTTTTTTCTAGAAAAAAACATGGTTTTTTATTAAAAAGACCCGTTGTAGCGTCGCCCAAGCAACCAACTGGAACAACACGTATATTACAACAACCGAACCTCACACTACAACTGTCCTAACCTGACTAAAGTCTAGAATCAATCTCCTTACCTGGTCAGCTCGCCAAAAGGGCGTAGCCGACGTCAAATCACACAACAATCGTGCGATAATCAGCTGATCACAATCGCACTGTAGCCTCAACATATTGAGCCAATTGCGCCATGATTGTCACAAATATATATATATCATTTTGTCGACACTACATATACCCCCTTACATAAATTCAAACTATATATCTGACATCACATAATCGTTAAATCTACGGGGGCGTCGGCGGATGCGTCCTCGCGATGATGGCGGAAGATCTGGCGCTGGCTGCGGCGGCTCTATGATTTCGGCCGCACCGGTGGCATCCGTCGACGCGTCCTCGGCGGACCCGGCGTCGGCCTGTCGTCGTCTGTCGTCATCGGCGTGCCTGTCGTCCGCGTCTCCATTCGTGACAACAGCGTAATCTTCCGGTGGCCACCGAAGAACGTCGTCCGTCGTCGTCACGTCACCGTCGCGATGCGCGTCGCATTCCGTCTTGGCCAGATGGGCAGGATTCCTGACGGACCCGTCCTCCAACCGGAACGATGATCCCCGACGAGCCACGATGGTCTGTGGCTGTCCGAACCTGCGTGCTGTCTTTGGCAGATGACCTTGTACACGTACACAGACTCGATCTCCCGGCTTCAGTTGCGTATCTCGGGCCGCCTGACGACGATTGTAGTTGCGACAATTGCGTCGTTGCTGGCGAGTCACCCTCTGCCGTACTTCGTCCAGACGTGAAGGCTTCTCTGTCAACGGCAGCAAAAACCTCATCTGTCGGCCGTGTAGCAACACAGAAGGTGCTTCCCCGGTGCTACAGTGAGGAGTAGCTCTATAGGCCGCCAACAATTGACGCACGCGAGACTTCAAAGCGCCGAGATGTGACCCTTGCAACCACGACTTGAACGTGCGGTTGAATCGCTCGACCGCCCCGTTGCCACGTGGCCAGTAGGCCGCCGAACGAGAGTGTTGAATACCTCGGTGCCGTAAGTATGTCGTAAATTCGTCGCTGACAAACTGGCGCCCGTTATCCGACACCAGGGCGTCAGGATATCCTTCTCGGGAAAATATCTGGTCCAAGAATCGAATGACCTGTGGTGTACTGACGTCCGATGTTAACGCAACTTCAGCCCACTTCGAATGATAGTCAATCAATGTAATAGCGAAGCGACAGTCGTGCGGTGCTCCGTTAATTGGACCCACGACGTCGATGCCGATTTTCTCCCACGGTTTTGCCGGCAGACTCACTGGTGTAAGTGGCGTCGGTCGGTGATGTGTAGTCAAAACTTTGTCGCTCAACTGGCACTGAGGACATTCATTGACGAGACGTTCGACGTCCGAATCCATCCCCGGCCACCAGGACATGCTACGCAGGTACTGTTTTGTCCTTACGATGCCGTCGTGTGAACAGTGCGCGCGTGCGAGAAATGATGGGCGGAGACTGGACGGCACGATCAGCTGGTATCCTGCTCGAAGCACCAGGTCGCCATCTGATGAGAGTTCGTGCCGAATTGCATGATAAGGCTTCGTCAACGCGTCACACTGCCTTGCTGACCTGGGGAATCCGTTGACCAACGAGTTGCGTAACCCCACTAGTTCTGGGTCGTCACGCGCTGCTTTGCGCACATCTTGCTGAGATATGCTGGTGAAGTTCTCCAGCATAGCGATGACTTCGCCATTGTCCCCGTCATATTCCGAGTCGACACTTCCCGCGGTGAGCGGCGGAAGGCGTGACAGAGCATCGGCGCCGGGAATGCGGTGTCCTGGCATGTGTTCAATCGTATACGAATACGGTATACGGATTGCAGGCAGTTCCTTGTCGTGCGATTCTCCCGCGAACTTCGCCACAATGCCGCCGCCCGGGTGAATAGACAGGTCCAGGTCTGCCAGCGTAGCGAGGCCCAATAGTCCTTCCGATGACGGGGTGTCGATAACGTAAAAAGTCGTCGATGCAGTGTGACCCCTTACCGTGACGTCGGCGCGCAGTGTACCGATGACGTTTATCGGCCGACGACCCACGCCGAACAACCGGGTGTCTGTAGGCAACACGGCGGAGCCCTTGAAGTGCGTCCTCGCCAGCGGCAGGCTCAGCACCGACACGCTGGCGCCAGTGTCCACTTGTAGTTCGAGGTTGGCGCTTTTGCCGCTGTCCACTCGAATGAGGACGTCGCACATCAGCTTGTTGGTGTGTACCTGCTCGCAAGTAAGAATCGTCACCTCTTTGACGTTTTTCGGCTTCGATGGAGCCTTCTTGGACCTACACATTTTAGCCCAGTGACCTTGACGGCCACAGTTATTGCACGCGCTGGTGCGGGCCGGACAGAAGTCGGTTCTCGGAGAGTCGTGTTGTCGACCGCAGTGCGAGCATGCCATCCTGCGGTGTGGAGGAGCTGTGCGCGTCGGTGGCTTTGGTAGCACCTGCTGTACCACTTCGGCTGTGGCGCCGGCTTCTGGTCGCATGCGGCGCGCCTCGTGTCTGGAGCTCTCGAACGCTTGCGCCTGCGACAAAACTGAGTCCAACGTTAATTTCGGATCTTGCAGAAACCTTTCCCGTAGCGCCGGATGAATGGTTGACTCTACAACCATGTCGCGAATCATTTCAGCTTCCAGTGAGCCAAAGTTGCAGTTTACCACCAGTGTTCTCAGCGCTGCTACGTACTCCGCAGTACTTTCGTGTGATGCTTGGCGTCGCTGGCGGAAGGCGTATCTTTCCGCAATGACGTTGACCTGCGGTCTGTAGAAGGAATCAAGCTGGCGAATGGCGTGCGCGAAGTCATCTTCCCCTTCGATCTTCTGCAGTGGCGGCAGTGAATTGAAGACTCGTTGCGCCTCCGTCCCGACACAATGCAAGAGCATTGCTCGTTTTCTTGCCGTAGAAAACGCCTCCCCACCACATGCAAGAATATAGTTCTCAAATGCGAACCGCCATTCTACCCATGGCATACCCGGTCGCCCTGGACTGGGAAGGAATGCTGGTGGTGGTGGAACGCCCTCCATATTCATGTGTTATTACACAATACAGAAATACCCAATTAACCAATTAATCCTCGTCGCCAAATTATGTAGCGTCGCCCAAGCAACCAACTGGAACAACACGTATATTACAACAACCGAACCTCACACTACAACTGTCCTAACCTGACTAAAGTCTAGAATCAATCTCCTTACCTGGTCAGCTCGCCAAAAGGGCGTAGCCGACGTCAAATCACACAACAATCGTACGATAATCAGCTGATCACAATCGCACTGTAGCCTCAACATATTGAGCCAATTGCGCCATGATTGTCACAAATATATATATATATCATTTTGTCGACACTACACCCGTTTTTTTGTTTTTAAACCAGGTTTTTTAAAACCCTGGTCTAAAATATCACTTTTTGCGTCCATCCTTCTTAGGTATGTTATTTTTCTGGTTATTGAAACGTGATTCTCGGTTGCTGAAATATCCTCCTTTGACCGCATTCTTCCTGCTGACTACGCAGCTTTTCATAATTGTCGCCCTATGAATGTCTCTAATCCTACTAAATGTTCTGGCGGTGTTGTTTTTTTGTCTATAATTCTAACATCATTAATGCCTATCTATGAGTTGTAGAAATTCCTATTAAGTCATTTGAATACATCTGTTGTAAAGTAATAGGAAATAATCTTCCTGTATGTATCGTCAGCGTTTATCGTCTTACTTCTTTCTCTTCAATTTTTCTTGATGAGTTTTCTTCTCTTCTAGACACACTCTTTCAAATTTTCTCTTCTAAAATAGTTGTTTGTGGTGACTTCAACCTTTGGGTTGATGCGCCCCATCTCAAGTCTTATTCTTCTATGATTTTACAATTAATCGATTCATCAGGTCATCGTGATCATATCTGCTGCCCTACTCATGTTCACGGTCACACACTTGATCTCCTCCTTTCTTTTTCCGATTCTACTATTCTTATTAGAGATCTCACTGTTTTTCCTATTGATTCCTTCATTTCTGATCATTCATTAGTTGAGTTTTCTGCCCGCCTCCCTATCACTTACTGTAGAAGGAAAACAAAAACAATACTTATTAAAAGACAGGCGCGCCTACAAGAACACACCGCACAGCAAACACGCCCGAACACGACTCCTCACACAAACATCCTCACATCTCAACACGAAATCCGATCACTGCCGCGCGATACCAAGAACGCACCCTGCAGACGCAGCACTGTGCAAACGCTGCACTTGGCAAACACACACACACACTCACACACTCCCACACAAGCATACATACACATTGCGCAAAGCACCACACAAGCAAATACAAGAAGTATAAGCCCACACACACTCACACAACGAAAACCTCTCACTACACTTACAAATATCCCAAACTTATTAGTTTCTCGGATTATCTTAAAGCTGATTTGGACTCTCTTTATGTCAATATGCATCTGTCTTTCGCTGCTGAATGTTTCGTTCATATACCACCTAAGAATCTCATCGGTGCACTTCGATGAGTAGACCACGTAATCGTTCAAACGCGACGGCGGTCGTCGCACCCGCCTGGGACGAGTACATGGCGATGTCTGGTTAGGCTTGGGTGATGTGGGCCGATTTTCATTTAAACCTTCCTCCGACGGAGCCGAACCTTTCGCATCGCTGGCAGCTGGTACGTTCGCTTCCTGGTGGCTGGTGTCACCAGCACTATCACCGATGGCAGGTTCGCCGTCCATCACTGGTGCTGACGCCATCATATGTATCCTCTGATGGTGGAAGGCTGACACCGACCTCCGTCGCTGGTTGAGAGACAAAGTGGCGTGCCAGGTCTTGTCGTTGGTTATCGTAGGACTTTCCTGCTGACTGAAGATTCGCTTTTGGGCCTGTTGAGTCATCCTCTGGTTGGCTTGGTATGCTTAAGCTTCGTGCCATCTGATCGAAGGGTTTGTCAGCCATGTAACTCACAATCTTTTTCAAGAATTGTCGGTTTCTCAAAGAAAGTCTGCCTGACCCGTCGATCTTGATAACATACTGTCCATGTGATCTCACCTCGACCACAGTTCCGGATCGGTCCCAACGTTTATGTCGGTCGATTTGATTTTGAACAAGTACCTTGTCACCCATTGCTAAAGGATGTAGCCGACGCGTACCTGGACGGAGTGTGTCTACCTGTTTAGCGAATCGTACTCTGAACCTTTCTTCCTGGCAACAGGTCACGAATATTTCTGCCGAATACTACTTGCGATGGTGATATCGAGGTTTCTGGGTCTGGTGTATTGCGATACTGCAGCAATCCGGCGGAAATCGCTTCCGTGTTGATGCCACCTTGAGCACTGGTGTGCGATTTCATCAAATTTTTCATTGATTTTACCGCTATTTCTGCGCGTCCATTAGCTTGAGCATGGTAAGCGGACGACACACGATGTGATATGCCCCATCGTTGAAGAAAATCTTCTGTTTATTTGGCAGTAAATTCAGCGCCACCATCGGTGCTAATCTCTTGTGGTACGCCGAAAGTAGAGCAATAGTTTAGGAGGGCTTTCAAGAAGCCTTTGGTGCCTGTCGATGACGCTACAATGTGTGGCCATCCGCTGAACCGATCAACGATCACCAAGTAATGTGCACCTTGAAGCTCAAAATAATCCGCAGCGATTGATTGAAATGGACTGGTTGGAGGGACAGGCGTGGCTGGAGGCATGCGCGCTTGTGACGGTGACATAAACTAGCATTCTTGGCATCTGGCCCTGGTGTTCTCGATGTCTTTGGAAAGTTGAGGCCAGAATACCACACCCGCTGCTCTATTCAACATTTTAGTTGTACCTTGATGTGCTGAGTGGAGAACTCGGAGTACCTCTTCGCGCAACTCGGTCGGGATTACAATCCGATTATCCATCATAATGACCCCGTCCACTATTGATAATTTATCTCGGAATTGCCAAAACGGTTGGAGTGGCTCTGGTATGTTATCTCTCGATGCCGTAAATCCTTGATCAATCAGAGGCGAAAGTAGTCTGAGCACGTCATCTTTAGGTGTCATGTCTCTCACCTTTTCCCAAGTTATGGCTTCTAATTCATGTGCCTTCGATTTTGATGCGGCAATCAGAGATGTCTACATGTCGTCGTTCGAATCGTGAACCCGTATAACGTACAAGTAGCTAGTCTTTTCCAACTCTGTCTCGTACTCTTCGCATAAGGCGTAGCCTGCGTTCGCTGGGTATCGAGAAGCGCTATCCGCCGCTGGTATGCTTGCGCCCGGTACGTGAACTATGCGATACTTCCAAGGCAGCGTTCTTTGTTTGATGCGGAACAATCATGGGTTTGCTATGTCAGCTAACTCCTGGTCTCCGAGAATCTTTGTTAAAAGTTTGTGGTATGTGGTGATTACCAGGTCGCTGCATCCAAGAGTGAAGAAACGACTGTCTTCCAATGCCCAGGCCACGGCTAGAGCCTCGCCTTCGACTGAAGCATACCGGGTTTCCGCATCACGAAGGAATCTGGATCCAGCAGTGGTTTATCTTCCAACCATGCTCAGAGCATCCGGGCTTGATTGAGTCACATCGACAATACTTTTGCCGGAGCCAATCCCAAATTCTTGTTTTCGAAAAGTCCGTATTTAGACATTTCCGCCTTCGAGGGTCAAATATCTCCACATCCTCATGAATCTTTTGAAAAATATGCTTTTTAAACTCCCGGAATGCATTGTCTAGCTCTTCACACCAGTAGAATTCTGCTTTTGAGCTCAACAGTGGTCTAAACGTCGTCATGATGCTAGTGAGCCGACCGTAGTTTGATACCTGGTTTATCAGACCGAACCATGCCCTTGTGTCAGTTATGTTTTTCGGTGTCGGAAACTGTGCTATGTCATTCAAAAGCTTTGTCATCGGTTTCACTTCATGGTCGGTGATCTCGAAACCGGCAAACTCAACCGTGGTACTCGAAAGTTGGAATTTTGACGGGTTCAACACTATGCATTCTTGTCCCACAAGAGACAAATACTCCAGCGCACGCCACCAATGCGTCTGGATGTCTCCGTCCCATAAAAGGGTGTCGTCAACACACTTTGTCTTTCTCACCACGTCAGCAATGATTGTGTCGTACCTTTGTGTGTATGCATCCTGGGACGCCAAAAAACCCATGGGTGCTCTTTTGTATCGATACCTGCCTTGCTCCGTCAAAAATTTTGTCATGTGCCTATCTTCCGGGCGGATTTCAATAGAGTGGAACCCGTTCCAAGCATCCACCACAGTTTTTATTGTACCTCTGGGTACCACTCTGGCCTGTTTGACAGGTGGCACGGTGTGGTGGGTTTCTCGCACGCAGTGTCTATTCAGCGGTTGAAGATCAACCCTGCGGCGCGGTGTGCCATCTGACTTCGCTGTCAAAACCATGTTATGGAGCCAAGTCACAGGTGTGTTCGGTGGCACAGGCTCGATTACACCCAATGCCACATCCCTCTATATTTGCTTCAATGTGTCCTCTTGCCGATGGATTGGCACATTAGGAGGTCTCTTGGTCACCACTGGCCGCACTGAGCCATCTACACGAATTTCCATTGGTGTTCCCGACATCGCTGGGAGAGGTGGGTGTGGACACACATTAAATGTTGACGAAGCGTATCTGCTGAGTATCCACTGCTTAATTTGTGCTACCGACGCGCTTGATGGCGTAAATGGCAACCGTTCAGGAAGAGGGGATGGTTCTGCTCGAAGCGGGCAGCCACACTCGGCCTGAAGGTGTCTTCTAGCCTCCGCTATACTGTGGCACGTCAACTGTCTGTTGGCTGCACCTATCTGAGGAAAGCTGTGATCGATGACTCCGAGATCTGCCATGGCCGACTGACTCAAGTAGAACCTGTCGGATGAGTCGGTGACGTATCCGACGACCGAAGTGGAGTGTTCCTTTCCGGATTTATCGTGACCGGACAGTCTGAGAAGAACTTCACCGATCACATTTATCTTCTTGTTGTTGGCTGATATAATGCATTTTTTTGTCTTCATCAAATGACGCTTCTCCAACCCCATTGTCTTGAGTAACGGTTCCTCATCAGACATATTTGAGCTCCTGAGTCGGCCACAACGTCAATCTTCACAGGGTGCATAGGTGGCGGTCTGTGAAGCATAGCCCTGTACGACTCTCCATCAACTGCCACGTTCAGTCTCAGAGTCGGGTTTGGTAGGACGTCCAGTGAGCACGCGCTTCCCTCGCCGGAACTTGCTACATGATGAAATGTCGCCTCTGCATGATCGTTTCTGTTTTGTGATCTCTTGCATCCAGTTGCGCGAGATTTCTTCCAACAATCCAGACATGTGTCAAATTGTTTGTGTTTGCCTCTGACAACGCCAAATTTAGGCGTGAGGCGGCCGCAGCGACACCGCATCATTGCCTGGTCGTTTGTGCCTTCACCGACGGTCGAGCCTGGACGAGGGTCAAATCTCCGGCGCGTCGATTTCTTGTAGGAGCTGGCGGCGACACCCGCGCTGATGCCCTCCATAGCTCTACACGCAGTCTCCCGGCTATCCACCAGAGCGAGTGTGTCATTCAGTGTCTTGTTGTCGATGTCCGCGGTACCTAGGATCTCTTTTCTTATGCCGCTATTTGATAACCCGTTGAGAAGAACGAGTTTAACAATATCTTCTGTGTAATCGCAGACGATAGAGCTGGAGCATCCGCGAGCCCTGCAAACATTTGACTTCCTCCATTCGCATACATTTGCGGCGCCTTTCAGTCTGGCGACGAAGTGCCGCACGCTCTCTCCCGGATCTTGAGTCATATGCAGCAGCGCTGATCGTCTCACACTCAATGGTGCTCTCACCACCGTCAGTCGCTCGATAGCCTGTAACACCTCTTTCTCCGTCCTGCTGGAAATGTCCGGGTCCTCTCTGAACAAAGCCGAATCTATTTCGGCCTCACAGCAGGCCGGCAGCTGGGTGTTGACTTGACCTCCGATCAGGTCCGTCCCATCCTTAAACAACTGCCATTTTCTAGTGAATGCAGCTCATTCGACCTCCCTGACATTTTGTTGAATCGTTGGGCGGTTTATCTTCGGCGGTTTCTGTCGTGAATGGTTAACGTCATGTACGTTCTTCTGATGTAGCTGCATCAGTGCGATACATGTAGACATGTCGTCAACTGTCTTGACTTCCCCGCACCCGGCCATACATACATTCATACATTACATACATACATTCATACATACCGGATTCATACATGAGAGAGACTGGCATGTTGGAAGTTTGTGACGAACTTCTTGACTCAATCGAAAAACATGATAAAAAGTGACATTCGTGGAAATGTATTTTCAAACTCACGAATGTTTTTCCCTGGAAAATGACACCAATAACGAAATATACAACAATGAAAAGATAGACTGACACGCACAATGTCCGCCTCGTAGCCGAGTGGCTAAGACGCACGCTCTGTGCACGAGAGGTCCAGGGTTCAATTCCCTGGCGAGGTGAAACGTTTGGGTTCGTTTCTGAAAGGATAGCCCAATTGTCGCAATGCGGGGTTTGTGTGCGTGCAGCCGTACAGTTTCTGTGCTGGCGGTGACTGCAAAACCCGTGCGGCCGGACCTGCGGTGTGCCAGCCGGGGCCATGAGGCTTTGCCCATGCATAAATTCACGCGAACATTAGCCTTTCCACTGCTGTGTTCAAATGCGTATGAAAAAAAAAAATAATAAAAATAAAATGTCAATTGAACCCCACATTCAGTACAGTAGCGTGATATAAATCCACACGTTCCAGCGTATAGACCGGGTTTATGTACTAAGCTGTGCAACGCAATTATGCACTGACATATTGCTATCACAGATGCAATAAGGTAAGAGGTGCAATTGGTACGATATCAACCACAAACACAATACAAATTCTAATACAGATGCTTACATAACATACTCACAATAAAAAGTCGAAAGATCGCACTAACGCTCACACTCGCCGTTCCACTGATAGCACACAAATTGAACTGGGTTACAGCAACACAAGTTCACATTCATCGGTCAAGTTCAAGTTCATTCACCCGTTGTGATTCACTCGTTGAAACTAACGCGATCTACCGTTGGAGTTTTTCATTATTCGACAGTATCTTGGTATTTGGTCTGGTAACTTTGGGTTATGGACAGTTGGCAGCTCAAGTATCGTGCGTGCTGGTTTTGTGTGATGGAATGAGTGTGTGTTGGGAGCGTGTTGAATTACCAGATGGTTTGCTGTATTACCAATGTGTTGCTTGAATTATCCGTTGCATTGCTGTTGTGGCCCCACTGTCATACAACTCTGGGTTGAATACAACTGGCCAGTTCGACTGGGTGTGTTTGTGCGTGCACAAGAGAGAGTCAGTGTACCAGTTGGTGCGTGTGTGGAAGTGTGCATGTATGTTCGTATATGTGTGTGTGTGTGTGTGTGTGTGTTACGTCTGTACTGTTCTTGTGTTACTTTATCGTCACTCATTCACTTGCTCGTGTCGATTCATCGCAGTACATCGTGACAATTCAGCTGCGTGTTATTGCTGCCACATTGGTGACCCCGTGCTCAGAATTCGCAGAGCTTCAAAATGGAAGCAAAATCCATCGATCAGCTCAGCACAGCTGCTAGTGAAATGCATGGCTCTTTGAACATCGCAGCAGTGCGAGTAGAGCTGCCTACATTTGACAGCAATGACGTCGACACATGGATTCTCATGTGTGAGAACCTGATGTCCGACGGAGGTTTGAGAACGCAGTCAACCATGTTCAGATGAGTGTTGGCTAAGCTTCCTCCAGAATGCTTCAGACTGGTGAAAGGTCATGTCAAAACTCCTTTGGACGCAGACTGTTACACCAAGCTGACAGAGAAACTGCGTTCACAGCTGAATCTCATTTCTTCGGAGCGATTTCAGCGGTTCGAGAATTTACCTCGTGAATTAGGTTCACGGAAGCTGTCAGAGTTGTACGCCGATCTAGCTCTACTGTACCCAGAAGATACAGACCACGAGATAATCAGAGAAGCATTTGTGTGCCGTCTGCCGGTGATACTACAGCACATGTGCCGAGAGCTGCTTGCGACAAAACAGCTCAGTGAAGTTGCTCTTCACGCGGATCAGCATCACCTCCCGTTCAAGACGAGCTGCACAGTTACATAAGTCAGCACAACAGAAAACAAAGAGAGTCTCGTGGCTGACCAAAAACACATTTGTCAGGTTTAATGACGAGTCCTGCAGAGCTGAGACGACGGAATAATTCGCAGATATCCTTTCGATGTAGCTCTGCATCTGGTGAAAACACTAATATGTCGTCTATATATACGTAGACATTCTTCATCCCACGAAGCACATAGTCCATCAATCTTTGAAAAGACTGTGCTGCATTTGATAATCTGAATGGTATTCGGCGATATTCAAACAAGCCGAACGGCGTTGTTATAGTGGTTTTAGGCTGGTCCGGTCCAAATACTGGGATTTTAGCGAATGCAAGAGGCAAGATCAATGGTGCTGAACATAGTGGCACCATTCAGTCGATCTGCGAATATCTGCAGATGTGGCACAGGATATCGATCAGGAACCGTGATCGCATTCAAACACTCATAACATCCTACCATCCGGTAAGACCGTCCAACATCTTTTTCCACCAAGTGTATTGGACTTGATCATGCTGAGGAAGATGGTACTAGGATTCCCTGTTCAAGCAAGTATTCCAGTTCACGTTTAGCTACTGTCAATTTGGCTGGCATGAGGCGCCTTGGTCTAGCCAACATAGGATTCCCACGTGTAATGATGCGGTGTTCAACACTCGGGACGCCGACGGCCGGAAAACCAGAAGGCGGTGCACAGAGCGCTCTGAATGGCGCTGATTCTCGAATTTCAGCGAACCCTGGACCGTCGCGCTGTGGCGGGTCAACTCGGCAAGCATGAACATGTAATGGATGTCGATCACATTTTGTCGCTGCTGGGTTGGTATGCAAGTCAGTGGTGTTATCCACTAGAGTCCTCTTCTTCAGGTCTAATATGAGCCCGAATTCGTGAAGAAAGTCCGCTCCCAATATCGGGGATGAAACAGCTGCTACCACGAATTTGAACTTGTAAGTTCGGCCTAGTCCGAGATCGATCAATGTGTCTCGGCCTGCAGCATACACCGATATGATGGAACCATTGGCTGCTCGCAGTGCTGGAGATTGAAGAGGAGGAGGAGGATTCGGCCCTGCTGGCAACAACGACACCTCTGAACCGCTATCGACGAGGAAGTTGCGATCTTGACTGTCAGTTACGTAGAGCAGCTGACGGCCATTTTTGCAGCCGTACAGGGTCGTCACTGCCGGCTCTCCGAGGCGTTTACCGACATATCCGCTGCAAATGTGCATCGACCTAGGCATCGCCTTGCAGCCGATCCGAATTTTTTATGAAATCGGCACCATCGATCTACAAAACCAACCGTTGCAGTAGATCGTTGTGTGGGCCGCTGTGTGACCGACTGACGACTGTGTGACCGACTGCTGGCCCGAGTGAAATTTCTCGGCTTAGTCGTGTCAGCACAAGGCGTAGAACCCCCACCTGAAAAAGTAGCTGACCTTATCAACATGCCTCCGCCCCGCAATGTGGCTGGATGCAGACGATACTTGGTAATGATAAATCATTTCCACCGATTTGTACCTCAACTGGCGAAACTTCTCCAGCCGTTGCATGTTGTGTGCAAAAACAAGCAACGCACGCTGAAGTGGACGGATTCACAGGCTTCTGCCTTTGAAGCCAGCAAAAGAGCACTCACCGACGCCTCTAGACTCGCATTTCCGTGTGAAAATGCGCCGACAAAGGTGGCGGCAGATGCATCCGACACTGCAGTCGGCGCAGTCATCTTGCAATGGCAACGAGTAATGTCGGTGCCTCTGGCGTTTCACTCTCGAGCGCTACAGGGTGCACAGTTGCGCTGGAGTACCGGCGATAAGGAGTTGTATGCTCTCTTTAGCGCAGTGAAGCGCTTCCGCCATTTCCTAGAAGGTCGTCCTCAGCTACAGTTGTGGACCGACCACAAGCCTTTGGTACACGCTTTCACCAGTACCAGCGAACGGTCTCCGAGAGTCCAACGCCAACTAGCCTTCTTAAGTGAATTCTCCACCGACATTAGGCACGTCAGCGGCCCGGACAACATTGTTCCTGATTGTCTTAGCCGTCCATTAACTCAGAACCGCTGCACCTTCTCACATTTATCAACTTCCGCTTCATATGTCGACACACAGCAGTACCTTGATCTGGCGCAAATGGCCAACGAACAAGCAAAATGTCCTGAGGTGACTACTCTGGTGTCATCCACTTCACTAAACGTGGAGCGGCGCGAAATAGCAGGATGTCCAACCGGATTACTTGTTGACATCTCCACAGGCGTGGACAGACCTTTTTAGCCACAAACCATGCAGAGAGAGATATACACACGGTTCCACTGCATGAATCATCCCAGCGCTCGAGCCACGCGCCGTCTTATTTCGGAACGTTTCGTGTTTGCCAGAATCGGTCTAAAGTTTCTGACTGGGCAAAAACATATCTGTAGTGTCAGCAATGTAAAGTGACGCGTCATCAACGGACACCGCTCAAACGCCCTGCAATACCAAATTGCAGATTTGAGTGCCTACATGTTGATATTGTTGGTCCGCTGCTAGAGGTAAAAGGGTATCGTTTCATATTTACCATCATTGACCGATTCACTCGATATCCCGAAGCTGTACCGCTGACCGACGCCACATCGGCCACATGCGCCAAAGTGCTACTGGATCGGGTGTACCGATTCGGCATGTGCCTCACGATCACATCGGATTGGGGCCGTCGGTTTGTATCGGACCTTTGGAGCGAGTTATGGACGCAGCTTGGTGTTAAATTTAGCACATCATGTGCCTATATGCCGGAACAAAACGGCTTGGTCGAGCGCGTGCATAGACAGCTTAAAGCATCACTAACTGCCGCCATTCAAGATCAGGTGAATTGGCCTGCTGCGCTCCCTGTCGTGCTTATGGGTATGCGTTCTTCATTGAAGCCGGATATTGGTGAGTCCCCCGCTGAACTTGCACTGGGAGAGAAAATGCGATTGCCAGGGCAATTTTTCACCAATAATTCCAGGTTTCCGGCCAGTGAGACCGCTCGCCACTTGGTGCAGTCGTTCGCAAACTTGAGGCCTGTTCCAGCTTGCTGGCACCGTCAACGTGACTCAGAGAATCCGTTTGTATCGCCCTTCCTGGAGACGGCGAGTCATGTCTTTGTGCGAGTTGATGGTCATCGTTCACCGCTAACACCTCCTTACCAGGAACCGTACGCCGTATTGCAGCGAAGCGACAAAAAAATTACCATCGACAATCGCGGCAAGCTTGATGTGGCTGCAGTGGACAGGCTGAAGCCGGCACATTTGGAGCGAGTAGATCAGTCGGCCACAACCACCGCACCGACATCGACAGCGCCTCCGCGAGCGAAAGACGGCATTCCTCCTTCGTATCTTCGACCTCCTTCCGCTGCATCACGTCACGTCGCTTCTAGGATAGTTTGGTCACGGCGTTCCAGACCAGTACGGCCACCACAGCGCTACATCGGAGCATAGCTCCTGAGGGGGGACTGTGGCCCCACTGTCATACAACTCTGGGCTGAAGACCACTGGCCAGTTCGACTGGTTGTGTTTGTGCGTGCGCAAGAGAGAGTCAGTGTACCAGTTGGTGCGTGTGTGGAGGTGTGCACGTATGTTCGTATGTATGTGTGTGTGTTACTTGTGTAAAGTTCTTGTGTTACCTTTTCGTCACTCATTCACTTGCTCGTGTCGTTTCATCGCAGTACATCGTGACAATTCAGCTGTGTGTTATGGCTGCCACACTGTGTTAAAATATAGCATTACGTTTCAACGTTCTCAATATATTATTATATAACCTCATCTCTTTTTCTTAGGTCTTCTATAGATCTTTTTCTACTAGTTGAACCTTCCTTTCCTTCTAGGCATTCTCATTACAATCGTTGTTTCTCTATCTTAGGACCTCGTATCTACAATAGGTTTTGTCCCTCAATACGCTCAATCAAATCCCTTTCTCGTCAAAAAACATACTAAAAATGTATTTATCACTAAGTCATATTACTGTCTTAATAAGATTGTATATATTAGTACTGAATATAATGTATGATTGTTTCCTAATTCATGATTGTCTTCTATGTGTGTGTCCTTCATGCGTGTGTTTTCCGTTATTGTCTATGTATGTTTCTCCATTGTATGATGTCTGTGTGTTGTTGTGTTGAGCTCTGTTATCTGTGTTTGTGTGTCTGTTGAGTTGTGTTCTCTGTCTATGTGTTTCAGTGTATGTCATTGTATGTCTGTTATGTTGTGTTTTCTGGTCTGTATTTGTGTGTCTATTGTGTTGTGATTTGTCAATCTGAGTGTATGTCGTTGTATGCCTGCTGTGTTGTCTTAATGTGTTTTATGTTGTGTTGTCTTCTGTGCTGTATGTCTGCTGTGCAATCATATTCAATATGTATACGCGTGTATATTTTTGTGTTTTTGAGTATGTACACGTGAGTGTATGTTTGTATTTTTGCGTATAAGGACTTGTCTGTTTTGTGTGTGTGTATGTGTGTGTATGTAGGTGAGTTTGTGTGTTCGTGATTGTGTACGTGTATGACTCTTTTGCTTGATTGTGTATGTGTGCGTGTGTGTGTATATATGTGTGTGTGGTGTGTGTGAGCGCTTTTGAGACCCTCGGGTGAGAAGCGCGATATAAATGTCTTAATGTAATGTAATGTGTGTGTGGGTGTGGGTGTGTGTGTGTGTGTGTGTGGGGTGTGTGGGTGTGTGTGTGTGTGGGGTGTGTGGGTGTGTGGGTGTGTGTGTGTGAGTGTTTGGGTGGGTGGGTGTGTATGTGTGAGTGTTTGGGTGGGTGGGTGTGTGGTTGTGTGTGTGGGTGTGTGTGTGTGTGGGTGGGTGTATGTGTGTGTGTGAGTGTGTGTGTGTGTATGTATGTGTGTGTGTGTGTGTGTGTGCGTGTGTGCGAGAGAGAGAGTCTTTCTCACAGAAAGATTTGCACAAAAACGCGCACACTCCCTACCCAAGTGTCACTGGCGCGCCAGCACACTTTGCTAATAACTAGGGCTGTCAACAGTCAATAGAGTTACTTTTTCACCTAAAGGTCACTTTTTCATAAGCTACTTAAAACTGCATAAAATGTATGTATGATAATTTTTAAAAAAGTTATTAGGATACCAAAAGTTACTTTTTCATCGGAGGTTACTTTTGTTGCCTTCAAGTTACTTTTTATCATCAGGCTACTTCTTGTTATTTTTCTTGTTATTAGGTCACTTTACCACGCAGTTTGGTAACTTTTTGCGAATAAGAAGCACAAAAACGGTATAATTGAGGATTATATAGGAAAGAGGATGGAGTATCAGGTCTGAAGATGAAGAAATGTCCAAATTTATGATTTTAGGATTTAGCAATTATCTTCATGTCTGTGCTACTCGATATTTTTACGTTTTTGGGTGCGCATGATAGTGCCATTCCATTTTAGGAAATGTCCACGAATCGGAGGATGTCATGAGATGTTTGGAGCGTGGGATGTGTGAGCTCTCTATACCAGATACTGCACTGTAGCACTTGACAGTACGCATTTACTTGGACAGGAAGTAGCACGTGATTATAGGGCATGAGATAGTGCCACATCCCACGATTGAGCTGAATCGACGAAACAGTGTCTCATATAAGTAGGGTCACCTTTTGTTGCAAATGCAACTTTTTATCATATAATCTGTTCATCATAAGGAGCCCAATGTTGACATTATGCTAAATATCCGGGAGTAAGCAAATATACGTAAGCATGGAGGTATAACAGCACACACAGATACAACACGTCCTGTCTGTATTCAACCACGCCGTTCACTTACTACTATTCACATTTGACACATACACACCGCATTCGCGCACACCTAGAGTTTACCTTAAACTCTTAAACTCTAGAGCCAGGTTTCCCAACCGGTGGGTCGCGACCCCCAGGGGGGTCGCGAGGCCACCTCAGGGGGTCGTGAGAGCAGCCTGAAAATATTTGCATCGGTCAAAATTAGCATTAAATTATTCTGTTTTTTCTTTGTATTTTCGAATACATTCAATAACGATGGCATTAAACTATTGAATGTGATAATAATTCAGTATAAAGGTGTTTTTATAACTGTTCTCATTTTTACTGGGGGGTCATGGAGCCCTCCAGATCTCTCCTGGGGGTCGCGGAGCGAAAAAGGTTGGGAACCCCTGCTCTAGAGCGAACGAACAAACTTCAACGTTATAACAGCAAAAAGAAACATACTGATCTTCCACGCAAATGTGTGCTCTGATCAGCAAGCACCGCAAACAAAAGTATTACACATGAAAAAGCATTAAACTCGAAAAGTAAGTTCACATCAAGTGAAGTACAATCAAGCACAATCGTGTGCGATACATCTCACAAAATAACGCATTTTTGTTGTACCCAAGGGTTTTGTAAACACATCAGCCAAATTATCTTCAGATTGAACATATTCCAAAACAATGGTCACCCTCTCGATCTCAGATCTAATGAAATGATATCTTATATCAATGTGTTTTGTCCTCTTGTGGTAAACAAGATTTTACGCCAGAGCGAGTGTTCCCTGATTGTCACAAAATATAGTCACAGGTTTCTCTTGAGTAGACAAAATACACGCAGCAAGTTGTGACAGGTACTTCGCCTCCTTGGCACTCTCCGTCAGCGCTATATACTCAGCTTCACATGTAGATAGAGCGACGGTATGTTGTTTTCTACTACACCATGACAGCGGTGAAGATTCCGGTGTCAACCGAAAACAATATCCATAAATGCTTCGCCTGTCGGCCGAATTCGCCCAGTCCGCATCACAATAACCAACCAACTTCAAATCATTGGACTTTGCAAAGCGAAGACTGCTGGATGTTGTACCTCTCAGATAGCGTAGAACATGTTTTGCCGCTTTCCAGTGAACAGACGTAGGATTGTTCAAATACTGCGACAATCTCGTAACTGCAAAACATATATCTGGACGAGAACATGTCAACAAATAAATGAGACCACCAATCAAAGATCGATATTTATGCATATCGACTGATTCATCTTCGGACACATCACTGAATGATTTGTACAGGCTCACGTCAAATGGAGTGGTTCGCGTCTTACAATGCTCCATATTGAAGCTCTCTAGAAGTTTTTCAACATAAAGTGATTGACTCACAAGTATACAATCGTCTTGCCGGTTGAAATTCATTCCAAGAAAGTGACTCACTTCGCCCATATCCTTCATCTTGAACTCCTTGCTCAAACAGCTCTTTATACATTCTAGAGTTTCAATGGATTTTACAGCGACTAGTATATCATCAACCCAGACAAGTAAAATTGTCATTCCATCCGATGAACCTCTTGTATAAACACAATGATCCACATCGCTTTGGCAGAAATTTTCCTCCGTCAAATAAGCATGTAACATTATATTCCAGTTCCTTCCGCTCTGTTTTATGCCGTACAATGATTTTTTTAAATTCAGAACAAGTACGTCATCTGATTGATTTACTTTCACAAAACCATCAGGCTGTTCAACATAGATATCACAATCAATCGGTGCATTCAAATAAGCACTCTTGACATTCATCTGATGCCTTAGTAAATCGTATTGAACTGCAGATTGCATTAGCATGCGAACTGGTGTCATCCTTGTTGTAGGTGAAAATGTCTCATCAAAATCAATACATTTTGTTTGATTATATCATTTGGCCACATACCTAGCCTTGTATACCAAACCATTTTTACCAGATTTCGTGGTGTATACCCATCGACCGCCAATGACTCTCTTGTCTTTTGGCAAAGGTACCAAATCGAATGTATCATTATCGATAAGTGACTGTATTTCAGTTTGCATTGCCTTCTCCCAATCATGTGCATTATTGCTTCTCATAGCCTCACCGTAAGATGTTGGTACGTCTGAAATTTGACAACAATAATCAACAAAATTTTCAATATGTTCATCTATGTTGTCACCAACGACAAAATCATTTAGACGTTCAGGTTTTCTCCTCGTTCTTGTCGGATTTGTTCTGCGGTGATCACAATCAACAGCAGTCTGGTCACTGTGTGACTCACCACCTGTCGCGTCTGATTCAACGAACGCATCAGCACCGCAACGTGAAGATGCCAATAGAGACTCGTCCTCTGTCCTCCGTCCGATGTTCTCTGTTGCCGACGGATCCGCACTCAGGTCGTTGTCTCCGTATATGTGAACAAACTCAACACATCGCACTTTGCGAACAAAATTTTTGATAGGAAAATACACCATATGAGACGGACTTTTTCGATCAAATCCCACGAAAATACCCTTTTCTGCGCGAGCATCCAATTTCTTCGCGTCTTGCACGTGAGCGTAGCATATCGCACCAAATTGTTGCATGTTGCTCAAATCAGGTCGATTCCCTTTGAACGATTCGTATGGGGTCTTATGCAGTCTCTGACTGTAACAGCGGTGTCTTGCATATACTGCTGATTGAACAGCATATGTCCACAAGCGTTTTGGCAGTCCAGAACTTAACAGTAAGCATCTGGCTGTCTCAAACAATGTGCGCCACGATCTCTCAGCTTTTCCGTTCTGGTGCGGTGAGTATGGCGCCGATATTTCATGCTTGATGCACCATTTTTCCAAGACTCTATGGAAAGCTGACGAAGTAAACTCAGTACCTTGATCTGTGCGAATACATTTCACAGTGCCATGCTGTCTCATATCCGCTAAGAATATCTCCAAGGCTCTGCTTGCATCACTTTTCTTTTTTAGAAGATACACGACAGTTAAACCGGAATGACTATCAACAAAGTTCATGGCAAATCGCTGTCCGTTGATTGCAACTGGATCAATAGGACCAGCCAAGTCACAATGAACCAAATCCAAGATTTTTGATGCACATTTGCAGGATTCATTGTTCACATTTCTCACCATTTTACCCTGTAGACAGGTTTCACAATGCAATTTTTCTCCTTCACTGACTCGAAAATTCATCCCACGCGAAACAGATTGTGTTGATATCAAATCTCTTTCATTGCAATGTCCCATAATTTTATGCCATTCAAGTAGAGATCTCGTGGTTGATCTGTCTCTGACAGAATTCAGGTAGTACAATCTTCCATGTTTCCGTATCGGAAAAACAGTTCCATCTGGAGCAGTCAAACAATTCTTCTCTCCAAAGAATCGCACTTTAGCGCCTTTGCTTGTAGCAGCTTGTACAGAAAAAATACTTTGCTTGAAGCTGGGAACGTACAATGCACCATACAGCAACGCATTTCGTGCTGTCCCTTGGTCGTCACGTATTACAAACTGAGCAATTACTCGGCCCTTCACGGTGTTCGTGGACCGGCTCCCATCAGCTAGCTCTACGACATGTCGTGAACAGTCATATTCATCATCGAAATTCTTGAACTGTACTTCATCTGTAATTATGTGTGCAGTAGCGCCACAGTCAACCAATATGGATCTGGCCTTACATATCTGGTCGTCACTGTTCGTCTTGAAAACAAAATCATCTGCATCATTACTCGCAGTATTTGCGTGATTTTTCTGTCGCCTACAATACCTTGTGTCGTGTGAGTTTGACTTACATACCTGACACCACCGTTTTGTTTTCTGACGACATTCACACGATTTGTGGCCCGGTTTTCCACAGTTATAGCAGGTCACATGTGCTGCTTTCTGTGCGGAATAAGTAGCTGTGGTCCGAGTTGACGAGTCATTCTTCACCTTCAAAATACTGCTCTCATCCGGTTGATTCAACTTGTTTGTTTCAACAAAACTCCGTAATGCTACTTTGAAATCAGCAAACGTAGTGTGTTTTTCCTTTTGAGTGATGACGGCAGAAATTGTTTGAAATTCACATGGTAATCCCTTCAAAATCATAGCAATCAACAAAGTGTCACTGATCATCTCACCTGCACTTTTTAGCGAGGTTGCTGCACTTTCAGCTCTCAACACATAATCAGTCACATCTTCCGAAGACGACTTCCTCAAAGAAGTGAGCTCTGTGTACAAAGTGATTACTCGAGGAGTGCGACTGGACAAGTAATGTTCTCTGAGAATTTTCAACGCTTTTTGCCCGTCGTCTTTTGCGTCTCTCATTACTAGAGATAAACTATTGTCATCTAGAAACTGAATCAATTCTGAAAAAGCCATTTCTTTGTCCTCCACTGATATTACATCACCATCTGATGGCAGGATAGCCCTGTACAATTTCTGTATCATCATGTACCCCAAGAATTTGACCTCCCATAGCTCGTATTTTTGTTCATCACCGTCAAATAAAAGCCTCCTGGGCCCATAACCTGTTGACATTATGCTAAATATCCGGGAGTAAGCAAATATACGTAAGCATGGAGGTATAACAGCACACACAGATACAACACGTCATGTCTGTATTCAACCACGCCGTTCACTTACTACTATTCACATTTGACACATACACACCGCATTCGCGCACACCTAGAGTTTACCTTAACATCCAAAAATCAATATTTTCTTGATCTGAGGTAAGTATTAAATAAGTTATAAATGCATATTTTTGCAACTGTTTGTTTTAGCGCAACTTTTGCAACATTTTAATTTTTAAGATCAAATATTTAGATTTTGTACAATTTTGAAAATTTAGAGCAATCATTTCACACTATCAAGAAAAACTTCCATTTGTAAAGGTGTACAATGCAGCATATGTGCATGTACTGTCAACATAAATTCGGTAAGTATTTATCTGGAAAGTGGGTGAACATTGTGTCAGTGTGTGGTGCTAGACATCCTGCGTGTGCATAGCACCGCATACGGACACACATATTCGTATATAGACACAATACAGACATATAACTCTATATAATATATAATAATATAATATATTATAGACATAAAACTCTGATATAGACACGTTCATTTGTGCAATAGAATTTAACATAAATGTTTATAGTTTTCGAGCAACCTTTGAACAACTAGTTAGATCAACAACACTTGAATATAAGTACCGCATAATCAGATGATGTATCTGCAAACTCCATTTAGACCTTGAAACATTTAAGAAAATTAGCATCAAGTGAGAATTTCAAATTATATTGTGTGTATAAATGTCACTACCAGGCATCAGTGCGACAGATTCGACAGACTAGAAAAGCATGTGAAACACAATCTTAACACAACCGCGAATGCTCAAAATGCATTAATAGAAAAAATACCGTGAGACTCCCAAAGTGTTTGTTAAGGAGTGATTTCAGTGTTTACATTTTATTACCCGATTATTTAAAATTGAAGATAATAGCGAACCATTGAGCTCAACTTATTTGCGTAACTATTTGCGATATTTAGCACATTCAAATCGCCAGTGAGGTGACAGTTGAAGCTTATGAAGCATGCAATCCTAGCACAACCGCCAATGCTCAAAGCGTATTGGAGTAATATTTATCGAATGTAAAAAGTACAAATTTTCCTCACAAAAAGTGTTTTTCATAATTTAATGATTTTCACTAACCTTTTACGGCTTTTAGTATTATTTTTGCAAAATTTTAAGTGCAACTTTTTAGCGCAACTTTTATGATTTTTTAGTGCAACTTTTCTTAATTTTTAGCGCGCCAAAAGGTCACCCTACTTATAAGACTGAGTACAGGGTGCCTACATGAGGACGGGGGCATTCACACATGCAGTGTTTATGCTCACACTAATATTCGAGCTGTAGCACGTACTTATTTGACAAGGTCGCCTCAGAAAAGTCTCATTGAAACTATATAAAGAACATGATTGCGACCATTACTAAAAAATTACATCAACAAGTAGCGTATTTCACCTTTATATTAGCTTTCCACTTTTTAATTACATTTTGATAGTTATGCCCTCTTTGCGATGTTAGCCAAATTATGTTAAGTCACTTCTGATGGTTTGTTCTAAAAAGTGTACCAGATCGGAGAGAGGGTGGAAAAGAAGGACAGGTGTATTTTCTTCCGTCAGAACTCCAAAAATAAATTCATCTTTTTTGAGGGATCATATGTTATTTTAGGTTACTTTTTCAGGCTACTTTTCTTTGAAAATAAAGTAAATTTTTCCGATTTTAGGTTAATTTTTGACAGCCCTACTAATAACACACTCGTGGGTATGTGCGTGTTTGTATTTGTATGGACGCGTAATATATAAATTCGTGTGTAATTGTGCGTGCGCGCGAGTCACCCTCCTAATACATGACATATTGGCCTGTTGCACCTACTACCCGTCACTGTGCTCACATACAGAGTTTTTCAGCCAATCCAAAGTGCAGGCATGTGGTGGTATTTAGTGTTGGCGTGTTAGTGGTGGCCCTCACATCAGAATAAATTAGCGAGGTAACCACCAGTGTGCTAATAAGGTGGTGTCCCTGATCGCGTGCACCAGGTGGTCAGTCAGTCGGAAATGTACGTGCAATTACCCTCACGTGCTTTGAACCTAGTGACGCGTACTACAATCCGTGCTTAGTGGCGTATCATATAGTCTCAGCAGGCTAGAAATATGCTTACAATACTGTTAGTGAATTAGTACTGACGTTTGTTTGAGCGGCACTGTTGAATTGATGTCTTGTGTGTATGTGTGCGTGCGCTGTGTGTATACGCGTGTGTTCACAACTGTAGAAGAGGGTGTATGTGCGTGCGCAAGTTCATGTGCTGTTACGCGTATTCGGTTTTTATGGAACTGCTTGCTTTGTGTATGTATGTATGCATGTGTGTGTGTGTGTGTGTGTGTGTGTGTGTGTGTGTGTGTGTGGAAGTGTAGCGTGAATGTGAATATGTGTGGCATTGGTGCTTGGGATTTATGGTGGGCCGGAGGTGTTTAGTTCTGTGCTGCTGTTTGGTGTAATAATATAGCGTTTATTTTTATTTGGTGTTCGTACAAGATATTTCGGCAATATGACGGAGAAAGAGTTTGACCTTAGACTAATTCCTGAGTTCGACGGAAAAGATGGTGTTGTTCAGTGGATCAGGAAAGTGAAGAAAATATGCAAACTCAGCAGAGTTACTGACGTCGCCACAGTTATTCAGATGAGGCTGTCTGGAGATGCCTATGCTGTGGTAGACAGACTCTCTGATTCAGACCAGTTGGATGTGGACAAGGTAACCGAATCTCTTTCTCGTGCCTTTGGCTCTGATCCCTAGTTATCATACGAGGAATTGGTTAATCGCAGGATGAAAAGTGGTGAGTCCGTTGATGTCTATTTGGCTGAGATTGAAAAACTTGCTGGGAGATATGGCATAGCTGGTCAGCTTGCACTTCAGTGCGTTTTTGTAACCGGCCTACCTGAAAACGTCAGACACGTGTTGCGAGCTAACTCCAAGCTGGAAGACATGTCCCTAGAATGTGTACTCGATCGTGCGAGAATCGTGTTGGCTGATGAGCGAGAGTCTACGGCTCGCAACAGTGTTTGTGCATCACAGAAATGAGATGTGAGGACTAGTAGGGACAATCGTCAATTGAGATGTTTCAGGTGTGGCATGTTTGGTCATGTAACTAGAATATGTCGAAAAGGAAGACAGGGAATGCTTCCTATTGCTTCCTAAATGCTTCCTATGCATTATATGCTTCCTCTGTGGTGGTGAAGGTCACATTGCTGCAGAATGTTCAAGATTTCCGAATTCGGGAAACGGAATGGGAGAAGAGACGCCGGCGCCGGTCTCTTCTCACCTGTAAACGAGGCGTTACCCTACATGCAGCTTTTGGTTGACGGTGCGCGTTGAAATGTGCTTATTGATACAGGGTGTTCCACCAGTATTGTGCACGCCTCAGCCTATTGGAAATGGAGAAAGAGGAAGGCGAGCTTCAATACGGTGAGTGGTCAGCGTGTGCTTTGCGCCGGTGAAGGAAGATTGCCAATTCAGTTACCCAGTGGTCGCTCAGCCCAAGTGGATATTTTAGTAGTTGAGTATCAACCTATTGGATTTGATCTTATCTTGAGAATGAATGCGATATCTGCACTGGGGGGAGTTTTTGTGCGTTCTGTGCAGAATGTGATATTTAATGATCGGTCGGACAATATATGCTGTGCTTTTCCGGGCCCAACAAATCACTCGCACCTGTTAATTGATGAAAAGAATTTTCGGGCGCGTTTTGACGAAAAACAAAGGATCTGGATTGTCACGTGGAAATGGGCAGACACGGAACCAACAGTGTTGTATAATCAAATTGCTCAGTACAAGGGTCCAACGGACACTAGAGAGAAGTATGATCGAGAAGTGCAGAGGTGGATCGATCGGGGCTGGCTCATGCCTTACGACGAGTATCAATTGGGTCCAGCTAGAGGACTGATACCAATCATGGCGGTATTGCAGCGGGATGGTGAGAAAGTGCGACCTGTGTTGGACTATAGAGAATTGAACGGGCACCTAAATCTACATACAGCCGACGCCGATGTGTGTGCAGACAAACTGAGAAAATGGCGTCGTCGAGGAGACAACGTGTAATTAGTTGATTTAAAAGGCGCGTATCTGCAGCTCAGAGTTGATGAATCATTGTGGAGCTTTCAAACAGTGGAATATCGTGGAGCGAGATATTGTTTAACCAGGCTGGGGTTTAGGCTTTCAATAGCATCCTTGGTTATGAAGTCTGTGTTGGCTGCCGTATTGCGACTGAGAGACGATGTCTTCAGAGGAACAGTCCCATATGTAGATGACATTTTGGTCGATGAAACTGTTGTCTCAGTGCAGGCGGTGATAGAACATTTGAAACAATTTAGACTGACCTGCAAGTCGCCTGAGCGTTTGAGCGAAGGGGCGAAGGCCTTGGGAGTGCAAGTGATAAGTGCGAATGGAAATATCATTTGGAGAAGAGCTAATGAAATTATTCCTGTGCCGTCCAGATTGAACAGAAGAGTGGTACTTTCATGGTACGGCCAAATTACCGGACATTTGCCTGTTTGCGCGTATTTGAGACCGGCAGCTTCATATTTGAAACGTCGGGCCGCTGCAATAACAGATAATTGGGATGATGAGATTACTGATGAAGGCTTACGTTCAATGTTAGGGGATGTCTATCAGAGGTGGAAAAAGAACGATCCCTCGAAAGGAAGATGTTGTGTGCTGGGCGATGAAGCGGTGGTTTGGGTGGACGCTAGTTCACTGGCAGTAGGGGTAGGGTGGCTTTAGAGGTAGACGGCAGTATTGTTGAAGATTGTTGTTGGATACACAAGGACTGTGACTCACATATCAACATCGCTGAGTAGGATGCAGTGCTAAAAGGCATGAATTTGGCGGCTGCATGGAAGATGAAAAATATCCGACTAATGACAGATTCGAGATCAGTGTTTCATTGGCTGAGTGACTCACTCTCCGGAAGAGCAAGACTACGTACTAAGGCGTCAGGCGAATTGTGAATCAGGAGACGGATCTCAACGTTTCAGACCATAGTGCAAGAATATGCCTTGTCGGTTAGTGTTGATTGTGTGGGTCCGGCTTTTAATCGTGCAGATGCTCTGACAAGAGTGCGGCAAATGTGGTTGGGAAGAGAAATCTGCTCGGGAGGTGGAAAAACAGCGCCCCAGTGCATCAGTTGCGTGTGCTGTAGGAGACGTCGAGCCTTTGATAGAAAAGCTGCATCGCGAGACTGGTCATACGGGCGCCAGACGCACGCTGTATTTCACCAAGCGGGCAAAAGTACCGGCAACCAAGCGTCGAGTTTTGTTTGTTGTGTCCCGGTGTCAGGAGTGCCAGTCCATTAATCCCGCACCGGTTAAATGGAATCACGGAGGCCTTGGTGTAACCAAGGTATGGCAACGTGTGGGAGTTCACATCACTCATGTGAGAGGCGAGCATTTTCTCACGATGATTGACCATGGCCCGTCACGCTATGCGATATGGCGGAAATTGAGATTCCAGAGTACACCGTATATCGTGCAGCAGTTGGAGGATGTATTTTTTAGCGTGGAGCACCAGAACAGCTACTACTAGACAACGACACTGTATTTCGTAGTCAAAGATTCATGGCATTTGCTCGTCAATGGCAGATACATTTACGGTTCAGGTGCGCGTATCAACCATCTGGTCATGGAATAGCTGAACGCTGCCACCGCACTGTAAAGTCAATAGCGGCTAAGAAAAACTGTACTATCGCTGAGGCCGTCTATCGATACAACGTGGCGCCCAGGGATAAGCCAGAGTTAACGTTATCTCCTGCAGATACTCTTTTTATGTACCAGGTTAGAATTCGAGACGTTGACAGCGCAAGCCAAGAGTTGAGTGAAGGTAAAGGAGGGGAATATCGGTATTCAATTAGTGATGCTGTATGGGTGCGAACGTCGAGAGACAGGTGCAATAAACGGTACGAGAAAGGGTTTGTGACTGGAATAGTATCAGAGAACGCTGTCGAAGTTGGTGGTGTGCCGCGCCACGTGCGTGATCTAAGACCCAGGACAGAAGGTGAAGATGGCCAACATGCCAGCGCTGCTCATATGAACGAAGACAGACTGTTTATCACTTTGGATCATTCCGATGAAGGTGTGAATGACCATGTGGAACCAGTGCTGAGACGTGTGGAAGTGTAGCGTGAATGTGAATATGTGTGGCATTGGTGTTTGGGATTTCTGGTGGGCCGGAGGTGTTTAGCTCTGTGCAACTCTTTGGTGTTATAATATCGCGTTGATTTTTATTTGGTTTTCGTACAAATACAAATGTCAATCATAGTAATATTCATCTTGAGAGTATCACCTCCCAGTTCAGAAGTGTATAAAAGTGTATTATATTTGTCATACTTAGTCGTGAAGTCGTGGAGAAGGCCTCATAAAATTGTGTGCAGTTAAGTCGCGTGGTGGTGCGAAAAGGATGGTCTGCCCCGATCAAGACGTTTAGGGGCGGCACAAGAGCTGCCGAAAACCCTGTATTATCGTTGTATCCGTGTCGCATTTCTGAGTATACTACTTCACATTTTTTTTCACAAAACTGAATGAAGACAAAATCGGATGAAAATAATTATCTCTGATCAGGCGACTAGAAGCATACACTATTAAAAGACTCGTCATAGCAGCTATATCGATAAATGGGCATGCTAATTCCCTCACAGTCGTGCTGAAGCGCCCAGTCTCTTGCGGCTATGTGACTCACAAGCATACATTGTGGAAGTGGCAAAAAATTTCCGACCCGAGCGGCAGATAGCCTTGCTACGCCACTGATTGTGTGCGCGATAAGTTTTGAAGTCCGATCCAATACTGTAGCGAGAAATACAAGAAAAAAAGGGAGGTATATCCTCACACAAGCTGGACAACACTCCTCACAACTACGCTTACGCACCGACTCCTAACGTTTCCACCCGCACAGAACGCACACACACTCACACACACACACACACACACTCACACACACACACACACATACACACACACACACACGCACACACACAAATACGTATGTACTCATACGGTAGACCACACGAAACACGAACACACACGCACACACACACATACCCACTCGCATATGTACACAATACACCGTGTGAAGCGCTAACTACAACACACACACACACACACACACACACACACACACACACACACACACACAAGCACACAGGGAAACACCCTAAACATGAACACGAAACACACACACAAGCATACACGCGCCCTTGCACCCATACACGTACACACACACATACATACATAACCTATCCACCCCTAATTATCAAAAATCGCAATACATAATAAACTCAACAATGATATATAAGCACAGTGAAAATGTCAAGTTTTGTAATGGCGGAACCACGCAGGCTGTCTCCAGTATCGTGTAGATACACTTGCATTCACGCTAACGTCATCGCCGCTCTCGACCACGGGTGTCTTCGTCTCATTTGATTCTGTATTGCCAATGTCGCTTGAAGCGGGCGCAGAATGAATGATGGCGGGAAGTGTGTCGTTTTTCCTCATGTGCGACTTCTCGTTCGGCTCGTGTGCTCCGGTGTCATATACGCTTACTTCTTCAACCGGACGATTTTTTAGTATCAGGTCACACACATGCCGAGTAACTTCTTCAACGTCCACTGTCTGCTCAGAGACAATGGCGGTCACCGTGTCAATCGAATACTGACTGGTTTAACGAGCACCTAGGGGATAACCCATACTTGATCGTCCACAACAAAACGACATGAATGTCACCATGTGTTCCAGATAGATGTTTTAACTTCGACGGTGTAATTGTGAATCATGTTGTCTAGAGCAGTACCCGGTCTTACGTCGTCTTTGGGAGTGGCATTGTGAAGATACACTGTTTCCGGTATCGAACACATTTTTGTCGCAGCGATCGTCTTCACACTGCGATGACACTTTTCCACGATAACGTTTCCGGACGGAAGATAAGGCTGCAGAACCTGACCTGGACACCCCACTTGGCTGTGAACACAGGGAAATCTCTGCTGCGGGAAACGGCTGCGTTGTCGCACAAAACCTCAAGCGGAGCTCCGCACTCAAACAGATTAGGTCTAGCTCTCTCAACTTGAGCTGCCGACTCCGAAAATACATGCCGCCATATCATACACCTCCATGGTCCATAATCTATCAAGGTTACGTAGACACGTCCATTGTTATGCGTCGTGTAGACAGTCAAGCGCTACCAGATTCCCCACACCGTTTCTCTGTGACGCCACTTAACCGAAGCAGTGTCAATCTAGCGGTAGATCTGGCACGCGGACACCACTTACTGCACCTGACGCCTCGTGACATTCGGGTACCTTCGCTTGACAAAATACACAGTGCCGCGCACTTCCGGATGCCCAGCTGTCACATATATGCGTTTCATATCCACTCGGGACGAGTACAAAACGCTTACTGTGGCAGCTCCGATCACACATGTGCAGTTATATTGACCTTTATTTTTCAACCAGTCTTGTGGTATTCCAGTGAGCACGACCATATTGTTGTCATCTGAGCGCACCAACATGATAGATGAATCCAACGAAAACTCGCACTTCAACTCGCACTCCACGTCTACATCCAAAATCAGTCCATCTACGACTAATGCTCTCAACATAAGCTGATTACCCGCACCTGAGACGACACGAACTGAGCCCATGCACAATTAACAATTATGGTATGTCGCACAATTTGCCATCACACAGTGTGCCCAGACTACCACTCTCGGCATACCACTCACGACAACAACTACGATCCACCAGAGTATCGGTACAGCCTGTATCAACCAAGCAGCGCAGTGGCACCCTATCGATATTCAGAACGACAGTGGGAAGAGCACCATAACAAGACCTTACAGCTTGGGAGCGGAAACTGGTGCTGACTGGTCGGTCCCCACACCTGTTCCAGGGTTCAGCCTACAACGTCTGGCCAATTTATCTATCCGCCCGCCATTCCAGCAGGCAAATATTTTTGGGGTCTTCTGGAACGAGATTCAGATAGCACCGAATCCATCCTTGGAGTGTCAGTACTTGAGTTAGCATCGGTGGCAGCGCTTCCCATGCTGACACCCTTTGATCTATTATACCTACCCATGCCAACGCAACACAACAAACGCACAACACAGAGCAGAGTCTAGCATACCTCTGAGAAGTGTGGCAAACCGTCGAAATCTGCTAAGAAAACGTCCAGTGATTCTATGTTTTGTAAACGACGCGCAGTGAAAGCGTTGTAGGCCGAGAATCGTTTGCTCTCGGTTTGTTTGTTCTCGGTTTGTTCTCAATTTGTATAAATCATTTGTTCTCAGCATTCAGGCACGGACCGATTCGGTCCAGCCTGAATGCTGAAAACAAACGATTGTGCACGGCGTATGAATCTTCCTTCAGTACTGCTGCCATCTGCCACACCACTGAAAATGCCCTGTGAGTGCCAGTGAGTCGTTACGGGACTACAGAAACAATAGATAATCCTTTCATTGCAAACAGAAGCTCTGTTCGAGTTCACCATCCTACAAAGTCGCCACCACGTCCCGGTATGACCCTCTTGTCGAGAACAGGCTTGCTGTTTCCATTGATTAACAGATCTATGTTAAACACGCTCCATAACCGAAATATCTTGTAGCGAAAAACACAAGAAAAAATCATGATCAAGAAAAATGTATCTCCTCATGCAAGCTGTACAACACTTCTCATAACTACGCTTACACGCCGACCTGCACGCACACGCACAGAACGCACCCCCTCCCCCCCACACACACACACGCATACATTCATACTCGTCCAGTAGACCAGTGTTTCTGAACGTGGGTAATATGACACATTGGGGCCATGGGATTCTTTTGAGGTACCACAGGACCTAAATTAATAAATGGGGGGCCACCATATTTTCTCAGACACAACTGAGAATTTATGTTGAAACAGTTTATCCTTTGTTATCATTGCCCACATTGTACATTACAATAGTGTGATCCGCCTCGACAGTGGGACCCCCGGTGTTTTCCTGGTACGTATGCTTGATCTGCCGACGTGTATGTCTGTGTGCTGACCCAATGTCACCTAGATACAAAACCGTTTCACGATTTTGTGACGTCACAGCGTTCGGCCAACGTCGGTGCAGTGTGTATGTGCTGCGGTGCACTGTTAGTTGATATTATGCGTACGCCGGTGCATTATTTTTACAAATACTCCTAGTTTTAGATGAAACCTTGCATTTAGAAGCTGTATAATGCTTAACAATTCTATTTAGAACCTGATACAAACAAAATGTATGATGTTTACGATCATGTATTGTACCTGAGTATTGGTAGCTCTATTTGTAGCTGAGTCATTAGCATCGGTTTGTAGCTGAGTCATAGCAAGCTGTGATACCCAGGTAGCGTTAGGACGGACAGGCTGATGTAACACCCCCATGGGGAGGGTATGGAAGGGCCTTGTATCTAGGTGGCGTTGGCTGACTAAACGCCACCTAGATACAGGCCCTTCCACGAAATTATGACGTCATCGCCACGTGACAGTGACAAGTCTATTGTTTCAACTGTCAGCCATGCAGTTGCACGTTAGCGAGCGCACGTTGTTAGTGATCTCGTGTGTTTAGTGTTTTATCGCGTGCTATTCTAGGCGATAATTCACGTGTATAGTGATTTTCACTTCAGTGTGGTTTAGAGTGAAGTGCGAATTTGTCAAATTTTGTGTCAAGTGTGATTTGCGCAGCCATTTTGTGATCCTCACTCGGATGATTCTGCATGCCATCATCCTGGACATTTTGCTGCGGTCAGAGGTCTGGTTTCGTTCATAGGTTCAGTAAAATATGTACATCTGCTCGTTTCTCATGAGGTCTTTGCTTCGTTAAACATGTCTTATCAACGTAGTTATATATTTGCGTACCATAATAGTTATAAATCAACAGAGGTGGGCCCTGTTTAGCTGTGTAGCTGCTAGTGTTTCGCTTTTAGTCGAAATTGATTGTTTAAATTGAGGTTACTGATTTTGAGATATTTATATTATTGGTGTTTGAAACTCATTAGCGACAATATATAACAGAAATCACTGCAGCTCTCGGTTAGTTCAGTGGCTAAGGCGCTGAAATCTTGTGTCAGAGGCTCGCGGTTCAAATCTTGGCCCGCGTGCGAATTTTACTATCCGCTTTAGTTTACTGGGAGGCTGCGCTGTAGATTGGTTTATAGTGAGACGTGTCTTATAATCAAAATACGGTGCGCGCTTAAAACAACAATTAATATTAATCAAAGTATATCATTTCAGCAGTTACTTCAGCTAATATGAAAGGTATATTTCATCACAGAGCTATTGATGTTCTCTTGTTTGTGTTCATTATATGTTATTAGGGAATTCCTGGAGCTGGTTCCAAGGTGCAAGAGGAATTTCGACTGATAGTCTAAATTCAGCATGTTCTCATTCCCAGAAAAGCAAGAACTACTATAAAGCGTGACATGGAAATATCCAAACACACCGGAGCATCTTCAATCATATTAACGTCACAGAGATTGTGTGAATCACGCTTTAATCAGGTATTACTTCGAATTGTTTGTGTTTTATGGAGAATATACACACAATCCAGTTTGGTCATGCTCGAATTTATTGATCATCGTACGGTTTGTCGCTCAAAGCTGTTCGTCCGTCGAGTATTGAAGGACAACATATTAAACTTGTGCTGAATGTTGGGAATGATTACGCGTTGTTGGCTCTAAGATCATTGGGTGCTACAAATAATCCTGATTTATCTTAAGATACTGCTCATTTTATTTAAATAATATTGCGTTGGTGGACTCTTCGTAATGTAATGACACTGTATAATGACTCCAGGTTGAGAAACGCTTATTCGATGACTGATTCAGTTATGGATGCCAGGGCTTTGTTTTTAGAGCATTTCATGAGATGGTTGGACTGATGGATGTCAGACGGGAATATGTTCAGTTTGACTAGAGACGTTTTGGCTGTGTATCACACATCATATGCGCTCTGTGAGATCACGAAGTATTGTGAGAAGGATTTTTGATTGCACATTATCAAATCAAATAATATATATTTATATTGATTTCATCAGGCAATATTTATTTAATCACATCATGCACTATTGACTTGAAACATTTTACGTGTTCTCCGGATTATTTTCGTGATATTTCAAAGATATTGCTGAACGTCTCATCTTTCGTATATGTGACGCTGGTATTTCATATTCCCATCATCCATTGATCGTATATATTGCGGGTTGTTGTTGTATTTTCTCAAAAACAGGATTGTCATTCATGTAAAACATTTTGGCTGCGCGAAGTAAAACCATGTCATCCGAAAAATGTTCGTATTTGAGAGAAATTGGTCGCCGAAGATTGGCGTAATATTTTAATGTTGATAATATTGTGATCTGGTGATCGTCTATTCGTCGATCTGACGTCATGCCCTGTGTATGACCGCTTCTGGGTGGCACGATGTCACCGCATGATCACTCATCGTTCTCGCCCCAGTGTCCCTCACTCGTCGCTGTCCGAAACGCCCTGCGTAGTCGGACGCTGTTACCTGAGCAATGTAGCGTTGATCAGTCCGTTTCCGTATCTCCACTGCGTTCGTCATGTGACCAATGACTAATGTCTTCAGCTGATATTCCCACCACACCGTTATCTTCTGCAAATGGTTTTCCTGTGCAACTGTTCTGCAAGTCTGTTGATCCTGATTATTCGCTTAACAGCCTGCTGGGCTTATTCAACATACGCTCGGCTAGGAATAAGTGTCCATATATCTCCGAGCTTTTACTGTCTCATAACTTTGCTTTCCTATGCCTGGTCGAAACATGGCTCTTGTATACTGATTTCGGTTCTTTCTCAGCTAATCTCCCTGCTACTTACAGCGTACTGCATGCTCCTCGCTCTTCTTCCGGGTGTGTCAAATCCTCCGGTGGCGGTTTAAGTATTGTATATAAGTCAACTCTTTCATTTTCTATACTTGCTGTCGCTCAATTTACTTCACAAGCTTTTGAATTCTTGCCGCTATCTTTATCTTTACCCTCCATGCCAAAATTGGGAATTTTAATTGTATATCGCCCAAATCACCCTGGTACTACACCCAGGTTTCTTGACGAGTTTGATTCTCTTATATTTAAATTCTCTCAACTCTTTTTGGATAACTTCATAATTGTCGGCGACTTTAATTTCTGGCTCGACAATCCTCTGGCTAATCCTTTTGCGTCCGATTTTCTTTCACTTCATAATTCTCATAACTTGATGATATCAAATTCCACTCCTACTCACACAGCTGGCCATGTTCTCGACATTATCATTTACCCTTCGACTTTGAGCAAGTTTCATCTTTATGATACACTCACATTTCCTCCCGACAATACTTTTTCCGATCATTCTCTCCTCTCTTGCCAATTATACTATTCTCCTCCCGCACCATTCAAGGGCCCCTACATCTTTTCCGCACGTGATTACAGGTCGTTCTGTCCTATCATTTTTCAATATTTGATCTCCTCTCTTTTGCCTCCCATTACCTACCACGGTATTCATCCCAAATTCGTGTTTGATTTTCTGTCATCTTCTCTCAGTGAAATCAATGAGCGATTATTTCCACTGATCACTCGTCGTGTTCGCTCACAGACCCGTCCCCCTCCGTGGCTTTCGTCGGACTTAGTTCATATGCGAACTTCGTCCCGCCGTCTTGAGCGTAGGTGGCGTCGCTCTCGGTCGCCTAGTGACTGGGACTCTTTTTGCTCTGCTCGACATTCGCTTCTTTCTGCACTGACCACGGCCAAAGCCGATTTTTATAAGTCACGCCTTGCAGACTGTGCTCGTTCTCCTTCGCGTCAGTGGTCCACTCTAAAACAGTTGACAGTTGGCAGCTCCTCTCCCAATCCTATTTCGGCTTCTACTTTTGCTCAATTCTTCCCTCAAAAACTAAATTCGGTTCGTGCCCTACTTCCTACAACCACTACAGTTCTCACTCATACTACTTCATCTTCCACTCTGTCTAGTTTCTCCCATATCTCGGTAGCTCATACTTCTCGCCTTATTAAAAAACTTAAAATTTCTCGTTGTCCTCTCGATCCGATTAATTTATCTGCTTTGTCTGACTCTATTCACCTCCTTTCCCCCATTTTTTCCCATCTCATCAATTCTTCTTTTCTACATGGTTTATTTTTTGCTGATAAATCTGCTATTGTCACACCAATACTGAAAAAACCCACTCTTGAGCCTAACTGTCCTGGTAATTACCGCCCTGTTTCCGTTCTGAGCTTCACTGCCAAGCTGCTGGAATCGGCCATACACGAGCAATTATCACCTTTGATAAACACCGTTCTCGATCCTTTTCAATCTGGCTTTGTATCTAATCGTTCCACTGAATCTCTCCTTTTGCACCTATTGAACGATATCTTCAATCATTTTGCTTCTGGTGACTCTGGTGTTCTGCTTGTTCTGCTGGATCTCTCTTCGGCATTTGACCTCGTCGATCATGCAATTTTGTGTGACGACCTTGCCGCTATTGGTCTCTCTTCTACGGCTCTTTCATTGATGAAGTCATACTTTTCTAATCGCTCTTATTCTGTTCGCTCTAATTCCACTTTTTCGAGTTCTGTTAAACTTTCCAGTGGTGTACCTCAGGGATCAATATTGGGTCCGTTATTGTTCAATTTGTATATGTCTTCTCCCTGTCCAATTCTTCATCGTTTTCCTATTTCTTACCACATTTATGCGGATGATCTACAGCCGTGGTTCCCAACAGTGGTCCAGTGGACCTCTTGGGGGTCCACGAAGGCCTGACAGGGGGTCCACGTGTAATGATCTCTATTTCTTTTTCAAAATAATCAAGTATCACCTAGTAATTCGCTTGCCTTCGTTTTCTTTAATAGCTTACCAAGACTTTTCTTGAGTGACTATTTAAAAACATTTTTTGAACGAGTTATTAACAACGAACATAAATGAATTAGTTTACGAGCAAGATTTATAAGAAAAATCTTTTAAAATCACATAGCATAATTCTTTTCGACCTTATTACATGCAAAAATTGTCTTATAAAGAATGTCCTTCGTGTTTTTAAACAACTAGGAAGGCAATGACGTCATTCGCGGGAACGTCTCTCATTCGTCCGTTTCCAAAACATGAAATATAAAAAACAATAGTTCTGCATATATTTATAACTCAGAGTCTTTTATATGATAAATAACAGCCTTTTTCACCTTCTCAGAAAAGAGACCTTCCAATAAGACTTATTTATCAAAATAAGTGTGAGAGATAGAGAAAGAAATGACGTCACTCTCGAGGGAACGCTTCTGATAGGATACTTTCATGCGAGCCCGCCAAGCCAGCTAGGCTTCCTCTCGCACTGCCGCTCTCAGTAACCTCTCCACTGTCCTCTGTGCAGGTCCGTTGTGTGTCTGTCTGTGTGAATGTGTGTCTGAGAGTGAGTGAGTGTGTGTGTGTGTGTGTGTGTGTGTGTGTGTGTGTGTGTGTGTGTGTGTGTGTGTGTGTGTGTGTGTGGGTGTGTGTGTGTGTGTGTGTGTGTGTGTGTGTGTGTGTGTGTGTGTGCTGAACTGTCGTGCTGTGCGGACGTGTTTAGAATCGGTCCTGGTTTAGCTTAGTTTATATCTGCGTATTTGAGTTTTTTATGCTAGGGATCATATAGGTGTTGTGTTGAGAGCGTGCTGCAGCAGTGTACGGGGCCTCGCGTGCCTGTGTGCACTATTGTGCGCATTCTACGCTTTGGCACATTGATCAATTTGCACATTGAATTTGATATTAGATCATTGTTTCGGCCAATTTGAACGGAAAATCAAGTAAAGAAAAATTGAATCAAAACCATGTGCCACATTGATTGTGGTGCGCCCGGTATTTAAATTTTGCAATTATATGATTAATTCAGACTTGTTAGTGTCTATAAAATTTGAGAACCGAAAAGAGAAGGAGAGAAACACCATAGAGACTGGAAAAGCAAGTGAGTGAGTGACACTGCCAGAGATCGCGGAGCTGCAAACTTGTGTCTGTGTGATCTGGAATATCTGATAGTGCCTATGTACTGGTAATTTGAAGCAGCTGATTTCTGCGGTGGTACCGTGAGTTGTTCATTATATTCTCATCTCACGTGATTCAGCTTTGGCTGCAATTGAGGATTTTTTTTATGCCGAGGGAATTTTGCCGTCATTTCTGAAGATGGACAACTTGAATCCGAGTAAAGTGTGTAGATTTGATGATCAGAAGTGTGGAAAATGCTCATGCGACATAAGTGATATTGCTTTGAAATGCAATTTTTGTAACAGCTTCTTCCATTTTGAGTGCTCAAAAATGCCAACGTATCTTGCTGTGAAATATTTGACGAGCAGAGTCATATATACTTGTGAAAGATGTGTGATTGAGAAGACCGAGAACTATGATTCAATTCGAAAAATGATTGAGAAAAATGTGACTCCGGTCGTTGACCTCAACGAGGCCATTGAACCGAGTTTGGCAGATGTAATGAGCGCTGTTAGTGACTTGAGAGCGCGTGTGAATGAGTTGTCCACTGCACTGCCCACGTGTGTGAACGAATTGTCTTCTGCTCTGCCAAGTAACACTGTGTCAACTAAGTCATTTGCTTCTGTTGTCAAGACCAAAGTAGCACCCAGGTACGACGTCATTGTGAAGCCAAGCAGTGGAAACGCTGTGAATAACACAGCCGTGGCTACAGCGTTGAAAAAAGTTCCAGTAATGAATATGACCAAACTGCGTAATGGCAATGTGAAGCTTACGCTACCTGATGAAAAGGCCGCCAGCGTAGCTATAAGTGAAATTGAATGCTCGTCACCACACTCAGCTGCTGCGATGCCATTGATGAGACCAAAACTCACAATATCATCCGTGGATCAGAACCTGAGCGATGATGACGTCATGGCTGATATTGTGTCGAAAAATCACCATCTTGCCGAGCTGCTGAAAGATGAAAATGACATGAAAATTCTGTTCTCGAGGAAGATTGGAGAATTTGTCAAGACTGTTGTTGTCTCTGTCTCTACGAAAGTGCGTGATGCGATCATGAGCGACGGTTTCATTTTCATAGGATTTCGCCGGTGCAGGGTTTATGACCGATACTGGGTTGCACGCTGCTCACACTGCCTCTCTTATAATCATAAGACCGTCAATTGTCACTTCAAAGAGAACTTGAAATGTGGATTCTGTGCTGGTTCTCACAAATCATTGTCGTGTCAACAGAAGCATCAACTAAAATGCGCGAATTGTGTGGCGGCGGGTAGGTCGAATGTGTCCCACTCAGCCTTTTCCACTGAATGTCCAGTTTTTGTTGGTGCCAAACATCGACTGATTCAATGCACTGCAACTTCAAAAAACTCCGTTATTGTTCACGCATCGACGACCACGCATCAGGCTGTGAATCTTCCAGCCGAATAACAAGATTCGCTCTTCACAACTTGCGGTCTGTGAGAAATAAGTGTCATGTTGTGTCTGATGTGCTCATGTCCGGTGTTGATTGCATGATTGTTGTAGAGACATGGCTTGCAGAGGCGGAGCTTTCTATATTTTCCTCGAATCTACCTTGTGGCTATTTGGGTATATATCATTGCAGAGATACTTGTACTATTGGTGGTGGTATCGCTTTCATTTACAATTCCTGTCTTATTTTAAAACAAGTATCACTGTGTGTAGCTGTAAAATCATGTGAATATCTGTGTGTCAAAGTCTCCAGTTCTACGGGTAAGAACCCTGTATTGGGTGTCTTGATAGTATACAGATCCGAGAAGCTTTCTGATCTAAATTTTTTCGATGAATTTTCAACATTGGTCGAAAAGTGTAGTGAATTATTCTCCGATAACTTTCTTGTTTGTGGGGACTTCAACTACTGGGTTGACTGTCCACAATTGAAATCGTACTCTCATGCTTTTCTCGAAGTCATCGAATCGCATGGATTGAGGAACCTTATTCATTCACCCACTCATTTACACGGTCATACGCTTGATCTTATTCTTGAGCCTGACTTGCCGCATATCTCCAAGCTAATTTCAAATGTCTGTGTTTCGCCAATTGATAACTCAATATCGGATCATGCAATGATTGAATTTGTTGTAGAAGCTCAGTTACGTTCTGAAGCCCTCGAACGAGTGGCGTATTTCGACTATACAAAATGTAACCTGGATGGACTTTGCGTAGACCTTGAAAACTTCTTCAACTTCTCTAGCTATGTTCGTCTTCCTCTTGATGACATTTTGGACTTTTTTAACACTGCTCTTACCACTGTGCTGGACAGGAATGTCTGTTTTGTCGACAAAACTGTTCAGACATTGCACTCGCTCCCATGGTTCAGTCCTGAACTTAGATCTGCGAAGCGGTCATGCCGCTGTCTTGAGCGACGATGGAGACGTCTTAGATCTGATGAAGCACTAAATAAGTTTTGCATTTTTAGACGGTCATACTTTGAGGCTTGTGATAAGGCTAAACATGACTACTATGAGCGAAAGTTGCGTGAGTGCTCCAGTGATTCCCGTGGGCAGTGGAGGGTTTTGAATCGGCTTCTTGGTCGGCGGGGAGATCATCCGCTTCCGAGTGGTGATCCCTCCACTGTGGCCAACACATTCGCTTCTTTTTTCCAACGGAAGCTGAGTCGAATCAATGATATGTTCAGTTCAGACAATTCATCCATCATGAATTCTGCTCCTGCTGCTGTATCACTCATGACTTCGTTTGCCCAGGTTGACTTTTTATACTGCGCCAGGTTGATTTCCAGGTCTAAAGGTAAGTCTTCGGTACAAGATCCCATCCGCTTTGATAAGATCGCATCTTGTGTGTACATGTTGGCACCATTTGTTTCCTACTTTATAAATGCGTGTTTTCTTCATGCAAGGTTTCTTGGCGGCAAGCATGCTGTTATATCTCCGCTGCTCAAAAAACTTAGTCTTGATTCCGAAACTATATCGAACTATCGACCGGTTTCTACAATACCCTGGCTCTCCAAGCTTGTTGAAATAGCCATGTATGACCAAGTATACGCTCACCTGGAGGAAAACAATGTCTTTCTTCACCAGCAATCTGGTTTCAGACAGAACCATTCGACTGAGACATCTCTGTTGTATGCCTACAACTTTTTACTCGAGCGCAGCTTAGAACACAGAAATGTCATACTCATACAACTGGACTTTTCCGCCGCATTCGACACAGTGTGTCATGCAATCTTGATTAATGACCTTGAGCGTTGTGGCGTTTCTGGATTCGCACTTGATCTGCTGCGTGATTACTTGAGTGAGAGGACACAGTCAGTTATTGTAAAAGATTGTCACAGCTCAAACTTCCCTCTTGTGAATGGTGTGCCTCAAGGATCTGTTCTCGGACCGCTTTTATTCAATGTGTACCTATCCTCGATGTGTGTGTGTGTGTGTGTGTGTGTGTGTGTGTGTGTTTGTGTGTGCGTGTGTGTGTGTGTGTGTGTGTGTGTGTGTGTGTGTGTGTGTGTGTGTGTGTGTGTGTGTGTGTGTGTGTGTGTGTGTGTGTGTGTGTGTGTGTGTGTGTGTGTGTGTGTGTGTGTGTGTGTGTGTGTGTCCGGATTCGTCTACTTGGGCGACAGCAGATGCCTTGTATACGATCGCTTCTGGGTCACGCGTTGCATCAAATGTCAGCGACATGGCCATAAGTCTGACAAGTGTAGAGCCCAGGAGGCCACTTGTGGGTGGTGTGCTGGAAAGCACACTACCAAGTCGTGCCCGGCGAAGAATGCCCGCAAGTGTATCAACTGTGCACGTGCGGGTCGTGCGAACGTCGGCCACACGTCATTCGACCCGTCGTGTCCTTGCTTCACGTCATCGAGGACTCATCTGATCAGCCGCACTCAGACCGTCGAGGATTCCAACTCGGAAAACTAGATGTGACCTCCGGCCTGACTGATTGTGCTCAGCAGTCGACTTCGGAAAGAGATGCTGGATCTTCAGTTCTGCTTCCTTCAATCAGCAATTCATCCGCTGATAAGTGTCTTTCTTCTCTCTCTGATTCATTTTCTATTAATCCTCGTTCTAAATGTATTAATGCAATTGGTTTATTAAAATGTGCTTTCTTGAATTTCAGGTCTATTAGGTCTAAAATATCACTTTTTGCGTCCATCCTTCCTAAGTATGATATTTTTCTGGTTATTGAATCGTGGCTCTCTGTTGCTGAAATATCCTCCTTTGACCGCTCTCTTCCTGCTGGTTACTCAGCTTTTCATAAATGTCGCCCTTTGAATGTCACTAATTCTACTAAGTGCTCTGGCGGTGGTGTTTCTTTTGTCTATAATTCTAGCATCATTAATGCCTATCTATGTAGTGTAGAAATTCCTATTAAGTCATTTGAATACATCTGTTGTAAAGTATTAGGTAAAACTACTCTGCCTGTATGTATTGTCAACATTTACCGTCTTAATTCTTTCTCTTCCTCAATTTTTCTTGATGAGTTTTCTTCTCTTATAGACACACTTCTTCCAATTTTCTCTTCTAGGATAGTGATTTGTGGTGACTTCAACCTTTGGGTTGATGCGCCCCATCTCAAGTCTTGTTCTTCTATGTTTTTACAATTAATCGATTCACTAGGTCTTCGTAATCATATATGCTGCCCTACTCATGTTCACGGTCACACACTTGATCTCCTCCTTTCTTTCTCCGATTCTACTATTCTTATTAGAGATCTCACTGTTTTTCCTATTGATTCCTTCATTTCTGATCATTCATTAGTTGAATTTTCTGCCCGCCTCCCTATCACTTACAAATCTCCCAAACTTATTAGTTTCTCGGATTATCGTAACGCTGATTTGGACTCTCTTTATGTCAATATGCATTTGTCTTTTGCTACTGAATATTTCGTTCATATACCACCTAATTCTCTCTTAGGATACTTCAACTCATCCCTCGATTCTCTCAAATCAACCTTTATCCCTGTTAAAGTCTTCCGTTCCACTAATACTCGCTGTCCTTGGTTTAACTCTGATATTAAAAATTCAAAAACCTCCCTGCGTCGTCTTGAACGCCAATGGCGTCGTCTCAGGACTGACTCTTCGTGGCAATATTTCTGTTCTGCCCGCCGTCATCATCATCTTCTTTGTGATTCCGCCAAAAAATCTTACTATAATTCTAAAATTTCTTCCTGTCTCAATTCTAAGAAACTTTGGAAGCTTTTTGACAGTCTTTTAGGTAATTCCCGAAGTCTTGTTTTCCCAGATTTTGCCTCTAATCAGTTACCTTCTATATTTATGAATTTCTTCCAGTCTAAAATCGATAAGATTCGCTGCTTGTTCCCTGCTGCTCTACCATTATCCTCTCCGCCCTTACCCTCCTCTGTTTTTCACTCTTTTACTTTAGTTACCCTTTCTGACTGTAGAACTATTTTAAGGCATGTTAAAATCCATTCTTCATCTCTCGACCCCATTGATCTTTCCAGGATTCCTCACTCCATTGAATTGCTCCTTCCTTTCTTATCTAATTTCATCAATGCTTCTTTCACTCTTGGGGAATTTCTTGCATCTAAAACTGCCAGTATTCTCCCTATACTTAAGAAATCTGATCTGGATGCTAACACGCTTTCTAACTATCGACCAATCTCTAGAATTCCTTGGCTGTCTAAGGTTCTTGAAATGGCTGCCTACATACAGATATCTGAATATCTTGAATCTAACAATTTGTTTCTTCCTGAGCAGTCTGGCTTCCGTCACTTTCATTCTACAGAAACTTCTCTAATTTTTCTCTATGATTCTATTCTCAAATCTACTCTCTCTGGTAATGATGTTCTACTTATACAACTAGACTTCTCTGTTGCATTTGACACTGTTAATCATCTGTTTCTTATTGATACTCTGTTAGATTTAGGCATTAGCGACACAGCTCTCTCTTTCTTTCGCTCTTATCTTTCTGATAGACTTCAGTTTGTTTCTACCTCTGCTGATTCTTGTAGTGAGTCTTGCCCACTAACTTGTGGTGTACCTCAAGGCTCTGTCTTAGGCCCTCTCCTCTTCAATATGTATCTTACCTCTGTAGGGAAAGTTCTTCGTCGTCACGATGTGTCCTTCCAAATATTCGCTGACGACATTCAAATCCTTCTCTCGTCTGAGTCTATTTCTCACTCTTCAGTAAGTTCTATTATATCTGATATAGAAAGATGGGCGTTCACTCGTCATCTCAAACTTAATCCTGATAAGACTAAGTATATTCTCTTTCCATCTTCTAATAGTACTACTTCTCTTAGTATACCTCTATCCTGCTCTGTACGTAGTCTTGGTATCATTCTCGATAGCTCTCTTTCTTTTGATTCACACATCTCTGACATTATCAGGTGCTGTAACTTTCAACTAAGGCGTATCTATTCCATTCGTAGATATATAACTATCTCTGCTGCCTTTAAGTTAGCCAACTCATTCATCTTTAGCAAAGTTCAGTATTGCTGTTCTCTTCTACTATCTCTCAACCACCGCCAGCTTAGGAAACTTCAATCTATTATTAATAAAGCATGTCGTATGATATTTAAGCTTCCTTCGGGCTCTCATGTTTCTTCTTCTTTACAAAAACTTAGGTTACTTCCCATTAAGGCTCTTGTTGAGTATCGTATTTGTTTAATTATTCATTCAGCTCTTCATCTTCGTAAGCCTGCGTATATATTTGACCTTCTGTCTTATAAAACCTCATCTCTTTCTCTTAGGTCTTCTAACGATCCTTTTCTACTAGTTGAACCTTCCTTTCCTTCTAGGCATTCTCACTACAATCGTTGTTTCTCTATCTTAGGACCTCGTATCTACAATAGGCTATCTCCCTCAATACGCTCAATCAAATCTCTATCTCTTTTCAAAAAACATAGTAAAAATTTCTTTCTCACTAAGTCTTATTACTGTCTTAATAATATTGTATATATTAGTACTGAATATAAGGTCTGATTGTTTCCTAATTCTGTCTTCTATGTGTATGTGCTTCATGCGTGTGTTTTCCGTTCTTGTGTCTGTATGTTTCTCCATTGTATGCTGTATGTGTGTTGTGTTGAGCTCTGTTATCTGTGTTTGTGTGTCTGCTGTGTTGTGTTATCTGTATATTTGTTTGAGTGTATGTCTTTGTGTGTCTGTTATGATGTGTTTTCTGGTTTGTATTTGTGTCTCCATTGTGTTGTGATTTGTCAATCTGAGTGTATGTCGTTGTATGTTTGCTGTGTTGTCTTAATGTGTTGTATGTTGTGTTGTCTTCTGCGCTGTATGTCTGCTGTACTATCTTATTCAATATGTATGTGTGTGTGTGTGTGTATTTTTGTGTTTCGGAGTATGTAAACGTGAGTGTATGTTTGTGTTTGTGCGTATATGTACTTGTCTGTTTTGTGTGTGTGTGTGTGTGTGTGTGTGTGTGTGTGTGTGTGTGTGTGTGTGTGTGTGTGTGTGTGTGTGTGTGTGTGTGTGTGTGTGTATGTAGGTGAGTGTGTGTTCGTGATTGTGTATGTATATGACTCTTGTGTTTGAGTGTGTGTGTGTGTGTGTGTGTATGTGTGTGTGTGTGTGTGTGTGTGTGTGTGTGTGTGTGTGTGTGTGTGTGTGTGTGTGTGTGTGAGCGCTTTTGAGACCCTCGGGTGAAAAGCGCGATATAAATGTCTTAATGTAATGTAATGTAATGTGTGTGTGTGTGTGTGTGTGTGTGTGTGTGTGTGTGTGTGTGTGTGTGTGTGTATGTGTGTGTGTGTGTGTGTGTGTGTGTATGTGTGTGTGTGTGTGTGTGTGTGTGTGTGTGTGTAGGTAATTCCCGTAGTCTCATCCTTCCTGATTTGGCATCTAACCAATTACCTTCTTTATTCATGAATTTTTTTCAGTCTAAAATCGATAAGATTCGTTGCTTGTTCCCTTCTGTTTTACCATTATCCTCTCCGTGCTCAACCTCATCTGTTTTAACTCTTTTGCTTTAGTAACCATCTCTAACTGTAGAGCTATTTTAAGGCATGTTAAAATTCATTCTTCATCTCTTGACCCCATTGATCTTTCCAGGATTCCTCACTCCATTGAACTACTTCTTCCTTTCTTGTCTAATTTCATCAATGCTTCTTTCACTCATGGGGAATTTCTGGCATGTAAAACTGCCAGTATTCTCCCTATACTTAAGAAATCCGATCTGGATGCTAACACGCTTTGTAACTATAGACCTATCTCTAGAATTCCTTGGCTGTCCAAAGTTCTTGAAATGGCTGCCTATATACAGCTATCTGACTACCTTGAGTCTGACAATTTGTTTCTTCCTGAGCAGTCTGGCTTCCGTCACTTTCACTCCACAGAAACTTCTCTAATATATCTCTATGATTCTATTCTCAAATCTACTCTCTCTGGCAAGGATGTTCTACTTATACAACTAGACTTTTCTGCTGCATTTGACACTGTAAATCATCTGCTTCTTATTGATACTCTGTTAGACTTAGGCATTAGCGACACAGCTCTCTCTTTCTTTCGCTCTTATCTCTCTGATAGATCTCAATACGTCTCTACCTCTTCCGATTCTTGTAGTGAGGCTTGCCCACTAACTTGCGGTGTCCCTCAAGGCTCTGTCTTAGGCCCTCTCCTCTTCAATATCTATCTAACCTCTGTAGGGAAAGTGCTTCGACGTCACGATGTGTCGTTTCAAATATTCGCTGATGACATTCAGATCCTTCTCTCATCCGTGTCTATTTCTCTCTCTTCAGTCAGTTCTATTATATCTGATATTGAAAGTTGGGCGTTCACTCGTCATCTCAAACTTAATCCTGATAAGACTAAGTATATTATCTTTCCATCTTCTAATAGTGCTACTTCTCTTAGTATACCTCTATCCTGCTCTGTACGTAGTCTTGGTATCATTCTCGATAGCTCTCTTTCTTTTGATTCACACATCTCTGACATTATTAGGTGCTGTAACTTTCAACTTAGGCGTATCTATTCCATTCGTAGATATATAACTATTTCTGCTGCTTTCAAGTTAGCTAACTCATTTATCTTCAGTAAAATTCAGTATTGCTGTTCTCTTCTACTATCTCTCAACCACCGCCAGCTTAGGAAACTTCAATCTATAATTAATAAGGCCTGTCGTATGATATTTAATCTTCCTTCGGGTTCTCATGTCTCTTCTTCTTTACAAAAACTTAGGTTACTTCCCATTAAGGCTCTTATTGAGTATCGTATTTGTTTAATTATTCATTCAGCTCTTCATCTTCGTAAGCCTGCGTATATATTTGACCTTCTGTCTTATAAATCCTCATCTCTTTCTCTTAGGTCTTCTAACGATCCTTTTCTACTAGTTGAACCTTCCTTTCCTTCTAGGCATTCTCACTACAATCGTTGTTTCTCTATCTTAGGACCTCGTATCTACAATAGGCTTTCTCCCTCTATACGCTCAATCAAATCTATATCTCTTTTCAAAAAACATACAAAAAAATTCTTTATCACTAAGTCTTATTACTGTCTTAATAATATTGTATATATTAGTACTGAATATAAGGTCTGATTGTTTCCTAATTCTGTCTTCTATGTGTATGTGCTTCATGCGTGTGTTTTCCGTTCTTGTGTATGTATGTTTCTCCATTGTATGCTGTCTATGTGTTGTTGTGTTGAGCTCTGTTATCTGTGTTTGTGTGTCTGTTGAGTTGTGTTCTCTGTCTATGTGTTTCAGTGTATGTCATTGTATGTCTGTTATGTTGTGTTTTCTGGTCTGTATTTGTGTGTCTATTGTGTTGTGATTTGTCAATCTGAGTGTATGTCGTTGTATGCCCGCTGTGTTGTCTTAATGTGTTGTATTCTGTGCTGTATGTCTGCTGTGCTATCTTATTCAATATGTATGTGCGTGTGTATTTTTGCGTTTTTGAGTATGTAAACGTGAGTGTGTCTGTGTTTGTACGTATATGTACTTGTGTGTTTTGTGTGTGTGTATGTAGGTGAGAGTGTGTTCGTGATTGTGTATGTGTATGGCTCTTGTGCTTGAGTGTGTGTGTGTGTGTGTGTGTGAGCGCTTTTGAGACCCTCGGGTGAAAAGCGCGATATAAATGTCTTAATGTAATGTAATGTAATGTAATAATAATAATAGCATTTATTGCAATCGCAACATAATAGGCGCTTTTCATTGCAATAATCAACACACACAAAAAAAAATTTAAAAAAGAAAAGAAAAGAAGAGACACAAATTTATAGACAGATAGGAAGCAATTTTTCAAAAGAGTTTCGAGGCAAAATAATTAAGTCTTCTGTGTCCCGCATCAGTATTCGTCCTCGGAATTGATATTGTGTTCGTATGACGTAGGATATTCGACTGGAGATTGCGTATTTGGATTGTACGGTATAGCTGTGCTGGTCGCTGCGTTTTGAAGATCATAGATAGAAGTCGTTTTCGTGATGTTTGTTCAATGGTCGGCAATTGTAGTAATTCGTATGCTGATGAAATGTGGTCGTATTTCCTCTTGTTAGATAGGATTCGGGCGCAAAAATTCAATATTCGTTGTAGTCGTCGAAGCTGCGTGATTCCGGCTGTTCCATACACCGTACTACAAAATGACAATATCGATAGTATGAATGCGTTGATCATGGTGCGGTGTGTGAATTCAGGCAGACTCGACTTCGCATGGTTGATGCATAACAAAATGCCAGTAGCTCTTCTCACTAGTTGGTCTATGTGTTGGTTGAACTGTAGGTGCTTGTCAAGCTGCATGCCCAATACTTTCATTGATGTTTGATGTTGTATTATATTTCCATTGAAAACTATGCTTATTTCAGGATACCCGTTCAGCAAGTACTTTGTTCCAAAAACTGCAAGTTGGGTTTTGTCAGGGTTAATCTTCATTCTGTTCGTTCGGTAATAATCAGCCAATTCTTCAAGTTGGTGCTCTAACTGTCGGATGGTGCGATGCAGGTTATATTTCGTTGTCGTTATCATAATGTTCGTGTCATCGGCGTATTGCACTAACTGAAATCTGCTCTCGTCGTCTGGAAAATAGCATGATAAGTCGTTAGCGTATATGAGAAATAAAGCACAGCTGAGACTACCGCCCTGGAAGATAGATAATTTTTCGGTAGTTGTTTTTATATCGGAAAATGTGAGTCGACTGTCTGGATGTCTTATTCGCACCTGTTGTGAATGGTCTGACAGATAGTTTGCGAACCAGCTCGAGTCAATGTTGAGTGCTTCCATCTTAGTGAGAAGGATGTCGTGGTGCACAATATCAAAGCATTTAGAAAGGTCTACTGATACTAGTATCGTAGCCTCTCTTTTGTCCATCGCAGCGTAGATTGTATCGGTGATAACGGATAATGCAGTTTCGCACGAGTAACCCCTGCGGTAGCCATGGTGAGCTTCGCTTATCAGATGGTTGGACTCTAGGTAATGTACGAGCTGTGTTTGCACGACCTTTTCCAGAATTTTCATGACAGGTGGTAAGATCGATATGGGTCTGGTGTCTTTATTGTTGTTCTTGCTGTTTTTTGGAACTGGTATAATGATTGCGTGCTTCATTCGTTGAGGTATCTGGCTGGTGATGATGCTCGTATTGATAATATCTAGTAATATATGACACATTCCATCAAAACACATCTGAATAATCTTTATGCTTAGTCCATCGGCATCTTCGCTAGTGGTCGTCTTCATTTTTCGTACGATGGTCGCCAGTTCTTCCATAGTAATCGGTCGTAATTCGAGTCGTCCTGTATTGACACGCGGTAAGCGGTTACCAACGGGTCGTATCGGAGGTGGTATTTGGTTCGATGTTTGTATACCAACAGAGATGTACTGGTCGTTTAAATCATCAGCATTCAATGTACACTGAGCCTGATTCTGTTTACGGCCCACAATCATCTTACATTCTTTCCATATTTTGCTGAATGGCTTGTTCTTCATTTTTTCGGTGATTTTGCTGCGGTTGTATCGACGTATGGCTGAGTGTGTGGACGTATGGACGTAATGTGTGTGTGTGTGTGTGTGTGTGTATGTGTGTGTGTGTGTGTGTGTGTGTGTGTGTGTGTGTGTGTGTGTGTGTGTGTGTGTATGTGTGTGTGTGTGTGTGTGTGTGTGTGTGTGTGTGTGTGTGTGTGTGTGTGTGTGTGTGTGTGTGTGTGTGTGTGTGTCTGTGTGTGTGTGTGTGTGTGTGTGTGTGTGTGTGTGTGTGTGTGTGTGTGTGTGTGTGTGTGTGTTTTTTTGTTTGTTTTTTTTTTGTTTGTTTTTTTCTCAAACAAATATATTTACAAACGTGTACACATATTTACAATACTACTATAAAACAATGGAGGCGGCGTTGCCACGAATGACGGCCAGGCTTATTCGTTGTCGAAGCCAGGCCGTCTCTCGCGGCTCCCCTGAACGCTCACTTATTCTGCCGCCCAGGAGCTTCACGAAGTCGTCCAGGGATGCCCCCATCACGCCGGTGGTCTCGATCACGCCGGTGTGTGTGTGTGTGTGTGTGTGTGTGTGTGTGTGTGTGTGTGTGTGTGTGTGTGTTTGAGAGATTGTCCCGACTCTTGTTTGAGAGATTGTCCTGTGCGGATGTGTTTTTGTGTCGCTCCGGCTATTTGTGTTTTCGTGGTGATTTGTGCTGCTGATAGTGGTTGAGGTTTTCGCGGCTAGGTGCTAAATTCCGTGCCTGGCCCGACCCTCCGTGTGCGTGTGTGTGTGTGCGTTCGTGCCTGGCGCGCCCCCCTTGTTGGGGACGGCCCCTCAGTGTGAGTCGCGTGTTTGTGTGCCTGTGTGTATGTGTGTGCGTGTGCGGGCCGTGTGTCTGTGTGCGCGTGTGTCTGTGAGTGTGTGTGTGTCTGTGTGTGAGATCGTGTGCTTGTGATCTTATCGTGTCCGTCATGGCCGCGATCACCAAGCCTGCCGGGCTTCAACCGTCCCGCGTTGCTTCCCCTCCTGACGGCTCAATTTGTACCACGTGCAAAATGGCCGTGACTGCTTGTGCGTTGTTTTGTTCACAATGCAAAAAACATGTGCATGTGAGATGCAGCCGTATGCCCAAGTATATGGCCATGAATTTCTTCACCACCAGGGCTTCCTTCACGTGTGAAAGTTGCACTCTCGCTCGTGACTGCAACACTGCATAAATGGAGGAGTGGCTGGACAGCCTTGCCGGCATTACAACCGCCGACAAAAAAACCATGGTGAACATGGGCCAATCATCTTCGACCGAGAGCCAATCTCTCGCGCAGCTGACCAAGACTGTCAGCGAAATCAAGGTCCAGCTGCAACGGATGACCAGCCCGAAGCCTCCGCTGCTGCCAACTCCGCCACTGATGTCAACTCCGCCAGTGATGTCAATTCCGCCACTGATGCCGACTCCGCCACTGATGCCTTTTCAACATCCGCGCTCATACGCGCAGGCAGTGCCTATTCAACATCCGCGTTCGTTCGCTCAGGCAGCGACACGCGAGATTATCGTGCACTCCCATGATAAGGCTCCAGTCGACAAAAAACGAGTCTCTGAGGCCCTCAAGTCTGTGCCCATCGTCAAGATGAAGACAACAAAGCGTGGTGCAATCGAAGTGAGTCTCCCTGACTCAAAAGCAGCCGACAATGCGATGCTGGTGATGAAGACTGACAGCCAGCTGAAAGCTTCCTGCCGTGGCAAGATCGTGCCCAAACTCACGATAACATCAGTCAGTTCTGACATCGCAGATACTGAAATTCGTGAAGCTGTCTGCCGAAAAAACGCTGAAGTCAAAGCGGCCATCAAGCATGCATCTGACATCAAGGTGCTTTTTTCGAAAACGTCTGCTGGCCACTGCAAAACAGTTGTTGCCGCCGTTTCTCCTGCCATCCGTGACATCGTGATGAAGTCCGGATACTTGTACCTGGGTGACCGACGGTGCGTGGTCCACGACCGCTACTGGGTCACTCGCTGTGCCAAGTGCCAGCGCCACGGCCACTCGGCTGACAAGTGCCAGGCCCGCGAGAACACTTGTGGCTGGTGTGCAGGCAAACACGCCACAAAGTCGTGTCGCTTGAACGATGTGCGCAAATGCGCCAACTGTGTGCGAGCTGGCCGTGGCAACGCCAGCCACTCGTCATTCGACCCTGCATGCCCCTGTCTCATCTCGGCGAGGACTCATGTCTTCAATCGCACCCAGACCAGCGATGACAGCCGTTCGGGAAACTGAATATGTCTAATGATCAGCCAGATCTACCAGTCTCGTCCACATCCAGCGACAACGAGTCTACATCTCATCTTCACTCTCGTCGTTCTGCTGATAACTCATCATCCGCTGATAAGTGTCTTTTCTCTCTCTCTGATTCTTCTCCAGTGATTTCTCGTTCTAAGTCTAATAATGAAATTGGCTTATTAAAATGTGCTTTATATAATTTCAGGTCTATTAGGTCAAAAGTTTCACTTTTTGCGTCCATTCTTCCTATGTATGATATTTTTCTGGTTATAGAATCGTGGCTATCTGTTGCTGAAATATCCTCTTTTGACAGCTCTCTTCCTGCTGGCTACTCAGCTTTTCATAATTGTCGCCCTATGAATGTCTCTAATTCTACTAAATGTTCTGGTCCTGTTCTGGTGGTCTTTTGTCTATAATTCAAATATTATTAAGGCCCATCTTTGTAGTGTAGATATGACTATCAAGTCATTTGAGTATATTTGCTGTAAGGTTTTAGGTAAAAATGCTTTTCCTGTATGTATTATCAACATTTACCGTCTTAATTCTGTTTCTTCCTCAATTTTTCTTGATGAATTTTCTTCTCTTCTAGACACACTTCTTCCAATTTTCTCTTCTAGAATAGTGATTTGTGGTGACTTCAGCCTTTGGGTTGATGCGCCCCATCTCAAGTCTTGTTCTTCTATGTTTTTACAATTAATTGACTCATTTGGTCTTTGTAATCATATCTGCTGTCCTACTCATGTTCACGGTCACACACTTGATCTTCTCCTTTCTTTTTCTGATTCTTCTGTTCTGATTAAAGATCTCACTGTTTCTCCTATTGATTCCTCCATATCTGACCATTCATTAATAGAATTTTCTGCTTTCCTCCCTATCACTTGCAAATCTCCTAAAATTGTTAGTTTCTCGGATTATCGTAATGCTGACTTAGATTCTCTTTATATCAATATGCACTTGTGTTTTACTACTGAATGTTTCGTTGATATACCGCCTGCTTCTCTCTTAGGGTATTTCAACACACCCCTTGATTCTCTTAAGTCCACCTTTATTCCTGTTAAAGTCTTCAGCTCCACTAATACTCGCTGTCCTTGGTTTAACTCTGATATTAAAAACTCTAAAATCTCCCTTCGTCGTCTTGAGCGTCAATGGCGTCGTCTCAAGACTGACTCTTCTTGGCAAACTTTCTGTTCTGCTCGTCGGCATCATCCCCTTCTCTGTGATTCCGCCAAAAAATCTTACTATAATACTAAAATCTCTTCCTGTCTCAATTCTAAGAAACTGTGGAAGCTTTTTAACAGTCTTTTAGGTAATTCCCGTAGTCTCATCCTTCCTGATTTGGCATCTAACCAATTACCTTCTTTATTCATGAATTTTTTTCAGTCTAAAATCGATAAGATTCGTTGCTTGTTCCCTTCTGTTTTACCATTATCCTCTCCGTGCTCAACCTCATCTGTTTTAACTCTTTTGCTTTAGTAACCATCTCTAACTGTAGAGCTATTTTAAGGCATGTTAAAATTCATTCTTCATCTCTTGACCCCATTGATCTTTCCAGGATTCCTCACTCCATTGAACTACTTCTTCCTTTCTTATCTAATTTCATCAATGCTTCTTTCACTCATGGGGAATTTCTGGCATGTAAAACTGCCAGTATTCTCCCTATACTTAAGAAATCCGATCTGGATGCTAACACGCTTTGTAACTATAGACCTATCTCTAGAATTCCTTGGCTGTCCAAAGTTCTTGAAATGGCTGCCTATATACAGCTATCTGACTACCTTGAGTCTGACAATTTGTTTCTTCCTGAGCAGTCTGGCTTCCGTCACTTTCACTCCACAGAAACTTCTCTAATATATCTCTATGATTCTATTCTCAAATCTACTCTCTCTGGCAAGGATGTTCTACTTATACAACTAGACTTTTCTGCTGCATTTGACACTGTAAATCATCTGCTTCTTATTGATACTCTGTTAGACTTAGGCATTAGCGACACAGCTCTCTCTTTCTTTCGCTCTTATCTCTCTGATAGATCTCAATACGTCTCTACCTCTTCCGATTCTTGTAGTGAGGCTTGCCCACTAACTTGCGGTGTCCCTCAAGGCTCTGTCTTAGGCCCTCTCCTCTTCAATATCTATCTAACCTCTGTAGGGAAAGTGCTTCGACGTCACGATGTGTCGTTTCAAATATTCGCTGATGACATTCAGATCCTTCTCTCATCCGTGTCTATTTCTCTCTCTTCAGTCAGTTCTATTATATCTGATATTGAAAGTTGGGCGTTCACTCGTCATCTCAAACTTAGTCCTGATAAGACTAAGTATATTATCTTTCCATCTTCTAATAGTACTACTTCTCTTAGTATACCTCTATCCTGCTCTGTACGTAGTCTTGGTATCATTCTCGATAGCTCTCTTTCTTTTGATTCACACATCTCTGACATTATTAGGTGCTGTAACTTTCAACTTAGGCGTATCTATTCCATTCGTAGATATATAACTATTTCTGCTGCTTTCAAGTTAGCTAACTCATTTATCTTCAGTAAAATTCAGTATTGCTGTTCTCTTCTACTATCTCTCAACCACCGCCAGCTTAGGAAACTTCAATCTATAATTAATAAGGCCTGTCGTATGATATTTAATCTTCCTTCGGGTTCTCATGTCTCTTCTTCTTTACAAAAACTTAGGTTACTTCCCATTAAGGCTCTTATTGAGTATCGTATTTGTTTAATTATTCATTCAGCTCTTCATCTTCGTAAGCCTGCGTATATATTTGACCTTCTGTCTTATAAATCCTCATCTCTTTCTCTTAGGTCTTCTAACGATCTTTTTCTACTAGTTGAACCTTCCTTTCCTTCTAGGCATTCTCACTACAATCGTTGTTTCTCTATCTTAGGACCTCGTATCTACAATAGGCTTTCTCCCTCTATACGCTCAATCAAATCTATATCTCTTTTCAAAAAACATACAAAAAAATTCTTTATCACTAAGTCTTATTACTGTCTTAATAATATTGTATATATTAGTACTGAATATAAGGTCTGATTGTTTCCTAATTCTGTCTTCTATGTGTATGTGCTTCATGCGTGTGTTTTCCGTTCTTGTGTATGTATGTTTCTCCATTGTATGCTGTCTATGTGTTGTTGTGTTGAGCTCTGTTATCTGTGTTTGTGTGTCTGTTGAGTTGTGTTCTCTGTCTATGTGTTTCAGTGTATGTCATTGTATGTCTGTTATGTTGTGTTTTCTGGTCTGTATTTGTGTGTCTATTGTGTTGTGATTTGTCAATCTGAGTGTATGTCGTTGTATGCCTGCTGTGTTGTCTTAATGTGTTGTATTCTGTGCTGTATGTCTGCTGTGCTATCTTATTCAATATGTATGTGCGTGTGTATTTTTGCGTTTTTGAGTATGTAAACGTGAGTGTGTCTGTGTTTGTACGTATATGTACTTGTGTGTTTTGTGTGTGTGTATATAGGTGAGAGTGTGTGTTCGTGATTGTGTATGTGTATGGCTCTTGTGCTTGAGTGTGTGTGTGTGTGTGTGTGTGAGCGCTTTTGAGACCCTCGGGTGAAAAGCGCGATATAAATGTCTTAATGTAATGTAATGTAATGTAATGTGTGTGTGTGTGTGTGTGTGTGTGTGTGTGTGTGTGTGTGTAATGTAATGTAATTGTAATAAACGCACAGCCGCTCAACTCGCACAGCACAGTATCTCCTCCAACCGTCAAACCACAAACACGACTCCTCGCTCACACCGTGACACACAAACACACACGCACACACACAAAACCTCACCCGCCGCAGCAACCAATCAGCAGCGAGCCGGTCACTCGCCGCCGCCGCGGGCATGAACAATTCACGGCGTGTCAGTCATACTAGTACATACATACATACATACAAACATAGTACACAACAGGAGAACAAACGCGAATCACACACACACACACACACACACACACACACACACACTAACACTCCATGCACATAACACTACATGCACACCTGGCTTCAAGAGCCAACTAAACGTATAAATCTACAAGATGCGGTAAAGTGGAAACGCCATTGTATGACGAATGACAATAACAATGACGAATGCGTATCGACTGAACACGCACTCAAACATGCATACTCACACGCACGCACACAATAGCATGAACATCAATATTGAAATAATTGACGCGGCGCAGGATTGGCCCGTAATAAACGCACAGCAGAGCGACTAGGCAAGTCATTCGGTTGTTCACTCATCTGCACCGGTTCAACAACTCTTTCAGGCTGAACTGCAGCAGGCGGAACTGTCACGAGAGCCGGACGACGTTCTTCTTCCTCCTGCTGCTGCTGCTGCACACCAGGCGGCACACTGACAGCCACGCGTCGATTGCACGGCCTCAGACTTCTCACGTGACGAGGCACTCCGTCGACTTCGACGCTGAGCTGAGAGGTCACACCAGTCACAGTGCCGATGTGTGACCTGGTGTGACAACTTGCACCTCGCTGCCGAACCCACACAACATCTCCAAGTTTGAACTTACAGCGCACAGAAGCGTTGTTAACTTGAGCGTTGCCAGAATGTGGCGGCGTCGGGATTGGCCGCGACCGCACGCGATATTTATATATATGCATGGCAGGCGCGGAACTGTCTGTGCGGCTGTCCTTTGGAGTCATGTTGTACCAATGTACAGCTTCCGATACAGAGCAGTTCGACCTAGCAGCGATTGTTTTGATGGTGCGATGGCTGCGCTCAGCGATGGCATTTCCAGTGGGCTCATATGCGCACCGAAAAATCAAATTGACACCCCATTTTTCGAGCATGCTTCTGAAAGCAGCGCTGCGAAACACAGTTGCGTTATCGGCCAGAACTTCCGCTGGTGGACCGCGCTCATAAAAAATGTTCTCCAATTGCATGATGACATTCACACTGTCTTGCTGTCTCAGGTGACGCCACAGTGAGAATCGCGACGGGCCACAGTCGATCACAGTGAGGTAATGGTGAAGCCCTGCGTGCGTCACGTCGATGGCCAGACGATGCCAGTTGCGCTTTACGTGCAACTTGCCTGCTGCCCACCGCACAGGAGCAGGATCAACTGACTGGCATGCATCACAATTTCTCACCACCGTTTGGGCCATCCTTCTGCTCACACACGGGTCTTTCTTTTTCGAGAAATACAGTGTTCGCCTCACACCAGGGTGACCAGAGGCCTCATGCACGGCTCGCACGACAGCGAGAGGATCATGCGGTGAAGTACACGGTGCTGTCGCTGCTGCTGCCACTGACACGGCTGCATTAGGCTGCTTTCTCAGCCAGGCGGTGGGCACACGAGTCAGCTGGTCCGCCAGATTGCAACTTGAGCTGACGAATGCGACGTTAACGTCCAACTGGTACTCTGCCACCAGAGACGTGAGAACAGACAACCTCCTGCGAATAAGCATTTCACTGGCGGCTTTTGTTTGAAGCCTCGATTGCCCACTCAATGCGTTGCTTATCCAGTGGAAGACTGTGCGGGAATCAGTAACTAGACGGAATTTTTTCAGCTTCCAAATAAGCGCCAGGTTCACACCTTTGACAGCAGCATCGAGTTCCGCCATATTAATATGAGCCGCATCCTCAGTGCGCAACCAGCATCCGTCTTCAATCACTGACCCGCCGATCTCCAATACCGCACCCATGGCCAATGAACTAGCATCGGTCCAAACAGTGGCGTCTCCATCAACTACATCCCAGCGTCCAGTTGCAGGATCAGCATCTTTCACACGGGCCAATATTTCCTCCAGCATTTTGCGGACTTCTCCACCGTCACGCAGCTTGTCATCCCAGCTTGCAGTTGCAGCATTTGCTCGACGCTTGATGTATGCTGCCGCCACACGCAGCCAGCCACACACTGGCATGTGCCCTGTCAGTTTGCCACAAACTGAAAACACGTTCCGCCGTGTGAGAACATCCGGTATGTCACCAACACAGTTGTCACGGCGCCAACGCAGATGACGACCATGGCTGTCCACTCTGACACCAAGGACACGAGCGCCGTCTCGCAGTCGCTCGGGAGCTTTGCACACGAGGCCGTATTTTTCCAGGTGTGCAACCACCTTGTCCACACCAACGACATTCGCGTTCACAAGCACATCGTCGATGTAGGAAGACGTACCCTGAAACACAGTCGGGTCCTGTTTCAACACAGTCTCCAGTACGGCTTGCATCACCAATGGGGCGACATTGAGACCGAATCCGAGTCTAGTGAGACAAAAACGGCGGCCCTCGAAATTGACGGTTTGAAAAGGCCACAAGTCGGAGCTCACGGCGATTTGCAAGTAAGCCTTCCTCAAATCGATCAACACCGCACTGCCTCCAACACGTCTCCACAGGCGAATTTTGTCGGCACAAACGTCACTGTTGGCAGTGAATGGATTTATGAAGTCATTGAGCTCTCTGAAGTCAAGGACTGGCCTGGTTTTGTGCTTATTATTTTGAACGACAGCCATTAGGGGAATTAACGCTTTCGCAGGTCCGTGCTCTCGTTCATCATATCGTTGCAGCCAGCCACGCTTGATCCAGTCCAATACTTCTCTACGGTATTCCATTCGAACACTGGGCTTCATGGCGTATTCACGAACTTTGTTTTTTAGAGCACCTGGTGGCCGTCCGTCCGCCCATTTCCACGCAGCTGTCCACTGTTTCTTGTCAGCACTGAACTTTGCTGTAAAGTCTTG
>OU696577.1:5044439-5061939 GCA_916048095.2 Sacculina carcini
GCATTTGACACTGTTAATCATCTGCTTCTTATTGATACCTTGTTAGACTTAGGCATCAGCGACACAGCTCTCTCTTTCTTTCGCTCTTATCTTTCTGATAGACTTGAGTTTGTTTCTACCTCTGCTGATTCCTGTAGTGAGGCTTGCCCACTAACTTGTGGTGTACCTCAAGGCTCTGTCTTAGGTCCTCTCTTCCTCAATATGTATCTTACCTCTGTAGGGAAAGTTCTTCGTCGTCACGATGTGTCCTTCCAAATATTCGCTGACGACATTCAAATCCTTCTCTCGTCTGAGTCTATTTCTCACTCTTCAGTAAGTTCTATTATATCTGATATAGAAAGATGGGCGTTCACTCGTCATCTCAAACTTAATCCTGATAAGACTAAGTATATTCTCTTTCCATCTTCTAATGGTACTACTTCTCTTAGTATACCTCTATCCTGCTCTGTACGTAGTCTTGGTATCATTCTCGATAGCTCTCTTTCTTTTGATTCACACATCTCTGACATTATTAGGTGCTGTAACTATCAACTTAGGCGTATCTATTCCATTCGTAGATATATAACTACCTCTGCTGCCTTTAAGTTAGCTAATTCATTCATCTTTAGTAAAACTCAGTATTGCTGTTCTCTTCTACTATCGCTCAACCACCGCCAGCTTAGGAAACTTCAATCTATTATTAATAAGGCCTGTCGTATGATATTTAATCTTCCTTCGGGCTCTCATGTCTCTTCTTCTCTACAAAAACTTAAGTTACTTCCCATTAAGGCTCTCGTTGAGTATCGTATTTGTTTAATTATTCATTCAGCTCTTCATCTTTGTAAGCCTGCGTATCTGTTTGACCTCCTCTCTTATAAAACCTCATCTCTTTCTCTTAGGTCTTCTAACGATCCTTTTCTACTAGTTGAACCTTCCTTTCCTTCTAGGCATTCTCACTACAATCGTTGTTTCTCTATCTTAGGACCTCGTATCTACAATAGGCTATCTCCCTCAATACGCTCAATCAAATCTCTATCTCTTTTCAAAAAACATACTAAAAATTTCTTTCTCACTAAGTCTTACTACTGTCTTAATAATATTGTATATATTAGTACTGAATATAAGGTCTGATTGTTTCCTAATTCTGTCTTATTTGTGTATGTGCTTCATGCGTGTGTTTTCCGTTCTTGTGTATGTATGTTTCTCTATTGTATGCTCTCTGTGTGTTGTTGTGTTGAGCTCTGTTATCTGTGTTTGTGTGTCTGATGTGTTGTGTTCTCTGTCTATTTGTTTTAGTGTATGTCTTTTTGTGTCTGTTATGTTGTGTTTTCTGGTTTGTATTTGTGTGTCATTTATGTTGTGATTTGTCAATCTGAGTGTATGTCGTTGTATGCCTGCTGTGTTGTCTTAATGTGTTGTATGTTGTGTTGTCTTATGTGCTTTATGTCTGCTGTACTATCTTATCCAATGTGTATGTGTGTGTGCGTGTGTATTTTTGTGTTTCTGAGTATGTAAACGTGAGTGTATGTTTGTGTTTGTGCGTATATGTACTTGTTTGTTTTGTGTGTGTGTGTGTGTGTGTGTGTGTGTGTGTGTGTGTGTGTGTGTGTGTATGTAGGTGATTGTGTATGTTCGTGATTGTGTATGTGTATGACTCTTGTGCTTGAGTGTGTGTGTGTGTGTGTGTGTGAGCGCTTTTGAGACCCTCGGGTGAAAAGCGCGATATAAATGTCTTAATGTAATGTAATGTAATGTAATGTGTGTGTGTGTGTGTGTGTGTGTGTGTGTGTGTGTGTGTGTGTGTGTGTGTGTGTGTGTGTGTGTGTGTGTGTGTGTGTGTGTGTGTGTGTGTGTGTGTGTGATTGTGTGTGTGTGTGTGTGTGTGTGTGTGTGTGTGTGTGTGTGTGTGTGTGTGTGTGTGTGTGTGTGTGTGTGTGTGTGTGTGTGTGTGTGTGTGTGTGTGTGTGTGTGTGTGTGTGTGTGTGTGTGTGTGTTGGGTATGTGCTGTGCGTCGTGCTGTGCGGACGTGTTTAGAATCGGTCCTGGTTTAGCTTAGTTTATATCTGCGTATTTGAGTTTTTTATGCTAGGGATCATATAGGTGATGTGTTGAGAGCGTGCTGCAGCAGTGTACGGGGCCTCGCGTGCCTGTGTGCACTATTGTGCGCGTTCTGCGCTTTGGCACATTGATTAATTTGCGCATTGAATTTGATATTAGATCATTGTTTCGGCCAATTTGAACGGAAAATCACGTCAAGAAAAATTGAACCAAAACCATGTGCCACATTGATTGTGGCGCGCCCGGTATTTAAATTTTGAAATCATCTGATTAATTTAGACTTGGTATTGTCTATAAATTTTGACAACTGAAAAGAGGTGGAAAACATCATGGAGACTGGAAAAAGCAAGTAGTGAGCGACACTGCCAGAAATCTCGGAACTGCAAACTGTGAGTAAACACTTATTGTTTCGAGTGAGGTGCGTAATGGATAACTCGCCAATTTCAGAAAGCTACTGTAAAGTATGCAAAGAACAGTGCGTCCATGAATGCTTGAAATGCACCAAATGTAAATGTTACATACATACGGACTGCTCGAATCTGCCAGTGTATGCAATAGTACACTTTTTCAGTAGCAGGTGTCAGTATACGTGTGAGCAGTGTACCCGAATCCAGCTAGGTGGAAATTGTGATCAGGCGTTTGCGCATGTGTGTACTGTTATGGAAAAAGAGAGAGTTTTGAAGCAAACAGTGCAAGAAAAAAGTGAAAGCCGTGCTCCAACAATCAAAGTTACCGATGAGCAGTGCTCACTCGCTCAATTCCCGCCTACTCAATTGTCCATGACACACGGACAGAGCGGTGAAATAGACCACGTGAAGACTGTTATTACAAGCGGAAGAGAGATGAAACAAACAGTACGACAATCAAGTGCTAAAATTGACATCGCTACTACAAATGAAATTACGGATGAGCAGTCTTCACTCTCTCAAATGTCCATGACACATGGACAGAGTGGTGAAACAGACCGTGGGAAAATTCAATCAGAAAAAAATATGCAAAACACTGACCGGCGAAGTAAAATAGTGTGCCATTTTTACAAACAGAATAAGTGTAAACATGGACTAAGAGGTAGAGGCTGTCCATATGCACATCCTAAACTCTGCAACAAGTACAAAATGAATGGCTGTGACCCTGTCAAGGGGTGCAAAAAAGGAAACACCTGTCAATTCTTCCACCCAAAAATTTGTGTCGACTCTGAAAAAAAGCGGGAATGCTTGAATACGGAATGTAGAAATTTGCACCTCAAAGGTACCCGCAGGTGCACACGGGACGAAATGGTTACTGGTCAAACAAGACAGCGGTCATCACGAGAGGCAATTCGATCAAGAGAGGCAATTCAATCAAGACAGCGATCATCACCAGATAACATCCAAACAAGACAAATGGTATCACCAGATACCATCCAAACAAGACAAATGGTATCGCCAGATACCATCCAAACAAGGCAGCTGACATTGCCGAATAGTCAGATCTATAAACCACCGCAAAAGCCGGGCCCATCATACAACACTTGGACCCACAAACAGACACAAGATAACACTGGTGTACAGCAAAATCATTCTTTTTTATTCCAACAGTTGCAGCAAATGCAACACGTTCAGCAGCAAATGCAACAAGTACAGCAACAAATACTAAATATGTTAACAGTGGTTCCGTGGCACTTGAGCCAGGAACAAACACAACAGCAAATTCAACAACAACCGGGCATGACCATGCTACCGCCTTATACAAGTTTATAGTTTTGAATATTGCTGGCCTCCTACCTTACAAATTTAGAGGAAAAGTACAATTACTATCAGAAATGGCATTAACTGAAAATGCAATCGTGATCTCGTTAACCGAATCGCACTTGACAGAGGAGATCAGAGAAGCTGAAGTGAAAATACCGAACTATACACTGTTTAGAATGGATAGACCGATGCAACGAAAAAAAGGTGGCGTCATCATGTACGTTCACGACAGATTTGCAACTAAGACGAAAGTACTTTTCCAGGAATCGAACCTGTACACTGAATCACTAGTTCTCTACCTAAAAGATATCAACTGGGTATTTTTAAACATATACAGGCCGCCAGCATGTCCAACAGATAAATTCATCGAACCAATAACAAAAATACAACACATTTTTGACTCATTGCCACCACCCATGCCTACCATTATACTCACTGGTGATCTCAACTTTCCGCTAATAGATTGGAATGCGGATAGTGTACATGGAGGTGATAGGGACATGCGGACACAAGCAAGAACTTTCCTGAATTTTGCCGAGAAGTACTGGCTCAATCAAGTCATCGATACACCGACAAGACATAGAAACATATTAGACATAGTGATGACAAATAATCAGGATGTTCTACATAGCGTTAGTGTAGATAAGACGAATTTGTCAGACCATAACGTGATCACTGTCACGACTAACCTGTTTACTCAAAACGAGCCAAATAGTGACTGGAACTGTTCTCATGAAATCAGCTTTAACCAACTGAACTTTCTGAGCGAGTCAGTTGATTGGGAACAAATACAAAATGAACTAAATGAAGTGAACTGGAGCTTGATTCTGAATCAATGCGACCCGGACACCCAATATGACATCATCGTTGCAACATGTTTGAAAATATCACATAGGCATGTACCTCTGAGAAGAACAACTATATCAACCTACCACGGAAATATTCACATTCCCAGGGATCGAAAATTATTGATGAAGAAAAGAACTAAATTGAAAAAGAGGCTCGCTAATAAAGACAGCATAAAATCACAGACCCAACTGCAACAGAAAGTTGACAATATCAATGAAAAACTCAGAATATCAGTTGAATCTGAGAACAACCGGATGGAAATGCGTGCTGTGTCATGCATTAAAACAAACTCCAAGTACTTCTACAAATACGCTTCCAATAAAGCTGTGGTTAAAGCGAGGGTCGGACCACTGACTGATGAAGATGGTCATTCCATGTACAAACCTCACGAAATCGTCCACAAACTAATGACTCATTACAAAAAAGTCTTCAGCAACCCTGTGGATGAAAAGGTCATAAAATCACCCGAAATTTTTTTCAATCAAGGGACTGGACAAGAGCCACATTTGACGAACATTGAGTTGAACAGCGCTATGATACATCAGGCAATCAAGCAGCTGAAAAATAACTCAGCTGCTGGTCCCGATCAATTTCCTGCCATTGTGCTTAAAAACTGTGCACAAGAACTTTGTCATCCTCTGCATATATTATACAGAAATTCTCTTGATACCGGTATAATACCAGGAAAATTGAAAATGGCCACTATTACGCCAATTTACAAAGGAGGATCAAGGGCCGAGCCGAGTAACTATCGGCCAGTTGCTCTGACGTCCCATATAATCAAAGTCCTTGAGAAAATTATAGTTGGAAAAATGACGGCATACTTGGAGGGTAATAACAGAATGAACCCGGACCAGCATGGCTTTCGTGCCGGACGCTCGTGCCTCTCACAATTGCTGGCTCACTATGATGCAGTCATACAAGCACTTGAGCAAGGCACAGACGTAGATGTAGCCTACCTTGATTTTTCGAAGGCCTTTGACAAAGTGGATCATGGCATTCTACTGCACAAAGTCAGACAGAAAGGCATAACCGGAAAGCTTGGTATGTGGCTACATGCATTTCTCAATGGAAGACTGCAATGTGTAGCGGCTGACGGGGCAGTCTCACAAACATCAGAAGTTATTAGCGGTGTACCACAGGGCTCCGTACTTGGGCCCCTACTCTTCCTGATACACATATCAGACATTAATCAGCACGTTAATAATTCCATGGTGGCTTCGTTCGCTGATGACACAAGAGTGCTGAAGGCAGTTTCATCAATAAATGATACTATACAACTTCAATCGGACTTGACCAGACTGTACCAATGGGCTGAGCAAAACAATATGACCTTCAATAACAAAAAATTCGAGTGTATACACTACAGGTCAAGAGCAAGCACTAGCGATTCTCACAAATACTTGGCGTCGGACGGCTCACATATAGCAACAAGACAGCATGTGAAGGACCTGGGAATCACTCTGAGTTCAGATGGAAGTTTTTCGATGCATATACATCATACAGTGAAAAAAGCAAGAAGCCAGGCTGGTTGGATTATCCGCACTTTCCGAACAAGGCAAAAAGCACCGATGCTCACACTGTACAAGGCATTGGTCATACCTTTGCTCGAGTACTGTTGCCAATTGTGGAGCCCATGGAGAGCAGGAGAGAAACAGGTTCTTGAGTCAGTACAGCGATCCTTCACATGTAGAATATCTGACGTACAACATCTGAACTATTGGGAAAGACTGAAGCAGCTAGACCTCTACTCACTGGAAAGACGGAGGGAAAGATACGCCATATTGTATATACAAAAGATCCTCTCCGGAGAAGCTTTCAACAGCATTAATATACAAACCGTCATTCACCCAAGACGAGGTCGTCTCTGTCGCATACGAAACATCAACCTGCGTGCAATTACAAGAGTCAAAACAATGAGCGACAATACGCTTGCTATTAGGGGCTGCCGACTCTTCAACGCATTGCCAAGACAGCTGCGAGACTCAGTTGACATGAGATTGAACCTGTTCAAAACACATCTGGACAAATTCTTTCGGGAAATCCCCGATCAACCCAAGCTGCCGAGTTACCACACCAGAGCCGCCAGCAACAGCATCCTGGACCAGTTGGCGCTGAAACGAGCAGAAGGGGTGTACTAGTGGTGGCGCACCAGCGTGACCACGGGCAGCAATGGCTGCCTGAAACTATCATCACAGGAATCACAGGTGTGTGTGTGTGTGTGTGTGTGTGTGTGTGTGTGTGTGTGTGTGTGTGTGTGTGTGTGTGTGTGTGTGTGTGTGTGTGTGTGTGTGTGTCATGTGTGTGTGTGTGTGTGTGTCTGGCTTCCGTCACTTTCACTCCACAGAAACTTCTCTAATATATCTCTATGATTCTATTCTCAAATCTACCCTCTCTGGCAAGGATGTTCTACTTATACAACTAGACTTTTCTGCTGCATTTGACACTGTTAATCATCTGCTTCTTATTGATACTCTGTTAGACTTAGGCATTAGCGACACAGCTCTCTCTTTCTTTCGCTCTTATCTCTCTGATAGATCTCAATACGTCTCTACCTCTTCCGATTCTTGTAGTGAGGCTTGCCCACTAACTTGCGGTGTCCCTCAAGGCTCTGTCTTAGGCCCTATCCTCTTCAATATCTATCTAACCTCTGTTGGGAAAGTGCTTCGACGTCACGATGTGTCGTTTCAAATATTCGCTGATGACATTCAGATCCTTCTCTCATCCGTGTCTATTTCTCTCTCTTCAGTCAGTTCTATTATATCTGATATTGAAAGTTGGGCGTTCACTCGTCATCTCAAACTTAATCCTGATAAGACTAAGTATATTATCTTTCCATCTTCTAATAGTACTACTTCTCTTAGTATACCTCTATCCTGCTCTGTACGTAGTCTTGGTATCATTCTCGATAGCTCTCTTTCTTTTGATTCACACATCTCTGACATTATTAGGTGCTGTAACTTTCAACTTAGGCGTATCTATTCCATTCGTAGATATATAACTATTTCTGCTGCTTTCAAGTTAGCTAACTCATTTATCTTCAGTAAAATTCAGTATTGCTGTTCTCTTCTACTATCTCTCAACCACCGCCAGCTTAGGAAACTTCAATCTATAATTAATAAGGCCTGTCGTATGATATTTAATCTTCCTTCAGGTTCTCATGTCTCTTCTTCTTTACAAAAACTTAGGTTACTTCCCATTAAGGCTCTTATTGAGTATCGTATTTGTTTAATTATTCATTCAGCATCTTCGTAAGCCTGCGTATATATTTGACCTTCTGTCTTATAAATCCTCATCTCTTTCTCTTAGGTCTTCTAACGATCCTTTTCTACTAGTTGAACCTTCCTTTCCTTCTAGGCATTCTCACTACAATCGTTGTTTCTCTATCTTAGGACCTCGTATCTACAATAGGCTTTCTCCCTCTATACGCTCAATCAAATCTATATCTCTTTTCAAAAAACATACAAAAAAATTCTTTATCACTAAGTCTTATTACTGTCTTAATAATATTGTATATATTAGTACTGAATATAAGGTCTGATTGTTTCCTGATTCTGTCTTCTATGTGTATGTGCTTCATGCGTGTGTTTTCCGTTCTTGTGTATGTATGTTTCTCCATTGTATGCTGTCTATGTGTTGTTGTGTTGAGCTCTGTTATCTGTGTTTGTGTGTCTGTTGAGTTGTGTTCTCTGTCTATGTGTTTCAGTGTATGTCATTGTATGTCTGTTATGTTGTGTTTTCTGGTCTGTATTTGTGTGTCTATTGTGTTGTGATTTGTCAATCTGAGTGTATGTCGTTGTATGCCTGCTGTGTTGTCTTAATGTGTTGTATTTTGTGTTGTATTCTGTGCTGTATGTCTGCTGTGCTATCTTATTCAATATGTATGTGCGTGTGTATGTTTGCGTTTTTGAGTATGTAAACGTGAGTGTGTCTGTGTTTGTGCGTATATGTACTTGTCTGTTTTGTGTGTGTGTATGTAGGTGAGTGTGTGTGTTCGTGATTGTGTATGTGTATGGCTCTTGTGCTTGAGTGTGTGTGTGTGTGAGCGCTTTTGAGTCCCTCGGGTGAAAAGCGCGATATAAATGTCTTAATGTAATGTAATGTAATGTGTGTGTGTGTGTGTGTGTGTGTGTGTGTGTGTGTGTGTGTGTGTGTGTGTGTGTGTGTGTGTGTATGTGTGTGTGTGTGTGTGTGTGTGTGTGTGTGTGTGTGTGTGTGTGTGTGTGTGTGTGTGTGTGTGTGTGTGTGTGTGTGTGTGTGTGTGTGTGTGTGTGTGTGTGTGTGTGTGTGTGTGTGTGTGTGTGTGTGTGTGTGTGTGTGTGTGTGTGTGTGTGTATGTGTGTGTGTGTGTGTGTGTGTGTGTGTGTGTGTGTGTGTGTGTGTGTGTGTGTGTGTGTGTTTGTGTGTGTGTGTGTGTGTGTGTGTGTGTGTGTGTGTGTGTGTGTGTGTGTGTGTGTGTGTGTGTGTTCTATTAGGTCTAAAATTTCTCTCTTTCTCTCTGTCTTAGTTAATTATGACATTTTCTTTGTGAATGAATCTTGGCTTTCTCTCTCTGAAATCTCTTCCTTTAATGGCTGTCTTCCTTCTAACTACTCCGATTATCACCAGTCTCGCTCCATCAATAGTTCTAATTCCTCTAAGTCTGTTGGTGGTGGTGTTGCTATTATTTTTAATTCTGATTGTATTCGTCTTATTCAATGTAAGCTAGATGTGTGTATAAATTCCTTCGAATATGTTTGCTGTAAGATCACTAGCCGTTACTCTCTCCCTGTCTGTATTATTTCAATATATCGTGGTAACTATGTATCTAGTTCTGTTTTCTTAGATGAGTTTACTGTTCTCATTGATACGCTTATTTCTATGTTTCCTTCTAGGATTCTCTTTTGCGGCGATTTTAATCTTTGGCTAGATGCCCCTCATCTCAAATCGTGTTCTTCTTCGTTTCTTGAATTAATATCTTCCTATGGCTTAGCTAATCATGTATGCGGTTCTACTCATGAACATGGTCACACCCTCGACATAGTGCTCTCATTCAGTGACTCCCTATTTCTATCAAGGATTTGACTGTCTTCCCTATTGATTCCTCTGTTTCAGATCACTCCTTAATTGAATTTTCCGCGCTTATTCCTCTCAGCTTAAGATCGCATAAAACTGTCACTTTTCTAGATTATCTTACTGTTGACTACGACTCTCTATGTAACCAGATATTTTCTTCTTTCAATTATGATTCGTTTTGTTTCTTACCCCCTTATGATCTCTATAAATATTTCAACTCCTGTCTTGAATTTCTTAGAGATCAGTTTGTTCCTGTTAAGAAGTTCCGTTCCTCTTCATCTCTTCATATTCCCTGGTTCAATAGTGAAATTCGTAGCTCCAAAACTTCTCTTAGACGACTTGAGCGCCATTGGTTGCGTCTGAAAAATGATGCATCATGGCAATCTTATTGTGTTGCACGGCGTCACCACCATATCTTGTGTGAGGACGCCAAAAAATCCTATTATAATAATAAAATTTCCTCCTGTCTCAACAGTAAATCCCTCTGGAATATTTTCAATAAACTCCTAGGTAAATCTAATACCCTTGTGCTTCCTGATAGTGACCCAACTTGCTTACCTTCCCTATTCTCTCATTTCTTTGAGAATAAAATCTCGAATATATGCTGTCGTTTCCCTCCTGCTACATTGTCTTATTCTCCCACCACCTCCGCCATTTTTCATTCTTTCCTTCCTATTTCCATCTCTGATTGCAGGCTACTACTGAGGCGTGTGCACACTCGTTCTTCCTCCCTGGACCCTATTAACCTTGCTCGAATTCCCAACTGTACTGAGTTACTTCTTCCTTTCATCACCTATTTTATCAATTCGTCTTTCTCTCTCGGTGAATTCCTTGCGTCTAAAAGCGCAAGTATACTCCCTATCCTGAAAAAACCTAACCTTGATCCCAATTGTTTGTCTAACTATCGTCCCATCTCTAGAATTCCTTGGCTATCCAAATCGCTTGAAATGGCCGCTTATGTCCAGATTTCGGACTACCTTGAGCGCCATGATCTATTTCTCCCTGAACAATCTGGCTTCCGTAGTTTTCACTCAACAGAAACCTCGCTTCTCTTCCTCTATGACTCTATTCTTAAATCTACTCTTGCTTTTAAGGATGTTCTTCTCATTCAACTGGACTTCTCTGCGGCTTTTGACATTGTTGATCATCTAATTCTACTCAATACTCTATCCAACCTAGGTATTTGTGGCACTGCACTATCATTCTTCCGCTCTTATCTTCTTTCACGATCTCAGCTTGTTTGTACCAGTGATTCTTGTAGTGAGTCTTTCCCACTCTCATACGGTGTCCCACAGGGGTCGGTCCTAATCCCTCTCCTTTTTAATATTTACTTAACCTCCATAGGTGAAATCCTTCATCGTCATGATGTCACTTTCCAAATCTTTGCGGATGACATACAAATTATTCTCTCGTCTGATACTATTTCCCAATCTTCTGTTTCTTCTCTCTTGGATGACATTGAAACCTGGTCTTTGTCCCACCATCTCAAGCTAAATCCGGATAAGACAAAATTTAACCTTTTTCAATCTTCTAGAAGTTCAACTTGTCTATCTGTTCCTCTCTCTAAATCTGTTCGTAGCTTAGGTGTCTTGCTAGATGATTCTCTTTCTTTTGAACCATACATCTCTGATATCATTAGGGTATGTAACTTCCACATTAGGCGAATCTATTCTATCCGTAGATATTTAACTGTCTCTGCTGCTTTCAAACTGGCTAATTCTTTCATTCTCAGTAGGGTACAATACTGTTGTTCGCTCTTTCTTTCTCTGAACCACCGCCAGCTTCGCAAACTTCAATCTGTTATTAGTAAAGCTTGTCGTCTAATCTACAATCTCCCTGCTGGCTCTCATGTCTCTCCCTATCTACAAAAATTGGGACTTCTTCCTATTAAGGCGCTTATTGAATACCGCATCTGTTTGATCATCCATTCCACTCTTATTCTCCGTAAGCCATCGTACTTATTTGAACTTCTATCCTTCAAGAAATCTACCCGTACACTTAGGTCAACTGATGATTCTCGTCTCTTATTGGAACCTGTTTTTCCTTCTAGACATACTCACTATAATCGTTGTTTCTCTATCTTAGGACCCCGTATTTACAATAAGCTCTCCCCAACACTACGTTCTATCAATGCTATCCCTGTTTTCAAAAAACACTCAAAGAAATTTTTCATGGTTAAATCGTATTCATGGTAGGATTCAATATTGTTGCTCGCTTTTTCTTTCTCTTAACCACCGCCAGCTTCGCAAACTTCAATCTGTTATCAATAAAGCCTGTCATTTTATTTACAATATCCCTGCTGGCTCTCATGTTCTCAGTTGTGAGTCAGTTGTTCAGTTGTGAGTCAGTTGTCCTGCTGTGCGGACGTCTTTTGAATCGCTCATGATTTACCTAGGTTTAGCGCTGTATATTTGAATTTTTATGCTAGGAGCCATATAGGTGCAGTGTTGTGAAAGTGCTGCAGCAGTGTGCGGGGCATCGCGTGCCTCTGTGCACTATTGTGCGCGTTGTGCGCTTTGGCACATTGTATAATTTGAATAGTTTATAATTAGGTATAACGTCATTGTTTCAGCCAATTTGGGCGAAAACATCGCTAAGGAAATTTGCATAAAAAAACATGTGCCACATCGAATGCGATGCTTCCGACAATTGAAAATTGCATTTTCTTAGCACTTTCAATTGGTTATTGTTGGATATTAAATTGGAAATTGGACGTCAAGACTAGTCAAGACTAGTCAGTGTGGGAAGTGCCGTAAATTGAATGAACAAGCTGCATCAGCTGAAGAAAGCGACCGCAGCAGGTACTTCGACGCAAATAACAAGCAAATGGACGCTTCAACCGCCCAAGCAACACAAGCAATGACGACTGGACAACTGAATCAGGAGAGTGAATGTCTGGAATGCGAAAACAATTCCGGAAGGCCGTGTATACGTTGTGCCGAATGTGGTAGAGGAGTGCATATTGCGTGCTCTGCCCTGCCTGTCTACCACATCATGTGCCTGGAGCTGACCAGATACAGATACATGTGCAGGAACTGTGTTTTTATGAAGGCAGGAGACAAATACGATCAATTATGGGACTATATAAATGACGCCTTATCAGGTGAGAAAATCTCCACCACAGACACATCCGACAAAACAAATGTAACTAGCGACATCGTCGATGCACCGGAAGTCCAGCCGACAAGTATCGAGAGCACGGGACAGCAACAAGCAATGAAAACAGAGGCGATGCATGAAGGAAAAACCACCGCACGAGAGGTAAGACGTACATCACCCATGAAACATGTGCAACCCGCCGATAAAATATGTAAGTTTTATATCCGCAAAAAATGTAAACATGGCAAAGAGGGAAAAGAGTGTAAATTCTCTCACCCAAAGTTGTGCATGGATTTCATCAAGCATGGAGAAATTTCCCCAAGAGGATGCAACAAAGGCAAGAGATGTGAGCATTATCACCCCGTAATGTGCAGAAACGAAACAAAATTTGGAGTCTGCAAAAAAACAAACTGTCGTTTCTACCACTCGAGAAAAATGACCAGATCGAGCAGATCGCCAAACCAAAAAGACCCAAACACACAGAACTACATGTACGTGAGACAACAAAATAATAGCAGCATGCTTGCGCCTGTTCAACGAAATACTAGCAACATGACTACACCTGTTGAACGAAATAATAGCAACATGGTTACGCCTGCTCAACTAAAAGACGAAAAAAAGCAAATGAGTTATGTTCAGGCACTTGCTCAAAACGGAGCAGCTCACCATTCATGCGAAAACATCCCCGAAAATCGTCAAATAGCCGAACCAAATGGCCGCCATTTTTTAGGTGTACATGCAATTCAAAACCAAATTCATCAACTACAATTACAGATGATGACGCTGATGAAGCAAGTGGAAGAAATCTGCCACCAACCAGCGAACACGCATTGTATGTGTCGAATTTCCCCGATACACTAAAAATGTACACAAGCACTAACCTCATTGACGCTAATATTGACGTGTCACATAATGTTGAACACACAACTAAAACAACTGATGATGCATGTAACAGCGATCGTCTCTCGATAAGCACTCTTTCAGAAACACTCAGTAAGCATTCGGGTGTCTCACTGTTGCATGTCAATATCCGTAGCGTCAGGGCAAATTTTCACAAACTTCAAGAATTGTTGGAGTCATTATCCGTAAGTGGTCGAAAACTACCTGATATAATTGCAGTATCGGAAACCTGGTTCGATAATAATACTAACTTAGACTTATATCAGTTAAAAACATATCAGCTTTTCACTGTGAATCGCAACAGTAGAAGAGGAGGGGGAGTAGCCGTTTACATTGACAATAAGGCAATTGTAGATCAAAAGTCAGTCGAGGCTACACAAACAAATGGTGTGTTAGAAGCACTAACATTGAAAGCGAACTTCAATCACCATGTTTTTATCATAACCTGTGTATACAGGTCTCCAGCGTCGAGCATGAGGAGCTTCGTAGATTTTGTGTGTGAAACTCTCGAAAAAAGTGACAAAAATAATTGGTTTGTAGTAGGAGACTTCAACGTAGACTTCGCAAAGAAGGATGAACAGGAAACAAATAGCCTAATTAACGCTTTTTTTGGTCACGGTTTTGTTCCGTTAATTACATCACCAACAAGAATAACATCGACATCACAAACGACTATTGATAATATATTCACCAACGTTACCAAAAAAAAGATTATGTCAGGAACAGTCACTTTTGACATCAGTGACCATCTACCCATATATGCACTAGTTGGTGGACCAGGCCATTCTAGGCAAAGAGAAAGTGTATTGATGAGGACATTTTCAAGGAAGTCTGAACAAGAATTCTTAGAACTATTGGGTAAAACAAACTGGACATGCACTCAATATGAGGACGTTGATCAAGCCTACAGTGATTTTCTACACCAGTTCATCACGGTCGTTGACCATTGTTTCCCTGTTCGCAGAATCAGCAGATACAATAGAATGGAAACTAGGCCATGGATGACAAGTGCACTGAAAACATCATGTAAATATAAAAACAAACTCTATAAGAAATTCCTAGAGACTCGATTAGAAAAAGATAATATGATATATAAGGAATATCGAAACATGTTGACTTCCCACATACGTCAGGCGAAACAAAATTTCATCTCAAATGCGCTCCACCAAGCAAAAAATGACACAAAAAGCACATGGAAAATTCTGAACAAAGCGTTAGGACGAGAAAAAACTGACACTCATTCATGTGTGTTTCATCAGAACGGCCATGATTACAAATCTGGCGATGATATCTCGAACGCATTTAATAACTTCTTTGTTGAAGCAGCCAATGATGTGACAAAAAATATTCCAAAAGCCACGGCAGATCTCAAGACAATGAATATGAAAAGAGTTGAGTCAACAATTTTCCTGAGTCCTGTCACCCAAGCTGAGGTCTACAACGTCATCATGTCATGTAAGAGCAAGAAATCCTGTGATGATGACTTTATCGACATAAGATTGCTAAAAACAGCGGTCAGATTCATTTCAACACCTCTTCAGTATGTTTGCAACCTGTCGTTCACACGTGGAGTTTTCCCTGCTCAAATGAAAACAGCCAAAGTCATACCAATTTTCAAAAAAGGCAAAAGAACAAATTTCACAAATTATAGACCAATTTCTCTTCTTCCTCAATTTTCAAAAATTCTAGAAAAATTGTTTGATTCAAGATTGAGCTCGTTTATTTCCAAAAACAAAATCATAAATTCTGGTCAGTATGGGTTTCAGTCGAAAAAGTCTGTGAATGACGCAATCGCCGATACCATAGAATTCATTTCCAACTCCTTGGACAAGAACAATTTCACAATAGGAATATTTGTAGATTTGAGAAAAGCGTTTGACACAGTGAATCATCGAATACTTTTAAATAAGTTGGAAGTGTACGGCATACGAGGCAAGGCTAAAGATTGGGTTGAGAGTTATCTGAATGAACGTCACCAAATAGTCGATTATCGTGGGGCGATATCGGACAAAAAAGTCATCACATGTGGAGTCCCACAGGGGTCGGTCCTTGGCCCTAAACTTTTTCTCCTGTATATTAACGACTTACTCAGCGTATCAATTAGCTGTAAAAAGGTGCTTTTCGCTGATGACACGAATCTATTCTTTTCATCCCCGTATATTGAGGATATACAAAGAACTATTGATGGAGAATTAAAACTTGTTGACAAATGGCTGAATGAAAACAGACTTGTACTAAACACCGACAAAACAAAGTACATATGCTTTCAAAACAAGAAAAATCAAAAAGACTGTGGAATATCTGTGAAAGTAGGCGGAACGGTCATTGAGGAGGTTGAGTCGGTCAAATTCCTGGGACTGACAATTGACCAAAATCTAACATGGCGCAATCATATAAACTCAGTTACAAACAAGTTGGCAAAAATATCCTATTCTATGTTCCAACTGAGAAATTTTATCGGTGAAAAAGCCAGTGTAACTTTATATAATAGCCTTGCAAAACCTTATCTGGATTATTGTAATAATATTTGGGGAGCAACTTATGAATCTAGACTGACAAAAATTATAACTTCTCAAAAACGTTTGATACGGATAATAACAAAGATAAGAGTTTATGAGACCACAAAAGCTCACTTCAACTTGTATAAAATACTTGACTTCAACAGTTTAGTACAGTTGAACACGGCATCTTTCATGTACCGAGCACACAATAATGTATTACCCAAACACCTGCAGGCTTTATTTCAAATAAACAAGAGACACCCGGACAAATTTGCACAGAGGTTCCCGAGAACTCGAGCTAGACAACAAAGCTTGAGCGTTAGAGGAGTAACCGTGTGGAATGGAATACAAAAATGCGTCAAACAAAGTAGGACATTGAAGACATTTAAAAAGAAATACATTGAAGGGATGAATCAAGATAAATGTAACTAATCAGTGATGCTTCGACGTGTCGAGAGACGATCGACTGATTCAGCAGTGTGCCTATATTGGTTGTAATTATTTATATCTTGTTACGATGTCACTGTCTTTTTTGTACGTTGTCTTTATTCATTGTAAAGGGCCCACATGAAAAAAAGCGCATGCTTATGTGGGTCCCTGTCACAACGATTGTGTAAATTATATGTTGGTGACAAATACATGATATATATATGATGTCTCTCCCTTTCTACAAAAATTAGGACTTCTCCCTATTAAGGCACTTATTGACCATCGTGTCTGCTTAATTATTCATTCTACCCTTATTCTTCGTAAGCCCTCGTATTTATTCGATCTTCTGTCTTTTAAAAAATCTACTCGTACACTTAGGTCATCTGATGATTCTCGTCTCTTACTGGAGCCTGCTTTTCCTTCTAGACATTCTCACTATAATCGCTGTCTATCTATCTTAGGACCCCGTATTTACAATAAGCTCTCCCCAACACTGCGTTCTATCACTTCTATTCCTCTTTTCAAAAAACACTCTAAGAAATTTTTTCTGTTGAAGTCCTATTATATCTTAGATAACATTGTGTACACTAGCGATGAATATAAGGTGTGATTTTCTCTCTGTTCTCACCCTCTCCATCTTTTACCTTGTGAATGCATGCATTTGTGTTAGTGTGTGTGTTTGTGTGTGTGTGTGTTTGTGTGTGTGTGTGCGTGTGTGTGTGTGTGTGTGTGCAGCGCCTTAGAGACCCTCTAGGTGTAGGGAGCTATATAAAAATTTTCCATAATGTAATGTAAATGTGTGTGTGTGTGTGTGTGTGTGTGTGTGTGTGTGTGTGTGTGTGTGTGTGTGTGTGTGTCTCAACAGTAAATCCTTTCCTGTCTCAACAGTAAATCCCTCTG
>OU696577.1:5066939-5091939 GCA_916048095.2 Sacculina carcini
TAAGTGTTTTTCTTGTGCTCTGTGGAACTTTAGATCTATTCGCTCAAAAATTTCTCTTCTTAATTCACTTCTTTCTAACTATGCTATATTTTGCATTGTAGAGTCTTGGCTTTCTCTAGCGGAAATTCCTTCGTTTAATAGTTCACTTCCTCCTAATTTTAATGCTATTCATTCCTGTAGGGACCTCTAATTATCTGGTGGTGGGCTTACTATCGTGTTCAATACATCTATGTTTGAGTTGAAATCTATTCATATTCCTGTTAATATTTCTTCGTTTGAATTTATTTGCGGTCATGTTTCCGGTGTTAATTCACTCCCTGTTTGTTTTGTTGTGGTGTATCGTGCTTTTTCTCATTCTAGCTCCAAATTTCTCGATGAATTTTCAGCTCTCATCGACTACTTGGTTCCCATTTACTCCTCTAGAATTATTTTGTGTGGTGACTTTAATCTATGGGTTGATTCTCCTTATTTAAAAGCATGTTCTTCCAATTTTATTAGCTATATAAATTCTATAAACCTGCTTAATCACATTTCCGTTCCTACTCATATTCATGGCCACTCTCTAGATTTAGTATTATCTTTTAATGATCCCTCTTCAGTTATGGTTAGTGATGTTCATGTATTTCCAATTGACTCTTCTGTATCCGATCATTGTATGATTGAGTTCTCAGCTTTGTTGCCATTTCGCTCGAAAATTAGCAAATTTATTTCTTATCCTGATTACGCCTCTGTCGATATTGATGCCTGCTACTTAGATCTGTCTAGTCACCTTACCCAGATCAGCCTTGAACATCTGCATCCTAATCATATTTTCAATTCTCTCTCCTCCATTCTTTCTGAAATTCGAATTACTCATGTGCCAATTAGGTCAAAAATCATCGCTGCAGCATCTCACGCTCCTTGGTTTGACCACTCTCTTCAAATATCCAAAACTTCTCTTCGACGTTCTGAGCGACAATGGCGCAGGCTGAACGATGCTTCCTCCTGGCAATCTTATTGTTCAGCTCGGCGTCATCATCATAGTCTTTGTGAATCAGCCAAATCCTCTTTCTACAAGTCCAAAATCTTAAACTGTACTTCTAAAAAGCTCTGGAATATGCTTAATTCTATCCTTGGTAACACCTCACTTATCACTCTTCCTAGTACAGATCTTGACACTCTTCCCTCTCGTTTCATTGACTTTTTTCATAATAAGATTGTAAATATAGTTTCTTCTCTTCCTCCGGTCTCATTAAATTCTTCCAGTTCTCCTGATGTTATCTTTACATCTTTTGAATTGATTTCTGTTTCTGATTGTGCCTGTATCATTCGCCGTACTAAACTCAATTCGTCTCACTTAGATCCCATCGCCTATAATCGTGTACCTCAACTCGTTCCTCAGTTGTTTCCTTTTATTGCTTACTTCATCAATTCCTGCTTTAGCTCTGGTGAATTCTCTGCCTCTAAAGTCGCTTGCATTTTGCCAATATTGAAAAAAGCTGGCCTTGACTGTAATGATTTGCGTAACTACCGTCCGATCTCCCGCATACCTTGGTTGTCTAAAGTGTTAGAAATGGCTGCCTATCTTCAGATTTCACACTTCCTTGAATCCTCTGATCTTTTCCTTCCTGAACAATCTGGTTTTCGTCTATCTCATTCCACAGAAACTTCGTTGCTTTGTATTTATAACTCTGTTCTGAAAGCCACACTTTCTGGTCAGTATGCGGTTTTGATTCAGCTTGACTTCTCAGCTGCTTTCGATACTGTCAACCACTCGATCCTCATACAAAGTTTACGCGATCTAGGTATAGGTGGTAAAGTACTTTCCTTTTTCCAATCCTATTTATCTGATAGACAGCAGTATGTTGAGCTTCCTGGCTCCTCTCCTAGTGAGCTTCGTCCTCTCTTGTCTGGGGGTTCTTGGTCCTCTTTTGTTCAATGCTTATCTTACTCCTTTAGGCATTTTACTTCGCTCAACAGTTTCTTCGTTCCAAATATTTGCTGACGATGTTCAAATACTGCTGATATCTGATTCTTTGTCTTCCATGCCTTTTTGTTCTATTATGAATGCTGTTAATGACTGGTCTTATCTGATTCTTTGTCTTCCATGCCTTTTTGTTCTATTATGAATGCTGTTAATGACTGGTCTGCCTCGCGTCAGTTGAAACTAAATCCTGACAAAACCCGATATGTGCTCTTTAATTCTTCCCCTCTCTCTACTACGCTTCCCTTCTCTTCTTCTGCTACTGTTAGGAATTTAGGTGTACTCTTCGACGACAAGTTATCATTTGATCCCTATATCTCCGAGATTAGCCGCCAATGTAATTTTCAAATTCGCCGTATCTACTTTATACGTAAGTTTATTGATGTTCCTGCTTCTCGTAAATTAGTTAATGCTCTTGTAGTATCTAGGGTAATTTATTGTTGCTCACTTTTTCTATCCCTGAATCATCGCCAACTTAGGTTAATTCAATCCATCCTGAACAAAGCTTGCCGCCTTATATTCTTCCTCCCTTATGGCTCTCACATTACCTCTTATCTTCAAAAATTAGGTTGGCTTCCTATTAAAGCTTTGATTGAGTTTCGTATTTGTACACTTATCCATTCTGCTTTAATCCTCCACAAACCTGACTATATATTCAACATGTTCTCGTATAAGGTTCCACTCAACTCTGTTCACCTTAGGTCTGACAACAAATGCTTACTATTTGAGCCTCAATTTCCTTCTCGCCATTCTCACTATGATCGTTGTTTTTCTATTCAGGGCCCTCGTATATATAACAAGCTCCCGTCTTCCCTTCGTTCCATTCGATCGCTTGATTCGTTTAAACGACACTGTAGAAAATACTTCCTTAACATCTCGTACTCTTCATCAGGCCACAATAGTTCTGTCACCATCTCAGAAAAATATCGTATTTAGCCTTATTGTCTTTGCTCTTTAACGTATCTATACGTATGTGAGTGTCTATGCTTATGTAAGTCTACGTGTCTATGTGTGTGTATATGTGTATGCTGCCTTGTGATGCTTTAATGTCCGCGTGTCTATATATATGTGTGTGTGTGTGTGTGTCTTTGTTTGTCTGTGTGTGTATGTCTGTGTGTTGTGTTTGTCTCTGTGTGTGTGTGTGCGTGCGCTTTAGAGACCTCTGGTGTAAAGCGCCATATAAATGTAATACTGTACTGTACTGTACTGTGTGTGTGTGTGTGTGTGTGTGTGTGTGTGTGTGTGTGTGTGTGTGTGTGTGTGTGTGTGTGTGTGTGTGTGTGTGTGTGTGTGTGTGTGTGTGTGTGTGTGTGTGTGTGTGTGTGTGTGTGTGTGTGTGTGTGTGTGTGTGTGTGTGTGTGTGTGTGTGTGTGTGTGTGTGTGTGTGTGTGTGTGTGTGTGTGTGTGTGTGTGTGTGTGTGTGTGTGTGTGTGTGTGTGTGTGTGTGTGTGTGTGTGTGTGTGTGTGTGTGTGTGTGTGTGTGTGTGTGTGTGTGTGTGTGTGTGTGTGTGTGTGTGTGAGTTTCTCACTCTTGTTTGAGAGCTTGTCCTGTGCGGATGTGTTTTTGTGTCGCTCCGGCTATTTGCGTTTTCGTGGTGATTTGTGCTGCTGATAGTGGTTGAGGTTTTCGCGGCTAGGTGCTAATTTCTGTGCCTGGTCCGACCCTCCGTGTGTGTGTGTGTGTGCCTGGCGCGTCCCCCCTTGTTGGGGACGGCCCCTCAGTGCTCGATCTGTGCGCGTGTGCGTTTGTGTGCGCGTGTGCCTGTGTGTGTGTATGTGTGCGCGTGTGTCTGTGTGTGAGATCGTGTGTTTGTGTGCGCGTTTGCCTGTGTGTGTGCGTGTGTGGGCCGTGTGTCTGTGTGCGCGTGTGTCTGTGAGTGCGTGTGTGTCTGTGTGTAAGATCGTGTGCTTGTGATCGTATCGTGCCCGTCATGGCCGCGATGACCAAGCCTGCCGGGCTTCAACCGTCCCGTGCTGCTTCCCCTCCTGACGGCTCAACTTGTACGACGTGCAAAATGGCCGTGACTGCTTGTGCCTTGTTCTGTTCACAATGCAAAAAACATGTGCATGTGAGATGCAGCCGTATGCCCAAGTACATGACCATTAATTTCTTCACCACCAGGGCTTCCTTCACGTGTGAAAGTTGCACTCTCGCTCGTGACTGCAACACTGCAGAAATGCAGGAGTGGCTGGATAGCCTTGTCGGCATAACAACCGCCGACAAAAAAACCATGGTGGACATGACCCAATCGTCACCGACTGAAAGCCAATCTCTGGTGCAGCTGACTAAGACCGTCAGCGAAATCAAGGCTCAGCTACAACGGATGACTTGCCCCAAGCCTCCGCTGATGTCAACTCCGCCACTGATACCGACTCGGCCACTGATGCCGACTCCGCCACTGATGCCGACTCCGCCACTGATGCCGACTCCGCCACTGATGCAGACTCCGCCAACTCTTGTTCAACATCCGCGTTCATACTCGCAGGCGGTGTCACGGGAGATCATTGTGCACTCGCATGATCAAGCTCCAGTGGACAAAAAGCGTGTCTCAGAGGCGCTGAAAACTGTTCCAGTGGTCAAGATGACAAAAACCAAGCGTGGTGCTGTCAAAATCAGTCTGCCAGACTCAAAATCTGCAGACTGTGCAATGTTGGCGATGAAGAGCGACACACAGCTCAATGCCTCCTGTCGTGGCAAGATCATGCCAAAACTGACCATTACATCGGTCAGTTCTGACATCTCTGACAAGGACATCCTCGACTCTGTGTGCCTCAAAAATGATGGAGTCCAGACAGCAATCAAGCACTCTTCCGACTTCAAGGTGCTTTTCTCAAAGAAGTCTGCAAGCCACTCAAAGACAGTTGTTGCCGCCGTCTCTCCTGCCATCCGTGACGTCGTGATGAAGTCAGGATACCTCTACCTGGGCGACCGACGATGCGTGGTACACGACCGTTACTGGGTCACTCGCTGTGCCAAGTGCCAGCGTCACGGTCACATGGCTGTCAAGTGCTCGGCCCGAGAGAACACCTGTGGCTGGTGTGCTGGCAAACACGCCACAAAATCGTGTTCCTTGAAAGTTGCCAGCAAATGCGCCAACTGTTCGCGAGCTGGTCGTAGCAGCGCCAGCCACTCTTCGTTTGACCCCTCGTGTCCCTGCTTAATCTTGGCGAGAACTCGAGTTATATACCGCACCAAGACCAGCGATGACTGCCGTCCGGGAAACTAGACGTGAATTTTGACCAGCCAGATCTTCCAGCCTCGTCCACCTCCAGCGTCAAAGAGTCTACTTCTCATCCTCAAACTCGTCGTACCGCTAAGTGTTCTTCACCTAAATCTAATCTCAATAATTTATCACTCTCTGTTTCTGCTGATTGTAAATATGTACGTTGTGCTCTTTGGAACTTACGTTCTATTAGATCTAAAATTTCTCTCTTTGTCTCTGTCGTAGTTAATTATGACATTTTCTTTGTGAATGAATCTTGGCTTTCTCCCTCTGAAATTTCTACTTTTAATAGCTGTCTTCCTTCTAACTACTCCGCTTATCACCAGTCTCGCTCCATCAATAGTTCTAATTCCTCTAAGTCTGTTGGTGGTGGTGTTGCTATTATTTTTAATTCTGATTGTATCCGTCTTATTCAATGTAAGTTAGGTCTGTGTATCAATTCCTTCGAATATGTTTGCTGTAAGATCACTAGCCGTTACTCTCTCCCCGTCTGTATTCTCTCAATCTATCGTGGTAACTATGTATCTAGTTCTGTTTTCTTAGATGAGTTTAGTACTCTACTTGACACGCTTGTATCTATGTTTTCTTCTAGGATTGTTTTATGTGGTGATTTTAATCTTTGGCTAGATGCTCCTCATCTCAAGTCGTGCACATCTTCGTTTCTAGAATTAATTTCTTCGTAGTGTGCGGCTCTACTCATGAACGTGGCCACACCCTTGATTTAGTGCTTTCGTTTATTGACTCTCCTATTTTTATTAAGGATTTGACCATTCTCCCTATTGATTCTTCTGTTTCTGATCACTCATTAGTTGAATTTTCCGCATTTATTCCTATCATCATAAGATCTAAAAAAACTGTCTCATTTTTAGATTATAAAAATGCTGATTATGACTCACTATGCAATAATATATTTTCTTCTTTCAATTCTGATTCATATATTTATATACCCCCTTCTGATCTTTGTAAATATTTCAACTCCTGTCTTGAACTTCTTAGAGATCAGTTTGTTCCTGTTAAGAAGTTTCATTCCTCTCTCTCTCTTCATAGCCCCTGGTTCAATAGTGAAATTCGTAATTCCAAGCTTTCTCTTAGACGACTTGAGCGCCATTGGTTGCGTCTGAAAAATGACGCATCATGGAATTCTTATTGTGTTGCACGGCGTCACCATCATATCTTGTGTGAGAACGCCAAAAAATCCTATTATAATTTTAAGATTTCCTCCTGTCTTGATAGTAAATCTCTTTGGAATATTTTCAATAGACTCCTAGGCAATTCCAATACCCTTGTGTTTCCTGATAGTGATTCATCTCGCTTACCTTCCCTATTTTCTAATTTCTTTGAGACAAAAATCTCTAATATCTGCTGTCGTTTCCCTCCTGCTATATTGTCTTATTCTCCCGCTACCTCCTCCATTTTTCACTCGTTCCACCCAATTTCCATTTCTGACTGCAGATTACTATTGAGACGTGTTCACACTCGATCTTCCTCCCTGGATCCTATTGACCTTGCTCGAATTCCCCACTGTACTGAGTTACTTCTTCCCTTCATCACTTATTTTATCAATACGGCTTTCTCTCTTGGCGAATTTCTTGCGTCAAAGAGTGCCAGTATTCTCCCAATTCTGAAAAAACATAACCTTGATCCCAATTGTTTGTCTAACTACCGTCCCATCTCTAGAATTCCTTGGCTATCCAAATCTCTTGAAATGGCTGCTTATGTCCAGATCTCGGACTACCTTGAGCGCCATGATCTATTTCTCCCTGAACAGTCAGGCTTCCGTAGCTTTCACTCCACAGAAACCTCGCTTCTCTTCCTCTATGACTCTATTCTTAAGTCTACTCTTGCTTGTAAGGATGTTCTTCTCATTCAACTGGACTTCTCTGCAGCTTTTGACACTGTTGATCATCTAATTCTACTCAATACTCTGTCTAACCTAGGTATTAGTGGTACTGCACTATCATTCTTCCGCTCTTATCTCTCTACTCGGTCTCAGTTTGTTTGTACCAGTGATTCTTGTAGTGAGTCTTTCCCACTCTCATACGGTGTCCCACAGGGATCCGTCCTAGGCCCTCTCCTTTTCAATATTTACTTAACTTCCATTGGTGCAATCCTTCATCGTCATGATGTCACTTTCCAAATCTTTGCGGACGATATCCAAATTATTTTCTCGTCTAATACTATTTCCCAATCTTCTGTTTCTTCTCTCTTGGATGATATTGAAACTTGGTCTTTTTCCCACCATCTTAAGCTCAATCCCGATAAGACTAAATATATCATTTTTCAATCTTCTAGAAGCTTAACTTCTCTATCTGTTCCTCTCTCTAACTCTGTTCGTAGCTTAGGTGTTTTACTTGATGATTCTCTTTGTTTTGATCTATACATCTCCGATATTATTAAGGTCTGTAATTTTCATATTAGGCGAATATATTCTATCCGAAGATACTTAACTGTCTCTGCTGCCTTTAAACTAGCTAATTCTTTCATTCTCAGTAGGATTCAATATTGTTGCTCGCTTTTTCTTTCTCTTAACCACCGCCAGCTTCGCAAACTTCAATCTGTTATTAATAAAGCCTGTCGTTTAATTTACAATATCCCTGCTGGCTCTCATGTCTCTCCCTTTCTACAAAAATTAGGACTTCTCCCTATTAAGGCACTTATTGACCATCGTGTCTGCTTAATTATTCATTCTACCCTTATTCTTCGTAAGCCCTCGTATTTATTCGATCTTCTGTCTTTTAAAAAATCTACTCGTACACTTAGGTCATCTGATGATTCTCGTCTCTTACTGGAGCCTGCTTTTCCTTCTAGACATTCTCACTATAATCGCTGTCTATCTATCTTAGGACCCCGTATTTACAATAAGCTCTCCCCAACACTGCGTTCTATCACTTCTATTCCTCTTTTCAAAAAACACTCTAAGAAATTTTTTCTGTTGAAGTCCTATTATATCTTAGATAACATTGTGTACACTAGCGATGAATATAAGGTGTGATTTTCTCTCTGTTCTCTCCCTCTCCATCTTTTACCTTGTGAATGCATGCATTTGTGTTAGTGTGTGTGTTTGTGTGTGTGTGTGTGTGTGTGTGTGTGTGTGCAGCGCCTTAGAGACCCTCTAGGTGTAGGGCGCTATATAAATTTTTCCATAATGTAATGTAATGTGTGTGTGTGTGTGTGTGTGTGTGTGTGTGTGTGTGTGTGTGTGTGTGTGTGTGTGTGTGTGTGTGTGTGTGTGTGTGTGTGTGTGTGTGTGTGTGTGTGTGTGTGTGTGTGTGTGTGTGTGTGTGTGTGTGTGTGTGTGTGTGTGTGTGTGTGTGTGTGTGTGTGTGTGTGTGTGTGTGTGTGTGTGTGTGTGTGTGTGTGTGTGTGTGTGTGTGTGTGTGTGTGTGTGTGTGTGTGTGTGTGTGTGTGTGTGTGTGTGTGTGTGTGTGTGTGTGTGTGTGTGTGTGTGTGTGTGTGTGTGTGTGTGTGTGTGTGTGTGTGTGTGTGTGTGTGTGTGTGTGTGTGTGTGTGTGTGTGTGTGTGTGTGTGTGTGTGTGTGTGTGTGTGTGTGTGTGTGTGTGTGTGTGTGTGTGTGTGTGTGTGTGTGTGTGTGTGTGTGTGTGTGTGTGTGTGTGTGTGTGTGTGTGTGTGTGTGTGTGTGTGTGTGTGTGTGTGTGTGTGTGTGTGTGTGTGTGTGTGTGTGTGTGTGTGTGTGTGTGTGTGTGTGTGTGTGTGTGTGTGTGTGTGTGTGTGTGTGTGTGTGTGTGTGTGTGTGTGTGTGTGTGTGTGTGTGTGTGTGTGTGTGTGTGTGTGTGTGTGTGTGTGTGTGTGTGTGTGTGTGTGTGTGTGTGTGTGTGTGTGTGTGTGTGTGTGTGTGTGTGTGTGTGTGTGTGTGTGTGTGTGTGTGTGTGTGTGTGTGTGTGTGTGTGTGTGTGTGTGTGTGTGTGTGTGTGTGTGTGTGTGTGTGTGTGTGTGTGTGTGTGTGTGTGTGTGTGTGTGTGTGTGTGTGTGTGTGTGTGTGTGTGTGTGTGTGTGTGTGTGTGTGTGTGTGTGTGTGTGTGTGTGTGTGTGTGTGTGTGTGTGTGTGTGTGTGTGTGTGTGTGTGTGTGTGTGTGTGTGTGTGTGTGTGTGTGTGTGTGTGTGTGTGTGTGTGTGTGTGTGTGTGTGTGTGTGTGTGTGTGTGTGTGTGTGTGTGTGTGTGTGTGTGTGTGTGTGTGTGTGTGTGTGTGTGTGTGTGTGTGTGTGTGTGTGTGTGTGTGTGTGTGTGTGTGTGTGTGTGTGTGTGTGTGTGTGTGTGTGTGTGTGTGTGTGTGTGTGTGTGTGTGTGTGTGTGTGTGTGTGTGTGTGTGTGTGTGTGTGTGTGTGTGTGTGTGTGTGTGTGTGTGTGTGTGTGTGTGTGTGTGTGTGTGTGTGTGTGTGTGTGTGTGTGTGTGTGTGTGTGTGATCCGGAGACTTGTGCTAGTCGTTTCACTGAAATATGTGACAGCACAATTAATATGTACACCAAGGCCTACAAATGCCTGCGCAAGTCTCCCGTACAGCCCTGGTTGTCTTACGAGCTTCTTGAAAGAATAAACCAAAAGAACCGACTACATAAAAATTTCTGAAGAACCGTTCTATTGAGAACGACAAAAAGTTTAAATCTTTTAGAAATTCTTTGAATAAGGCTCTTAAAGAAGCTAAACGATCATATTTCGCCCACCAACTATTGAAAAACCGGAGTCATTCGAGAAGATTGTGGGACGTGATGATTTCAGCAATAAATAAAGCTAGAACTACGAAATTGCCTTCCACATTTCATGACGGAAATCGTGAATTATCTGATCCCTTGTGTATCCCCAAAAATTCAACGGTTTCTTTGCATCCATCGCAACTCAGTTAACGAAAGATTTACCTACAAACAGTAAAGACCCGTTAACTTACACCAGAAAGATGAACTTTCAAAATCAAACGGAAATACCGCTGAACGTAGTCGACTATCATCAGGTCCTTTCCTTCATATCTGAGTTGAACATTGTTGGATCTGGTCATGACCTCTTGAATACTCGAATTCTCAAAATTGTAGCACCCTCCATTGTTCACGTAATTACTCACGTTCTTAACACTTGTCTTACCAAGTCGATATTTCCCAGTATATTCAAGCTCGCCATTGTTGTTCCTATATATAAACAAGGGGACCAAACAGTGTTCAACAACTATCGTCCTATTAGTTTACTTCCTGTTATGTCCAAATTACTTGAAAAAGCTATTTATTACCAACTATATTCAAGCTGCATTGAGAGATGCTATATTACTGATCGCCAATTTGGATTTCTCAAAAGTCACTCCACATATATGCCTCTTTCACTGCTTTCCAATTTCGTTATTTCCAGCAGGGCTAGTAAACATTACGCTGCTGGAGTGTTTTTAGATCTTAAAAAGGCGTTTGATCTCGTTGATCATAATATCCTGATTAAGAAACTACAATATTACAACCTTTCTATTCCTTTTATTAACATTTTGCAATCCTTCTTGGCAAACAGGTATCAGTGTGTAAGATATAATGATGTCCTCTCCAGCAGCGCAATGATGGACATTGGAGTTCCACAGGGATCAATCTTAGGTCCCATATTATTCCTTGTCTACATCAATGATATTGTCTGTGTTTCAACTGATGTAGAATATCTTCTTTTTGCTGATGATACCGTTTTATTGTTCGCTTCTCCAGATATCTATACTCTAGAATTAAAAATCAATCACAATCTTTGTTTAATATCTCATTGGCTTATTTCGAATCGTTTAGTCTTGAACACATCGAAAACAGTATATCAACTTTACAATTGGACCCCAAGCGCACAGAACATGAAAATTTCGATACATTCCTCTGAAATAACACGCTGCAATTCAGTAAAATATTTGGGCGTCATTATCGATGAAGACTTTAAATTTTCTGCGCATAAAGCCAACGTTTGTAAAATTGTGTCGAGGAACATTGGCATGATCTCCAAAGTTAAAACTATTTTTCCAACTTATGCTCTACTTTTACTTTATAACGCACTGGTCTTACCACATCTTTCTTACTGTTTATCAATTTGGGGCCTGGGGTATTCATGTCATTTGATCGGCTTAGGGTTCTTCAAAAAAGATCAATCAGGGTAATTTCAAATTCTCATTATCTGGCCCACACCTCTTCTATCTTTCGCTCACTAAATATCTACAAATTTGACAATTTAGTTAAGTATCATCTTCTTCTAATTCTTTATCAATTCTTGCAGTGCAAATTACCTCCATTGATCCAGAACAAATTTATCTTACACATCAAAAAAGCAAATACAAGGAATATACAGTATTTTACCCAGCCCACATTTTCTCACAATTTCGAAATGAATTCACTCTTTGTAAAAGCTCCAATAGTTTGGAACACGGTGCTATCCCCACTATACCATTTACAAGTCAATTTGGCAAAAGTGAAAATCAATTTGGCAAAAGCGAAATTCAATTTGGCAAAAGTGAAAATCAATTTGGCAAAAGTGAAAATCAATTTGGCAAAAGTGAAAATCAATTTGGCAAAAGTGAAAATCAATTTGGTAATTCTTACAAATTTAGGTGGTAGTCGCATTGATAATGCATAATCATATTGTTCATTAGTGTTTTAGTAACAAATATATTACTCATGCAAATTATATCAATTAATGTTTAAGAAAATATATATATTCTTCTGTGCAAACAACTGCCCTATGGCGCGCACTCTATCAGCCAATATATCAGTGTCAGCGTATGGTCACTGTTCTCGGAGTGCACTCGCGAGCAAATCGTGCACACACACACACACACACATCTACAGAAACATCACACTTTCAGAGACGGTACATTCCGTCTTATGGCAAGTGTTCAGGCATCACGTGCGAATAGCGCTTGTCGTTGCTAGCCATCTGTACTATGTTAATATTGTACGGTGAATATTTTGTATATGGTGTCCATTTGTGTGTGCGAGGTAGTGTGAGTGTGAGTGTAGGTAGTGTGTATGTTGTATGCACGTGCTATGAGCGAGCAGGGGATACAGGGGGTGGGGCAGTGCGCGCCATAGGGCAGTGCGCGCCATAGGGCAGTTGTTTGCGCAGAACGTTTGTGCGTGTTTGTTAGTGAATGTGTTTCAGTGGGCCATGTTGCGTTGTGATTGTGTTGAGTTGTGATATCTTGCTTTGTTGCTAGAATTTAAGTACACGCGCTGGTGGTATATACGCTGACATTGATATATTGGCTGATAGAGTTCCTCATAAAGTAAGTAATTACGGTACATATCTGCATTGTAATTGTAGTACATACCATAACACATAATTGTATAGTACATACTAAGTAGTACATATCTGTGTTTTACGACTAATGCTAAATTGTTCATGTGAAATACAATAAAATTTACTGATAACAATTAAGTTTGATATTTAATGTCAAATCAATAACATACATTGTGGTTCTAACTGGGACAATTTTGATCTCAATTGGGACAAATGAAATTGTAAAAAGTAGAGTTTATTTTATTATTAACCTTGAATCGGAGCTAAGCCCAATCACTTAATAGATCATTTTGATGCTAATATAATGGACTTTATCAACAAATATATCCCTACATGATATCTTCTTAAACTATATATATTCTTAAACATAAAACATTAATTGATATCATTTGCATGAGTAATAAACTTGTTACTAAAACACTAATAAACAATATGATTATGCATTATCAATGCGACTACTCCCTAAATTTGTAAGAATTACCAAATTGATTTTCACTTTTGCCAAATTGATTTTCACTTTTGCCAAATTGATTTTCACTTTTGCCAAATTGATTTTCACTTTTGCCAAATTGATTTTCACTTTTGCCAAATTGATTTTCACTTTTGCCAAATTGATTTTCACTTTTGCCAAATTGAATTTCACTTTTGCCAAATTGATTTTCACTTTTGCCAAATTGACTTGTAAATGGTATAGTTAAAAATCTTTCTGATCTCCCTAATAAAATTCGTCAATTCAAAGTCATGACTAAAAAAATCTTACAGGAGGATTACTAAATTTATCCACATAGTTATTCTTCATATTTAATGTTTTATTTTCGTTTGTCTTATTTTCGTTTATTTTATTTTAATTTCCTTTCTATTTCGTCTTAGTAGATATATTTTTGTTGTTAAAAATGAGGAAGTATGGGTGATTGAGACAGGGTAATTGCCCTTACGTCACCCGTGCTTCTGAATTTTCATTTATAATCAATGTCTTTTGTTCACTTGTTCTTTCTTCCTTGGCTTCATGGTTTCGCATTGCATGTTTTTATTTTAATATACATTAAATGTTGCTTAAAAATTTAAATGAATAAAGCACCCAAACACGCATGGACACATGTCACATGCTCGACCTAGCAATGTTATTTTGTTGTGTGAAACCGTTATGTGGTGATGTTTGGCTATAATTTTGTGTATATATATGATTGATATAATGACCGTCACTGCATAATCATACAGTGTCGTTTATTTAATTATTTAAGTCTCAATTTTGTTAAAATTGTGTCATGCGCTTGTGTGCCATCTGCTTGTGTTTTATGCTTTTTGTGTCTGATTTTGGGCAATGAACATGTCTGTGTAAAGAAAACAAAAACAAAAAACACCCGCACTAAGCACAATTTCTAATAACAACGCGTATCGCCCGTACGAGTGAAGCGACCGCCATCGATGACGTCATACTTTCGTGAAAGGGCCTATATCTAGGTGGCGTTGGCTGACCCCGCCCGCCCCACGGTTGTGGCGCTGTTTTGATTGTCGGTGGAAACAATCACCGGCGTACATGAGCTATGGAGAAAATACCTTGCGACAATGTATGTGTATATGGGACCACAAGGAGTTATAAGGGTCTTCGGGATGTCTTGGTGAGCCAGAAGGACTCGCATTATCTTGAAGGGGGTCATGTCAAGAAAAACGATGAGAAACACTGCACTAGACCACACGAAACAAAAATGCACACGCACACGCATACCCGCTTACTTATCAACCTAATAGACCTTGCGAAACGCTAACTACTATACACGCACACATACACACAGTAAAACACCCGAAACACGAGCACGAAACACACACACACACACACATACACAAAACAAATACAATAATAACAACAACAACCGTGTATTTGATATAGCGCACTAATCAACAAAGGCGCGATAAACATGAGATAAAGATATACATGAGCAATAATTACATCAAAACGGATGGCAGCAAACGGATGAAATAGGTTGAAATGATGAAAAGATGAAAATAGAGATGAAATCACAATAAGATGAAATAGGTTGTTGTCGGTGCACCTAAACTTATATCAACTATCAAAATAACTATCTATATAAACTTATCTGATTACTATGTTCTATATCATTTATACGCACGTTATTCTACTTTCCTTGGTCGACTGTGTGTCCTATCTCCTATTATTATTATTATTATTATTAATTACAGGCAAATCCAGTAGCATGGGAAGAGTGCAAGCACTATTACCACCCTAAGGTGGCCCCATGTACCGGAAGCGCCCAAAAGATTCAGAGAGAAAGATAGTTCGAAGAGAAAAAAGTCTAGAAAGAGAGTTGGAAAGAAAATCATAAATAAATAACAATAAATAATAAACCATTATCCGATAACAATCCAAAATGTCACTCCGCCCACGTTCCTCAATAATTAATAACAATCAACAATAAATATGTGATTCAGTAAACAACAGCCATCAATAAATAAGAATAAATATTAATAAATAAGTAATAAATAACAATCAAGAACAATACATATGATTCAATAAGAAACATCCAACAATAAATATAAATATGATTCAATAAGTAACAACAACACAAATATATATGATTCAATAAACAATAACACCAATAAATATGATTCAATAAACAACAACAACAATAAATATGATTCAATAAACAGCAACAACAATAAATATGATTCAATAAACAACAACAACAATAAATATGATTCAATAAACAGCAACAACAATAAATATGATTATATTCCTTATCTCCTATCTTTGTCGTATATGTATCTATCTTCACGACTGGTGAATACAACCGCTTATATACCGCCAAAACAGGGGCCTCACCACCACTTACGACACTATCCAACTCGGAACTGGGCGCAATAAAAACGGATCATTTAGCACAAGGTCATATAGCACTCAGCACACTGTTTGTCAGGGCAAGTATATCAATATGTAGGTTATCGAACACCAGTTTGAGATCACTTATTCGAGTTAGTGGTTTTACAAGGAGTTTTAACCAATTAGCCGGCAGTGATCTAAAAATATATCACCAATTTCAACCACTTTTTCTCATACTTGTGTTTTGTTATAATGAATATATTTCATTTTATATAATATTTGGACCTTGTACTTATGACATTTTATTTTTAATAATTATTCAAGCGTTTTTAACTTGTCCTTATAGTTTGTATATCCGGGAAAATTTAACGTAAAGTAAGTAATCGGAGAAATACCGGGGTAATACCCTAATAATCGGGGCTATTATAACAAAGTTATAATCAGACCAGTTTTCTATCTATCAGTTTACTCGGTTTTCTCTCTCTTTCTCTCAGTTTACTTTCGCGTTCTTCCGCGGCTTGCTTGTGCAGCTGTCGTTAGGCTAATTTATGTGTTAGAGCAACGCCAGTATTACACGGCGCCTGATATGTTTGGCAGCGTGTGAAGTATGGGTGACTATTACTTGTTATCGCGGAACACAACATCAAGAGGAACTATTAAGACATCACGATTAGCCGAACGAAGATCAATATCACACATTACTACCGTTACAGCTATATATTAAAATATATTGTATTTTATCTCTCTTATGTCCGAGTCTAATTGGTATACTTTAATCCAGGCCGGACCTAAGAAAGATTCTCTTATATCCGGATCTCTTGTATGCGAGGTACACTAATTGATTGTAGATACATGTATCTATTTATTGTAGATATACACATGAAAAGCTTGTACACATTACGTTCCAACGTGAATGTATACATGTTTGAAACAAGCTATTATATCCCTTGATAGCTCAGTTGGTAGAGCGGAGGACTGTAGTGGTTAACAGACATCCTTAGGTCACTGGTTCAAATCCGGTTCGAGGGAAGTGTTTTCTTCGAGAGAATGGATTTTTCAGGTTTCGGCTCATGTAATCTCTGATTTTTTGGTTTTATTGACGAACTAGTTAAGAACATTGGTTTTTTGTTGGTATATTCATTTTATTTATTTACTTATTTATGGGCTATATCTATCTATCTATAATGATAAAAACGTTATTCTGTGTGTGTGTGCACAAACGAGTTTTCCACCTTTTGGTGATTTTATGCCACGGGTTTGAGGGAAACTGCTCAACAGAATTTACAGTTTCTTATATCCACAGATTGGAAATTTAGTCTTCTACAAGATTATTTTTTATCAAATATATAGTGTCAACATTTCAAAATATATAACCGTTTATTCAAGACCATGTCATTTCCACCGACGACTGATAGATTTAACACAGCGTTTAACAACAAAGGAGTCTATTGTTACAGCAAAGGAGCTTATTGAAAATTGAATTGCTGACAAAGGAGCCTATTGAAAAAAATTGAAAACTTCCTAATATCGTGCATTATTTGTGAGGATTCTTCCAGTTCAATATTTATAGTCTGAATTAAATTGAAAAATTCCAGATGTACACACCAGTGAATACCACCGAATGGTAGAACAAAGAATTCGTCAAAACAACGGACAACGACGACGATTTCGACGATGCCAGACGATTCAATCGTCCAGAGTGTAGCGAAGTTGCCGTTATTTTGAGAGACGAACAGCACGGAAAACGTGATATTGTATTACACTCCCGCGATGCAACATTACAACGTGTTTGTGAGACGCATCGCTCCTATGACGCCCTCCAGTACCCACTTCTGTTCCCTACGGGAGAAGATGGTTATCATTTTGGCATACCACAACATGGCAGTACGAAAACTGTGTTGTGTATGGACTTTTATTCATATCAATTTATGGTACGAGAAAACTCTTTTAACGCTGTACACAGGGGCCAGAACCTCTTTCATCAGTACGCCGTTGATATTTACGCAAAGATAGAGGCAGAAAGACTACTATACATAAAAACTCACCAAAAAGAGCTCAGAGTTGACTCATATATACACCTGAGAGACCACATTAATAACGACGGACAGTCTAGCGATATTGGTCAACTCTGTATATTACCAGCAACATTTACAGGTGGTCCTCGGTACATGCATGAAAGGACTCAGGATGCAATGACATATGTTCGGAATTTCGGTAAACCTGACCTCTTCATAACTTTCACATCAAATCCAAAATGGACAGATATTGAGAACGAGCTTCTAACTGGCCAAAGAAATTCCAATAGACAAGACTTGATAGCTAGAGTATTTAGATTGAAACTTAACATTTTGATGAAATTTAATGTTTAATAAAAATATCAGATATTTGGACCAGTAAGAAGCTTTATGTACACAGTAGAGTGGCAAAAAGAGGACTCCCACATGCTCATATATTACTATGGCTAATTTCCCATATAAATCCTAACGATATAGACTCCGTGATTTCAGCAGAGCTTCCTCATCAACAGAGTGACCCTATACTTTTTGATATTGTAAAGAGGCACATGGTACATGGACCATGTGGCGCTCTCAATTACAATTCCCCTTGCATGATCAAAGGTAAATGGTCGAAAAATTACCCAAAGCGGCTTCAACTGAACACGCAGATCAGCGAAGATGGCTATCCCACTTACAGAAGAAGATCAATTCAAGATAGCGGCTACCGAACTACGGTGGGAGAACATGATGTTGATAATAGGTGGATAGTTGCATATTCTCCAGTACTGTCGAAAATTTTCGACGCGCATATCAATGTTGAATATTGTAACTCTGTAAAATCAATAAAATACGTTTGCAAGTACATAAACAAAGGTTCGGATTCGGCTATGTTTGCCCTTGGAAATGAGACGACGCACGATGAAGTAACTCAGTATCAGCTTGGTCGATTTTTGAGTACCAATGAGGCCTTGTGGCGGATATTCGGCTTTCCCATACACGAACGCTTTCCTGCAATACAGCAGCTTGCTGTTCACCTTGCTCACAACACCTTGCGATCTGACAACAGAGAGAGAACCGCCGCCACCCGAGATGCTGAGACTGAGGCTCAGTCTCAGGAGAGGAGACTGCTCGATAGTGCACAGCACCACCAAGCCAACACAAATCGGGCAAGTGCTGGTTATACGGAAATGTTAGTGTTTGATGCTGTTACAACTTCAATCATAGTCTGACTAAAACATAACTGTGCTGACCAACTCAAACATTCTTCCGCGCAACGGGCGGGTTTTAATGCTAGTATTAAAATATATTGTATTTTATCTCTCTTATGTCCGAGTCTAATTGGTATACTTTAATCCAGGCCGGACCTAAGAAAGATTCTCTTATATCCGGATCTCTTGTATGCGAGGTACACTAATTTATTGTAGATACATGTATCTATTTATTGTAGACTAGCATTAAAACCCGCCCGTTGTGCGGAGGATTCATAAAATGGAATTAATATTCATAAAAATTCATATTCATAAAAATATTCCAAATTAAAAAAGAAAATGAAAACTCATGTGTCTTACTCAATAGAAAAGTCCAAGTGTGAATATTTTTATTTTTATTTTGACATAATATTATCCCTCAACCCGCCTCATATATAAACCCACCCATTGTGCGGAATAATTCAGAACAGAAACACGTAACAAACAATGAAAATTCTAGCATGTAAACCCGCCCGTCGTGCGAAACAGTTCATACTATTAAATTTGTTTTCAATTCATAAGAGAAAAGGAATATGAATTAAAAAAGAGTGGAGTAAACCCATGAAAAAAGTCTGAATTTATATATTTTCATATTTATTTTCACAAAATAGTTTGCCTAAGCCGCCTCATATTTATACATGCCCGTCGTGCTGAATAATTCAGAACTCAGACACGAAACAATAAAAATGACTACACTTTTTCATCATAATGTTTCCAAAATATTTTTATAACTTAACATCACCGTCTAGCATTGAAGCCCGCCAGTTGTGCGGAGCAATTCATAAAATGAAAATCATATTTAATTTATAAAAATATTGCAAATTAAAAAAGAAAACAGATATACTCATTAAAATCTTACTCAATTGAAAAGTCTAAATTTAATTTTTTTTATTTTTATTTTGACAACATATTTTCCTTTAAACCGCCTCATATTGAAACCCGCCCGTCGTGCTCAACAATTCAGAAAATAAAATGCATATTCAATCCATAGAATAAACTGTATAAAAATTAAAAAGCAAAAAATTTAACCTGTAAATACGTTCACCAATAAAAACTCTAAATGTGAATATTTTAAATATAAATTTGACAAAATATTATCCCTTAATCCACCTCATATTTAAACCTACCCGTCGTGCGGAATAATTCAAAATACTAACACGTACAAAACAATGAAAATTCTAGCATGTAAACCCGCCCGTCGTGTGAAACAGTTCATACTATTATATTTGTATTCAATTCATAACAGAAAATAAATATGAATTAATAAAGAAAAGAGTAAACCCAAAAAATCCTATTTAAACCTGCCCGTCGTGCTGAATAATTCAGAACTCTGACACAAAACAATGAAATATGACTAAATTTTTTATCATAATGTTTTCAAAATATATTTATAACTCAACATCACCATCTAGCATTAAAACCCACCCTTTGTGCAGAACAATAAATAAAGTAAAATGAATATTGAATTAATAAAAAATGATTAGAAAAGAAAAAAGAAAAAGTAAACCTATAAAAAGTCTTGACCAATAGAAAAGTCTAAATGTGAATGTTTTTATTTTAGATGTGGCAAAATATTTTCCCTCGAACTGCCTCGTATTTAAACCCGCCCGTCGTGCCGAACTATAAATAGAATATAATGAATCAAAAAGCAAAAAGCTTATCCAATAGATAAATATAAATTTGTATATTCTTGTTTTAATTATTGACGACGTTTTTTTCCTCAACACTGCTCAAGTTCACACCCATCCTTCGTGTGTAGTAATTCAGAAGTGTAACACTATCAAAACAATGAAACTTTCCGTCATCTCTATAATTCCAGATTTATGCGTCCGCTAAAACAGCATATTCATATAGTTGGCATTGCATGATATTACAACCCATATCCTTATGCAACTTAAGCTTAAGCAACTTGAAATTAAATTAATTAAATTATACAGTAAAATTCAGTAGTTAACTTTGTTCCCAGTAGTATTTTACCCGCCCGTCGGGCGGAACAATTCATGTGTAAATATTGAGGAAAATAAAGCCTTTCTATTCAGTATAGTGTAGCATTAATTAAACTGTACCCAATAAAACCACACCATCCATGCTTGGAGCTAATAAGATGCATTCTTAATTGTGATTGGGCTTCAGTGAAATTTTATCGGTGTATATTCCTGTGTAATCGCAAGTGCGCATAATGGCTGTCAAATTGGTAATATGTGCTTTTGAATTTACACCGCCGTAACTTCCTTCAGATACACTTTGGAAAATTACATATTATACCATATTGTAGAAAACAAGATTTCTAGCAAGATGGTATAATATATTTTTATGTGTAACAAATAGTTACTGAGAAATAGTAGAAAAATGAAACAATTTTAGTCGCCCGGTGTTCAAGTGTAATTTTGGATGTATTTGAGAATTTTGCCAATTTTACACGTCTTTTGTATCATTTGTGGGTATAAAGTATAGCTTATCTTGCAGAACACAAAATTATCTACACAGGAGTATATTCCTGTGTAATCGCAAGTGCGCATAATAGCTGTCAAATTGGCAATATGTCCTTTTGACTTTACACCGCCGTAACTTCCTTCAGATACACTTTGGAAAATTATTTATTATACCATATTGTAGAAAACAAGATTTCTAGCAAGATGGTATAATATATTTTTATGTGTAACAAATAGTTACTGAGAAATAGTAGAAAAATGAAACAATTTTAGTCGCCCGGTGTTCAAGTGTAATTTTGGATGTATTTGAGAATTTTTCCAATTTTACACGTCTTTTGTATCATTTGTGGGTATAAATTATAGCTTATCTTGCAGAACACAAAATTATCTACACAGTAGTATATTCCTGTGTAATCGCAAGTGCGCATAATAGCTGTCAAATTGGCAATATGTCCTTTTGACTTTACACCGCCGTAACTTCCTTCAGATACACTTTGGAAAATTACATATTATACCATATTGTAGAAAACAAGATTTCTAGCAAGATGGTATAATATATTTTTATGTGTAACAAATAGTTACTGAGAAATAGTAGAAAAATGAAACAATTTTAGTCGCCCGGTGTTCAAGTGTAATTTTGGATGTATTTGAGAATTTTGCCAATTTTACACGTTTTTTGTATCATTTGTGGGTATAAATTATAGCTTATCTTGTAGAACACAAAATTCTCTACACATTAGTATAATTTTATAGCTGTATATTTGCTGGTTTATGAAGAATAGATAGCGGAATATTGACCAAAATATTCACGTTTTTTGTGCTATTTTTGCCTTTTTGACTTCGTCATTTACACTTCACACCGCCGTAACGTTTTTTAATACACTTTCGAAAATTAACAAATATACCGTGTTGTAGAAAACAAAATTCCCAGCATGATGGTATTATTTATTTAGATGTGTGATAATTAGTTTTTGAGAAATTGAGAAAAAAGTATAGAAAATAGGACGCGTGGAGTTTAAATATAATTTTGAATGTAGATTGAATTTTTTTCCATTTAACATGTTTTATATTAAATTTTTGGGTATGAATTACAGTTTGTTGAGCAGAACAGAAAATTTTCTACACAGTGGTATAATTTGTAAAGTTGTACCATTGCTGGTTTAGGAGGAGTAGTCTGCAGAAAATTGACCAAAATTTAAAAAATTATAAATTCACCTTACAGTGAAGACAAAAAAATTTCCAACATGATGGTATAAATTTTTAGCGGGTACGCCAAGTGATGGCCGGGAAGCAGCTGATAGAAAATGGACCAAGAAGGGTGGGACAGACAGACAGACAGACACACACACACACACACACAGAGGATCTCTTTTATATATATAGATATACTAGCGACAAGTTCCGCACTTCGTGCGGTTATGGTCGCTAGTAGATCCGCACTACGTGCGTCTCGTAGCTTCGTTTGTAGTATTGTAAGTGATGCGGTCGCCTTGAGTTTTGTCTTGGATAGCAATGCAAATATGATGATAATGCACTTGAAGCAAATGTTGCACAATCCGTGTGCACGACATTATATAAGTTCGCATCGCACATACAGACGCACACGCATACAAACACTGGCTGCACACGTGTTCGTTCATAGAATTTCGGCACACGGACACACATACCAATACAAAATGCAAAACGGTATCGTGTGTGCAATTCCTGGGACAGTTCGCAGAAAAAAAGTGGTGGCAATCTGGCAGGGAAGTTTCTAGCAATCGCTCAACTGAATGACAAAAGTGTGTAGAATAAAGGTAAAAAACAAACACCAATAGAAAAATATATGATAATTACAATTACAATATTGGTAAGCTACACATATACACTTGAAAAACGCTTCTGGAACACGCACATGCACGACGATGTACTTAATTAAACACTCCGTTTTACTACGCACTCTGCACGCCACTGTGCATTTGCAAACGCTCGCTGCAATGCACGTGAGTCATGGTATATCGACACACAGACACACACACCAATATATACAGCAGTGTGCCGTTCTGTACACTGTGTATGTATGTGTGTGTGTGTGTGTGTGTACGTGTACCTGTATGTGTATGTGTGTGTGTGTGTGTGTGCATCTATGTCAGTGTGTATGTGTGTGTGTGTGTGCATGTATGTCAGTGTGTATGTGAGTGTGTGTGTGCCTGAGGTGGCAATCTCGCATGGGCGTTTCTAGCAATCGCTCAACTGAATGGCGCAGTGTGTAGAATAATGGTGAAAAACAAACACCAGTAGAAAAATAAATGTTAATTACAATTACAATATTGGTAAACTACACATATCCACTCGAAAAACGCCTGTGGAACACGCACATGCACGACAATGTACTTATTTAAACACTCTGTTTTACTACGCGCTCTGCACGCCACTGGGCATTTGCAAACGCTCGCTGCAATGCACGTGAGTCATGGCATATCGACACACAGACACACACACCAATATATATACACCAATGTGCCGTTCTGCACACACACACACGTACGTTGAGCTTTATTATATAAGAAAGATATATACACATGGAAAGCTTGTACCCAATACGTCTCAACGTGAATGTATACATGTTTGAAACAGGTCATTGTATCCCTCGATAGCTCAGTTGGTAGAGCGGAGGACTGTAGTGGTTAACAGACATCCTTAGGTCACTGGTTCAAATCCGGTTCGAGGGAAGTGTTTTCTTCGAGAGAATGGATTTTTCAGGTTTCGGCTCATGTAATCTCTGATTTTTTGGTTTTATTGACGAACTAGTTAAGAGACATTTGTTTTTCGTTGGTATCTTCATTTTTTATTTACTTATTTTTGAACTTTGCTTATTATCATTACACAGTGCTGGTTGCGTTAATATATTATCTAAATTAGTTTGTCTTACTTTATATTTACCCTACATTTACTTATATTTATCGCTTTGATCTGACAATTTCATTTGATTAATCGTTTATTTATTTTGCTTATTTCTTCATTAGCTTTCATCTTCCTGACTGAATATTTATATTTTCGAATCCTCTATTTCTCTACATTTTGTGGGTTCTATCGGTACATGGCGCCAACGCAGGGTGGTAATCGTACTTGCACTCTTCCAATGCTATTGAATTTGCCTTTGGTTAATAATAATAATAATAAATGAGGACTATACATGCAGTCTAGCAATATTATTGTAAGTTCTGCTTCGCCTCCGCCATGGTGAAGAGTCACAGACAATGGATGATGACGACGAAGGATGATGTATTTGATGCAGTAATATGAAGCAATGACGCTGTGCCAAACAATATACACATTGAATACCCGCACGCACAATCACACAACGCCCGTTCACACAACGCCCAATCCACCCAGCCAACACGATAACACCACTTCTTCACACTGATAACCGCTGACACACACTGCCTATAGCTCACAGTGCTTGATACATACACGCGTTTCCACACTTCAACGACACACGCGCACGCACACACATACGACCATTCACACTAACACAACGCACAACTACAACTGTAGAACGCACAGACAGGAATCCATATATACATACGCATATACTCACTCACGCTCAAACGCCATAAACTACGCGCACATAAACACCCACAAGTATCCAGTGACTTAGCTGGGCCATATGTGGCCCTGTATTCAAGCGTGTGTGCGCTCCTGATTGTACAAGTCTAAATGTCAATATAACTAAAAACCACTTGTTTTGAAGTACACGCTTCCAGACACCTAGTCAGTTTATTTTAATTGCATCTTGCTTTCAGTTAAATCAGATTTAAAAGCAAACATGAAATATTTTGTTCATAAATGTGAATTATACATGAACATTGCCGTCAAATTGAAGTAGACCATGTTTACCCTTTTTTCGGTGGTTCTCTTTGTTGACCCACAGGATAGAAACACGACCTCGAGTAGAAACAATAAACACTCACTCACTCACTCACTCACTCACTCACTCACTCACTCACTCACTCACTCACTCACTCACTCACTCACTCACTCACTCACTCACTCACTCACTCACTCA